>CM060956.1:81401921-81441921 GCA_030765055.1 Mantis religiosa
TAGTAGTACTTCGATGGACACTGCAGTTATGAACTAAACTATTAGCAAGTTTCATACTTCTCAAGTAATAATAGGAAAATGTGATACTAACCAAGTAATACCATGTTGAACAAATGCTCTAATAAGAACAGAAAAACTGCCTTTATTTAACGCAACTTTTAGATAAATTTCTCCGCTTAAAATGCAGGAAATTAATATAATGTAAATTCATACTCTATTTTCACTGTTAATACATTCAAGTACCTAGTACTGACTGAACCGAAGTAAGAACTATAAATTCCAGAGCCAACAGTGGCTAGCCATATTCGACATAATAATATGCGGTAGCCTTCACAGTGAAAACTACATCACTTCATTTAGAAAACGTAGGAAAATCGTTATGTTCTAACAATAACATGCACTAAACATGCTTTCTTAATAATTATTACATTGATTCTCTATAAGGTAACGGACTCTCTAAAACGCAGCTCGATATGTTCTACCCACATTTACACTAAGAATATAGAATTTCTGCCTTTATTGTTAAACTAGATTTATTTTTACTTATTCACATTTTCATCCCCTTTCCCTCACTTGCTCTGACATCTGAAACATATTCCATTTTGTGTATTCAACTGTACTCCATCTTTTGACATTTCGTTCTTGGAAAAGATGCAGGGAAATTTGCAGATAACGTAAAACAGTTGTTCAGGACATTCACAGTAAATGAAGAAATGAATTAGACTGAGGGCTTAAAAGAGTAGCATCTTTTTCAACTGCACAGTATGCTAAATATAGGATCATGAGCTAAGTAAGCACATGGGGTCTGAAAATATTTTAATACTAAAACTAAGATTCTTAAAATATTTTAAATTACGATCACAAAACATAAATAATTTATAAAAAATCAATCATAAGGCTAATAATGATGTATAAAATAAATAGTATAAGGAAGTCATGCAAAATAAAATTATATGTATAGCCAAGTGATACGGTTTTAGAATTAAAATATCTCCACCTTTAGCGTTCTCCCAATAATATACGTAAAGAAGTACATAGAAGTGGGGCGTTGCTGACGAAGATGCAGTGTGATATTAATTTGAGAAAAATCGTAGTCCTTGATGAGGATGTGTTGGAAAAAACCTGGAAATCAAATGTCTGATAAATACAAACATCTTTGAAGGATGCAGCATGAATTTCAACGATCCTACGTTCCTACACTTAACATTTTAAGACCAATATACCAGGCGATTCACATGACCATATTTATTTTTGAATTTATGCAATGTGCTTAGCGACATGTGTGACTTACGCGTTTCTTGAATGTTTCTAATGATTTTTCCCCCTTTTCTATAGTTTACGTCCTCCAACGTTAAGTCATATCAGACGGTGAATGATGTGGGTGAAATGATGCTCAAATGAGCCCAGGGTCCATGAAGGTTAGATTTATCCGACATTCGTCTATCAGGATAAGAGAAAACCCCGGAAAAACCTTATCCAGATAACTCACCCTGACGGAGATTCGAACTCGGGACCTCATGAACCTTCTAATAGATGATTTGAAAAACGGATTATAGAGGAGAGGTAGATAACTCAGTGTCTAAGTGTTGTATAGGACAGAAGCCAATCATTATGTATGTCGATTCCAAACACAACATACCGAGACACAGTCTGCAGTAATAATTTTAGACGAGTTTGCAAACTTTTTTTTCATTAACGTACATTCACACACGCCCATGAAGGAACAACCTTATCTCGTGCATCGTTAACAATGGAACACAAAATGGCAGATCTACACAGTGGGACCAACTGGATACAAATTTTCAGCTAACACGTGTTTTCGTTGTACAGCCATGTCAAAAAGTGCTAAGTATTACGTTAGATTGTTTTAGCTTCTGTCACAAATTACGGTAGTTTTTAGCTCACAGTTGTAATGATGGATGCAGCTTTTTTAATTCCATTAAAACTACCAAAACGAGCTCTTAAAACACTGTATGAAACCGTAAATGGGCGAGAGCCGAAGTGGGTTGTGAGGTCTGCACTTGCTTATTCGTAAAGCAACCTCTGCTCTTAACGTAGCGGTGGCTAAATGGTATTACACAGGTTGCTTCAGATTCTATAAGTTGGGTTCAAATCCTTAGACTTCAGCTCAGAAATTTTATTGCCCTTAATTTACCTCTTGTGGCCTCCAATTTAATATGATACCAATAACATTTTTATAACATTACACGTGTTTATAAAATAAAATAATTGTCATGCTTTCCACTGGCAGATAGATGTAAATTTATAGTTCGTAGTAGATATTTTATTATGCTCAGTATTTTGCTTGACCTAATCAACCAAGTTTCAAACATTTCACAAATGCAAAGTAGCTTTAGCTATTTGCGCCTGCGACAGTGCCTGGCGTAAATGAAGATCTGTTATCTAAGTATTAAGTATTTCAAACCTTTCAAATACTTTCGTGAATCGTCATTTTGAACATTTACTGCGTTGAGGAAATTTAAACTGTTTGGCAATTTATTTTCTGTTAAACCGAAAACTAAACACGTTCACAACTCTTTTGTCAGTAAAAGAAGTGAAACCTAAAATTTAAGCATGAAATAAAACTTACTAGATTTGAATCGTAGACATGCTTCTGAAAAGTGAAGGCTAACTGCGTATAGTCACGCTGTTCGAACGGTTACCATGAATTTATCTTTGGTAATAGATATTTCTCAGATAACACACTGATTATTCTTGTAAGAGTGACAGAGGTACTGACACGCCTCCCGGCCGTGTGCTAAGTACCAATGAACGCATCTTTAGCCAATGGAATTCGCAGGAATAAAAAATGACAAATGTTTACTCCACGTAGAGTACTCAGTATCGTTATCTATTACCAAAGATAAATCCATGGTAACCGTTCGAGCAACGCAACTATAACATGGTTTCCAACACCATGATAGATTACAGAGGAAATACAGATTATAAACGATCACAAAGCTAAGCATGGTCCCTAATTATCGAATTCTTATTCATGTGTCTTTGGCTCACAAGAAAACCAATAGCAACAGTAGATAAACTAATCCTTGTTTCACATAAGCTTGCCCCGTGTTTCTTACGGTCACGTGACCTAATCACCTCTCATTGGCTGCTATTGCAGTATAGACTGTTGTGCGGTAAAAATTAGTTCGTTATTTAACATGGTGATATATCTTTATATGTTGGAAGAGAACTGTCAAATTTATATTTTCGTAACTGCTTTAATTAAATATATTACGCAACAGAGTTGATTTATCTGAAATGCATGTTAATTCTTAAACGAAGTAAGGAGGAGGTTCCGTTGCTCTCAAGCACATGGCACGATATCACGTAATTTAGCGGCAGTGATGACATATTTGTTTATATTATTTATCGCTGACCTTGTTTTGAACTGGATTAGTCATATATAGCCATTCGAAGGTGTGGTGTGCCGAGTGCGAGAACTAAATTATTTTATTGATCGTTTATTGCCCGTGCACTTATATGTATAATGGCAGAATCTATCGCTAGTTTTTCGCTGAAGCATCGCAAGGGAGAACCTTTACAAAGAAAAAGAATTCTGGTGCATGTCTTTAATGCACTCACAGAGAAGAATCCGCCTTTATCAGTGAGAGAAGTCGAACAGCTGTACTCTGAACTTACAGGTGTGTGTTATATACGTAGAAACATTGCGACATGAAATTGAGACAATAGGAAAACTTACCACTTCAGGGACGATATTGCTGTGTGGTGAAGACGTTAATGACGATCAGACTGTACCGGGATACAAATCGCAAAATATACTATCTTGACGAGACTTGGGTGAATGAAGGACACACGACAAGTATGGCGTGACACGACTTTTAAGACTGAAAGACAAGCATTTTGCAAGGTATGTGTGCTTGTTTTGAAAGATCCCAGTGTAAAAGGCCGAATGCCTCTCAGTATAAACTTGTTTCAGTTTCATCACTCATACATTCAGTTTCAACTTGCTCAGTTTCATTAGAAACATCATTATTTTTGCATACTATTTGTATGATTTTTGTCTATCTTCCTTGCAATTATTATGACGCTTACTGCAGGTTTAAATGTTACGGGAAGGCACCGCCTATGGCCTATGGCGCGAAAGCATTAGCCAATTAGAGTGAGGGGGAAGGTAGTTGCGCGCGGAGTGATACATGTCAGCGGGGCAAGGTTATATGTAACACAGATCAGTAACTAAAATACAGACAATAAATACCAGGAGAAAACAAAAACAATATGACGTCGTTTCGAACCTAACCTTTGCATCATCGCTCGTCTCGATAGCGTCCCGAACTCGTCCCGAGTTCAAATCTCGGTCAGGGTGAGTTACCTGCCTAAGATTTTTCCGGGGTTTTCCGTTATCCTGAAAGACGAATGTCTGGTAACTCTAAGCTCTATTGACCCTGGGCTCATTTGAGCATCATTTCACCTATTTACATTTCATCGCCCGATGTGACTTAACGTTGGAAGACGTAAATTACAAAAAAAAAAAAAAAAAAAAAAAAAAAAAAGCTTTTTATTACCATATTCCGACAACTATCCCACTCCGCAAACTGCCATGTATTCTATGTCGCTTCCTCGGTCATGAAGTTCTCTCCATCCAGATAACGTTTAAGGAAATTCAAAACTGATCGTTATCACGATGAAGGACATTTGGCAATTTTTGAAATCAATTGTTACTGGAAATGAAACTTGGATCCAATACGACACACCAGAATCAAAACGACAATCACAGCAATGGATATGTCTTGAAAACAACGTCAATGCTCATCTGAAACATTTTTTGAAGAGGGTATTGCAAAGCTTGTCCACAGGTACTATAAATGTCAATCTTTGTGGTGATAATGTTGAAAAATAAAGAAGTGTACAAAACTTTTCGTAAAACAATTGTTTTCTACGAACTTGTCTTTCATTTATAGCCTATCGGAGGCTGAAAAATAAACGGCCCTCGTATATAGAGATATTTTCAACAGGATGGTTCCACATACCACATTTATGAGTCATAATTAAGAAATGAGGTTTTATGGCTTCCAAATCATCAGAGATTGCATCATTGAATTCTGCTGAGAGAGGTAGATTAAATGCTCATAGAAATAAACCACGAACCAGTCATAACAGTCATAACAGACATCATACATCCTACGTATTTAACCAGGGATATCAGTTTATTATTTTGTTTCCTAGTCAAAATACTAACACATTTAAGAAGTAACACAGTATAAGGTGGCAAAGGTAATACGTGGGATTAAACACAGTTGTATAAAATCAAGTTATTTGTTGAGTGTTGTTAGTATGAGTGAGCCCAGTTCTGAGACGTTTTGTTTTGAAATTCCTCAGAAATGAAATTCCGCGGCATATATGCGCACTGCTTTGTCCCTTCCCAAACTCAGCATTTCAAACGCTTAGTATAAGTACTTGAAACATTCCACTACGGGGATATGTTCACATTGACATTCCACAGAAATGAAACCTCATGCCAGGCACCACAAGGTTTTCATCGTTCCTGAAGCAGCAATTGAGCAGCCAAAGCATTTGGCGTATATGACGAGAGGTTTCACTGTCGACACGTTTACTCACAGAAGTGAGACCTCACGCTCTGTATGTTAATTGCTTTCATTCTTCTTTGTCAGCAGCTGAAACATTCATATGACAAAACATTTCACCCTGCAGTGTTTACTTAAGAGTTACACATTGAAGTAAAAAGCACAATAAGCATTAGTGTAACTAACGATAGGCTGATATGCTTACTTACAGAACTGTGACCTGCTGCCCAATGATATGCTTCAGTATCCCGGCATTCGACACATTTAGCACACTTGACGGAAGATTTCGCTGCTGTGATATGCTTACAATAACATCCCACAGAAATGAAATCTTGCGCCACGTATGCACATTTGGTTTCATCATCCTTGAACAGCTGCAAAAAGTAACTCAGTAGCTGAAACAATTAGCATGCTTGATGAAAGATTTCAAGTCTCAGGTATGTTTGTCATTAACATCCTGTAGAAATGAAATCTCGCACCACATATGCGTAAGGCTTCCATTCTTCTTGAAGAAACAGATTAAAAGTACCCCAACAACTAACACATGAACCATACTTATCTTTATTTTGTATGCACACTTGCACCATCGTTCCTGAAGTAACAGAGCAACACACAAACTCAGCAGCTGAAAAACCTCTTATGGTATTCATTTAACAAGAATAGCAAAAGGATATTGATGGGCACAAATCAATATGTTACTATTATAATGAGACTACCTAAGACGCAACATCTTTTTAGGAGGAAAAATTGTTCCTGTGCACCGTGCGTATGACTGTCTTGGTACTAGATTTCTTTCCACTTTGTTCTCCTGAGTAGTTTTTCATACCTTAGCATTTAAACCAGAATCCACTTGTGCTATGACCTTAAAAGGCAAATCGTTGTACGTAGCAATTTGTAAGTACTAAATATATGTGTATTTCTCTTTTTTCACCCACTTGAAGCTATGGGAAAAGTGTGGAAAACGCAACTTTTAATTTTGCCTCGAGTGTCACAGTTTTATACTCCTGGTGCAAGAACCACGTAAATTATACTGACATTTACAGAACAGATTAAACATTAGTATTTATAGACGCAGGAACACTTGTTTTAAATACTAGGGTCCTTCAATAAATAACCGAACTAATTTAATTGTATTTAAATAAACCACCCTGGAGTGCCATGGCTGCTAGTGCTGTAAAGGTGAATCCTTCCTCTAGCAGTGCTGTGAGTGCCAGTCATGCAGAGTCAATCATTTGGGAGTTAGAGCCGGATACGCGAGGTCGTATTTACTACACCCACCATGGAACTGAAATTGCAGCAACGCGCACCAATAAATGTTTTGTGTTCAGTTAGACAAAACTCCTAGAGAAACCTTTGAAATGGTGAAGAAAGCATACAAGGTCCAAGCTTTAGGTAAAACACAAGTCTTTGAGTGGTATAAACGTTTCAAAGTGGGTCATGAAGACCTTTAAGATTCTCCTCGCCCTGGAAGACCCGTAACAGCAAAAACGGAAGTCAACATTATCACAATTGACGCAATTGTGCGAGAAGATCGTTGCATAACAATTTCTAAAGTTGCAGACATAATGCATTTTTCTGTTGGAAGTGTAGACAACATAATTTGCAATGATCTTGGTTATCGAAAAGTTTCAGCGAAATGGGTAGCTTACGTGCTGAATGACGAACAGAAGGCTCACCGCGTCATGACATGTCAAGGAGGCTCTGAAGGTTACGACGGGAGCCAGACTTTCTGAATAGGGTCATCACTTGTGACGAGAGTTGGTTCCACCATTACGACCTGTTAACAAAATAGGAGAGTTCGGAGTGGAAACATTCATCGAGCCCTAGGCCTAAGAAAGAAAAAGTTTAGAAAAGTGCAGGAAAGGTCATGCATCTTGTATTCTTTGACAAACAGGGCATTCTGTATGATCATGTTGTAACTAATCAACGCACAGTAACTGCTGCTTACTTTTGTGACGTACTGAAGGGACCACTGATGGAAAAATATCGCCGAAAAGCGACTAGCTATCGCAAGGACAGGATGGATCTTGCATGAGGGTAATGCCCCTGCTCATCGAGCTCATGCTACTCAAGATGTAATCGCAGAAATGGGCATTGAGATCATGCCTCATCCACCTTATTCTCCAGATCTCGTATCATGCGATTTTTACCTCTTCCCTAAAGTGAAACAGGAGCTTCGTGGTCACCATTTTCAAAGTGACCAGAAGTTGAAGAATGTTGTCGTGGGTATTCTGAACAGACTGTCCAAAAATGAGTTCAATGAGCGTTTCGAACAATGGGTAAGTAGTAGGAATAATTGTATTTCATCAGAGGGAGAATACTTCAAAAGCGTCTAGGTAAATGCTAGTGAAATAAAGTCATTATGTGTTAATTAAAAAAATTAGTTCGGTTATTTATTGAAGGGCCTCGTATAATTCGTAAATTATAAAACTGTTAGGCTTTATTTGAATCTTCGGTAGCTAGACATTAAGTTCAATAACTGTCTATACTGCTCGCTTACTAATGCAAAGTAATCTTTGTTTTAAATAACCTTGCCCCGCTGACAGATATACATCCGCGTACCATTGTCTTCCCTTTTCCCCTAATTGGCTAATGCTTTGGGCTTGCTTCGGCCTTACTTTCACAGGTAGAAACTGCAGTAAACGCCATACTTGCCAGGAAGATAGATAAAATCATGGAAAGAAAGATGGGAAGGCATGCAAAAATTCAAGATTATATCTCATCTCATAAGTTGAATGATTTATGATAAATCAAGTTCAAAGCAAGGTCAGCGGTAAAAGCAATAAGAACAACTATGTCACCAATACCGATAAATACATGTATCATCCTCAGGCATACCGAGAGGCAGTTTTGAACCAAAGCACCCTCCTCTATTTCGCGTTAAGAATTAACGTGCGTTACTGTTACGTAATATATTTAATTCATACGGTTATGAAAATATGAATTTGACAATTCTCTTCTAACATATTAAGATAAAACTTCATGTTGAATAAGAAACTCATTTTTATCTTAGAACAGTCTATACAACGACAGCAGCCAATGAGAGGTGATGTGAGGTCACGTGAGTGTTAAGAGAAACGGGGGAGCTTATTTGAGACGATGATTAAATTGTCCGGAACAATAAGAGGCTAATATATAACTGTAAGCTAATATTTTACGCGAAATACACTTCCAGTGAAAGAAAACCAAATCACTTATCATAATTGTGCAAGACCCAACGTTGAATTTGCTTCTCGGGTTGCATACATTGTAGTAAAACAAATAACTAATCTCTTTTTATGCAAGTGAAAATCGACAAGCAAAAGTTTGAACCACTCAGGTTTTACGCGTAGTTTATTGCTCTGAGTCCTCAACATACAATGTTTTAATTCTCATTTTCTTTTATATTACAACTGTTACAAAAACAAGCTAATAACATTATAATAACTAAGAGAACATGTTACAAATTAGATGATTTGCTCACAGTAAAACTTAATTAAATGTTGAATCTGTGATACACCATATGGTTACATTATGTTGCAGTCTTCAAAATGTAGATATATGTCAGCAGAGTGCAGCACTCAGAGAGAAGAAGAAGGAATTTGTGTACACCTTCTTTATCTCCCAAAGTGCTGCTCTCCACTTACGGAATAATCCTCATGAAGTGTTGTCAATATTGGAGCATATTCGGTTTTCCAGTGCAGACATTTATTAAAAAAAATTATTGCATTGCAGATCCAAAGCATACACTTCCTAAAATCTTACTGAAACGAAATTATCAGAGCTTGTAATACATGATTCTTTAATTTAAATGTCCCATACTTTTGACAAAACCTCTATTAGTTTCAGCTGCTGAAAGAAATTTCAGGATTAAAGATATTACACTGTAAATATTTCAGTATTTATGAAGTATAACACACATAATTTAAAAATATTACATATGTGAGTTCATATGACTGCACCAAATTTATAAAATTAAATAAAATTTCATTGGCCCTTGTTCTTTGGAATGCGTTACTTTTGTGAATGATATGATGCTTTAAATATGGGTCATACTTTTATAATTAATTATTGTGAATTACTAAGCTAAAGTGTATCTTTACTGAACCTTTGCTAATGTTTCTATGACAGAAATTGCAATGTTTAGGGATTTCTTAATGAAACAGTCTAATCACGTGAGTGTAGAGTGGACGCCAACCTTCAGGAATAACTAACTGCTAATCCAGCTCCCTTACCTATTAATCTGTAAGTTCAGTTTGTTTCGAGTAAATGGTGTTGTAAATTTTCTTACAGCGTGTAAATTGACAGTCGACACGATCCATCTAGTTGTCCTTACAAAGACTAGTAAGTAACGCTTATCTAATATCAAGTGGTTAGAGCAGCTGTAGCTCATTTTCAAATTCAGTTGGTAAGGTATAGGACAGGAAAAAAATTGAACTTGTCTTCAATGTAATAACAAAGAGATGAAGGGAAATGTGTTGCAATGTATAACCGAAGTAGGGATATTTTGTTACTTTCCCTGCGCCCTTTTGAGTATGTAATCGACCGTTCAACCTAAGGTCAACTAGCTCGCTTCACGGTTACCAGTAAGGAATTGTATGTTGTGCCAGTTTAATTATTGTTCGGTCACTAGAAATCTGATGAAAGTATCATACCAAAATTTGGAAAATTATCCCTGTATAATAAGAGCTGTTTTTATTAATGCATTCATGTTTACATGTGGTGGAAGATTAAATGTTAAAAATCGTAAGAATGGTTGTCTCATTTGTACATGTGTAAACTGGCTGAACGGCATTAGTTATGACAGAAAGTTAATGTGTTAAGCAAATATGAAGAAAATAAATTGTTTTAAATGCAGCGGTACCATTAAAAGCATAAGCATATCGCATGAAGAACTAAATAAGCAATGCTTTGAGGTAGTGTTAAACCTTAATGCTGATGACACAGTTATTTAACTTGTCAATTAATAAATAAAACTAATTCGAAAATAGTAAAGTGACTTCACATACAAAGGTCTGTAATATTCATATCTTTTAACTTCTATTATTGGTACGTAAATAAAATATTCATACGAAAGATCGTTTATACAGAATATTTTAATCGAGATAAACTTAACACAAATTGGTGAATTGCACACTGTTATTAGGTGCAAAGAGAACATAAATATTCAAATGCTTATAATCGGATATTATATACATGCCTTAAAAGGCTACATTGTTTCCAAGAACTTGAAACGAAGCGGAAAATATTCAACTAAAATCAGTAATAACGTATATGGCAGATGAGTAAAGAGATTATTTGAATTAAATGCGTGCTTGAAAGGGTAACGCATGTTTTGTACTGTATATGTTTACAAATCGCTTAACGCTTCCCGTCACATAGATTAATACAATTTCCTTGCGATGTAAGAGATTCGCAGGCCAATTACGAGAGGTATGTATTTTGTCATGTACATATCTTTAATACATGAGTCAATCAAAATCATTAGTCATCTTTTAAAAATTATAGATGTTCGAATATATGTTCCAGGTAAAGGTTAGTCGGATTGAGAAATTTTACTGTACCTTGAAACACACTGAACTTAAATAACAGGTATCGATACTAGCCAACAATTTGAATAGTGCTGAACACACATTGAACTTCGATTAAATGTGCTGTAAGGCATTGAAAACTTTTTGTTTTAAATTAGCGGCCTCCAAAGTAAAGTCATACCAGACCATGAATAAAATGGATGAAATGATGCTCAAATGAGCTCAAGATCCTAACAATTCATTTTTCACAATAAGGGAAAACCTTGTAAAACCCTTATGCAGATAACTCACCCTGATGGAGATTCGAACTTGGGACCTCGTGAACGTTAGACGCACACACTGCTACATAGCGGACTTTGAAAACGTATTTCTTAAGTCACAGCGTTGGATTTTTTGTGAGTATAGGTAAGGTATAGAGAAAATACAAATGGAAGTATATGTCAACATATATTATTTTCACTGTCCTGTTGTGTTAGGTGAAATTACAGTCGCACCTTTTGTGAGGAAGGGAAATATTTTTCTTTTTTCAGAATTCAGAGATAGATTTAGTATGACATCTAGAGAACCAATATAAATTAAATATTTCATAAGTGGTGCAAAGAAATTTCTAAAATCGCGAGAATTTCTAGCCAATCTTAGGTAATAACATTGCAGAGTCAAACTGTAAATACTATACAAAAGTGTTGTACTAAATGAATGGGGTCGCAGTGTAAAGACGCTATCTCCACGTCTGTTCGTACCAAGAACAGTTATAAAAGTTAATAGCGCGCGTACGGTACTGATAAATGATACTTTAAAGGAACTGCAAAGAAGAAAGTCATTGCCATTAGGTTAGATTAGAATAGCTTAGTTGGTTGGACGCTGGCCTAGTAATCAGAAGATAGCAAGTTGAAACCCGGCTCGGATCACTGGGTTTTAGCTTAAAAGCTACAGGACTTACATCAGCTCAGAGTGATCTACGTCGAACTCGAATCCTGCAGAAGGTGTTTCATAATAAGTTGATAGTTGTAAACATCGTCCTCTGTCAATGTGAGCTGCCGCAGTTGAGTATTGTTGCCACACGATCCGCAGAAATTCTCCCAAAATAGGCCAAATTACAGGCTACAAGTTTTCAGCGGCGGAATACGTTAGGTATTGATTCATTGAATGTAGGAGTACAAATACAATGTAACATTAAACAATATTTCTTTCTCTTTGTTTTTAATCGATCGTATCGAAATTCTTACGGTATTCAAAACACTTCATTGCACCTCGATGCAAACCTCTGTAGCTTAGGTGGGAACGTGTCTGCCGACGTTCAAGAGGTTCCTAGTTCTACTTTCGGTCAGGGTGCTGTCTACCCAAGGTATTTTCCGGAATATTCCTATATTCTGAAAGATGAATGTCGGATAACTGTTTAGTTCTATGAAATTGGGCTGATTATTGCAGCATCAGTTCATACATCGTTCGATATAACTTTACACTGGAGGATGTAAATTTAAACGATATAAAGGAAATATGTAGGAAAAGATAAAATTATGACTAAGGTGAACGGTCCACTGTTTATGAACGTAAGTGTACCTACGATAAATAAATATGTGTGTGCACATATAAATACTAAAATTTATCAATATGGCTTCATGGATTTAACAATAGAGATAAACAGCTTTAGGTTACATGCATTTATTATCTGCAGTAAAGCTACAAAACATGGAGTACAGGAATTAAACTTCTGACATATGATAGCATAAACAGGAAGTGAATAGAAACACTACTCTCGTACATTGTATGAGATAGTAAACTGCATTCCTATATTAGCTGTTAACAGAAGAAAGAAAACATTAAGCAAATATGAAATTATCTAGTTGAGATTTTAAATATTTTGGATGTATTTGGAACAGCCTTCCAATGAATGTTGTCCAGTTTGGGAGAACTGAAAAATTGACAATTTTTGAAACAGTATTTGAATGTCACAATGTTATCTCTACCGCCACCCATGAAGTGCTTGCTGCTGGAAGAAAAAAACCTTAACATTCTGCTCAGCATTTCAAATATTTTAGTCAAACCATTTGAGAAACTGCACTAATGCCACAAATTATTAAATGCTGAACTGCTACTGCATTAACAGAGCACAAATATTTAATTTTAAAAATTAATTACATCTGAAATATACATAATCGAGGGTCGGCTGAAAAGTCCCGGGGCTCACAATAAAAAAAATAATTCTTTTTATTTCTCATCATAATCTCCAGAAAAGCTAATACATTTGGCATATCGGTGTTCTAATTTAAATTAAACCATCTCTGTAGTGCGATTCATCATGGTGCTCGAAATTTAACCGCATCAAAATTTCGTCATCCAAGAATATTTGAGGTTCGGGAACAGGTGATAAGTCACTGGGTGCTAGATCTGGCGCATAGAGCGAATTATCAAGCTATTCGAACTTAATTCACACGTTTTTCTCATTGCAATGACTGAACAATGGATCAGAGCATTGTCGTGAAGAAACAAGGTTATTTTCTTTGCTAAATTAGATCTTTTCCTTGTCACCTCATCAATAAAACGTTACAGTAATTTGCATAGTCGCCACCAGTGATACTTTAACCCTTTTCCAAGTAATCTATAAAAATAATTCCTTGCGCATCCCAGAAAACACTCGCCATAACCTTTTAGCTGAGAAAATTTACTTTGCCTTTTTCGGAGTTGGTGTACCTGGCGTAATCCACTACATTGACTGTGATTTACTTTATGGAGTGCAGTGATGAATCGAAGTTTTATCCATGCTAATAATCCGTCTCGCTGAGATTTTTCCGGTAGAGCTCTAAATTTTAAACAGAAACAGCTTTTCTTTGCTACTTTTGATCCGGTAACAAACGCGGCCCCCGTCTTGCACAGACCTTGTGAAAGCCCAAAACATTACTTAAAATATTGCCTGTACATTCTTTAGATATGTTTACAGCGTCTGCTATCTCAAACAACTTTAATCTGCGGTCTTCCAATACTAAACGACGAGTTTTTCAATTATCTCTGCGAGTTGACTTCCACAGAGCGTCCAGAGAGAAGCTCACTGCTAGTGCTCGTACGTCCCATTTTAAACTCTGCAACCCACCTTTTAGTAATTATATATGAAGGAGCAAAGTCTTTCAATGTACTGTCCATTTCCTCCTTGATTTCTTTAGGGGTTAAGCCTTGCAAATAGAAGTATTTAATCAGTGCTCGTTTTACAGATGCTCAATTTTCATGAAACCTCTACATTTGTCGTCTTTAAAATGTCATTCAAAAACTAAACAAGATACAAACTTGTAACTATGGATACAAGCTAGCCTAGAGTTAAGCTATATATGATGCTATCCGTGAAAGTGACCCAGTGGCGCCATCTTTAGGCAAGGCCCGGGGCTGATCAGCCGACCCTCGTATCATTAAATAACAATTTATTTGTACATGATAAATAATAGTATTTCTACCCACAAAATCATAGATACAAAATCAACATTTCCATTATGCAGCTGGTGGCGTTCATCATAGGTGCTTGTGTAATCGGTGAAGGACTGGACAGGTAGAAAAACACATTCAAAGAGATTTTCAAACACACTCTTTGGACGTGTGCTACCTGACAAGTCCTTCACTCCTTGTTTTATCTTTCCCGTGCTGTTGCGTAGAATATTATTGCTTGCGTCGACAATATATTAACCAGCTAACATAGCTTTAACATAAACATAAGATATATAGTTCCTGATATAAAATGTAAAAATTTGTTACCCTGGCATCCTAATATTACTATCTTAAACGCTAATACATGCTTAAAAAAGTTTTTAAAATGTTTGCTCTAAATTAAGCTAGAGATAATGTACTTCATCTTAAACTCCTAATCTCTGTTTCATATAACCTTGCCCCGCTGACATGAATCACTCCGCGTACAACTACCCTCCCCCTCACTCTTAATTGGCTAATGCTTTCGCACCATAGGCCATAGGCGGTGCCTCCCGACACATTTAAAACTTCAGTAAACGTCATAATAATTGCCAGGAAGATAGATAAAATCATACAAATAAGAATATGAAGGCAAAACTACAAGTTTATAATGAAACTGAGCAAGTTGAAACTGAATGAATGAGCAATGAAACTGAAACAAGTTTATAACGAAAGGCCTTTGTCCTTTTTCACTGGGAATTTTTAAAATCAGCACACCTACCTTGCAAAAATGCTTGTATTTCAGTCTTAAAAGTCGTGTCACGTCATACTTGTCGTGTGTTCTTCATTCACCCAAGTCTCGGTAGTATATTTTGCGACTTGACAGTCTGAGTGTCCTTAAATAACGTCTTCGCCACACAGCAATATCGCCCCTGGAGTGGTAAGTTTTCCTCTTGTCTCATTTTCATGTCGCGATGTTCCTACGCATCTAAAACATCTGTAAGTTCAGAGCACAGCTGTTCGACTTCTGTCACTGACAAATACGGATTCTTCTCTGTGAGTGCATTAAACACATACACCACAATTATCTTTTCGTCGCTTTGTAAAGGTTTTCCCTTGCGATGCTTCAGCGAAAAACTGGCGGTAGACTCTGCCATTATACATGTAATAAGTACACAAGCAATAAACGATCAATAAAATAATTTAGTTCTCGCACTCGGCACAACACAGCACACCTTCGAATGGTGATATGACTGATCCAGTTGAAAATAAGATCAGTGATAAAAGTCATATAAACAAATATGTCATCACTACCGCTAAATCACGTGCTATCGTGGCATGTGAAATACGTGCTTGAGAGCAAAGGAACCTCCTTTTTGGTTCCTTTAAGACTTAACATGCATTTCAGATAAATCAACTCTGTCGCGTAATATATTTAATTCAAAGTTACGAAAATATAAATTTGACAGTTCTTTTCCAACATATAAAGATATATCATCATGTTAAATAACGAACTAATTTTTACCGCACAACAGCCTATACTAAAATAGCAGCCAATGAGAGGTGATAAGGTCAGGTGACCGTTAAGAGATAAGGGGCAAGATTATGCGAAACAAGGATTAGTGAGATCCCCTCCCCTAAAAAAAGACACCTCCTTCAAGTGCACTTTAGACAGTTTACATATATCATCAAATTCATAGGTAAAGTATTCAAATCAAATAACATGAAACTCAGTAGAGTAGGACAATTTGTTATACCCAAATGTGATAATGCATTGTCATAAAATGGCTAAAAGATCAGAGACGAAGTTTTTCTAATTAATAATTACCTTATTAATAGTTTACTGGAATTATAAATGCAATGGTATCAATTAAACAGATCATTCAGCAGTTTTTGTTCATAACCAGTGTAATTACAGCTGCTCTCTGTAGTATTCTGTAAAACCACAACTTCACATTCTATTACTCAAAGTGAACAACTACTTCTGTCACTACAGATTCAGTTGTACTTAATTCTTTACTTAGAAATAAAACATATAGTTTTAGATTTTCATAGTTGGTCTGGGTGGCTCATTTAGGTGCTGGCCTATTTATTCTAGAGTCATAGGCTGAAAGGCTGTTCTTTGTATTGATAAACTTCTATGGGACGAAATTCTGCAAACCGCGGCGTAATATGAATCTTTGAACCGGCAGCGTCCTTAACGAACATTAATATCTCATTTAGTTTTGTAAAATTTATTCTCCGCGAAGCGTCAGGTTCACTTAGAAAAAATGTATATGGTTCGATACAATTTCGAAATTAATAACATTTTGGCTAATAAAATGTGGCTTTTAGGAAGTTAATATAAACGGAATTTAAGACGTAAATATCGATATAATTTTATCTAACGACAAATCAGCGGTTGAAACCGTGTTACCTTTCAGCACTTTTGAAATGAATTTATTTCTTGTAAATTCAAACAAATGAAAATTCCATATAAAAGTAAAAATAAATTTGAATGCCATATTAAAAGAACTAATAATTGTAGTTATCAAACACGTCAAACATTATGTTTCTAAACCAAGTATAAATCTAGTGGATGTATATAGTATTGCACTCCACTAAAAAATTCGATACACAAATTTCAGTGGAAATACGTTTTGAGGTCCCCATGACGCTGAGAACATTTATAAAACGATCCATGTGTCTGAACAGAAAAAGAATAAAACGAAAATACCCTCAAATATCAAACTTAGTATTTAATGGAATATTTTTGGAAAACTGACCTTTTGTTCAAATTGATCTACGATTTTTATTAAAATCTGACATGTTTTAGACATTTTCATTACAACTGAAATGTATATTTTGAAAGTTATGGGAATGTCCTCAGAAACACTCCACTACAGACCACATCTGTATACCTAGTGAAGCCTTAAAGACAACCAAAATATTGATATCTCGTTAAAATGTATATTTTCTTGCGGAACTGAACCGGAATATTTTCCTTGGAATTTATTGAATTTTCAGTACTTTTCTCAAATCGAAACTTGTTTTCTACTTTCTCCATTCTAGACAGAGAGAATGGAATACTAATGCCATCACAGAGCGATCAGCTTTACAATATTCATTATTGCTTAAAGCCTAACATTCCCTTATTGCTCTGCACCTCAAGACTTATCTGTACTAACAAGTAGAGGAGGAATGTGTTATAAAAATAATTGGGACAAGAATGTCATGCGAACAGAACGCATCCGATTTTTAATTTAAAGTAACAGAATAAATGTTTAGATTACATTAATTCCCAAGATCATATTAGCGCCGTCGGTGTGCCGGAATTTCGTCCCGAAGTTGTTTTATATGCCGGTAAATAAGTTGATATGGGACACGCTCCCGTCTTTGGGCTTTTAGAGCAGCGCCTAGATAACTGAGCGAACCAGACTCACTTTTAGGTAACACGCCGTATTGAGCGACAATAACTATAGCAAGTTTAAACAATTAAAGGGTTATTTTGTTCAGAAAAGTAAAGATATGTGCTCACATGTAGAGTATGAGTTGCGGAAATGCATAAGGTGTTTTAAAAAAAAACAGACTGCTGGTTCCGGAAAACGTTGGATAGTTTCTACACGAAGATCTTTTATCATAAATTATACGCAACAATTTGCAGAGAAATATTCGAAGGAAAGCTTGCAAGCTTAAGAAATAACTGTATTGCTGTATCAACAAGTCTTCAAAGCAGAGTGAAACAGACCGCAGCAAGAGATAGAAGTACCAGTGAAAGTATTATATAAAATCTCACTGGCAATACTGTCCCTTACCGCGGTATGTTTATTCTTCCTCTTCTGTATTCCATTCCTGTTAATAAGTGCAGGTGCGAGTAAGTTGCTCACACGAATTAGACTATGAAATTAATACGATAGGCGCAGCATGCACGTTCCGGTATACCAGTGAGATTTACCTGTACAGGTCACCTCTTGTATAATGTCGGTGTAGTCCACCAATTGATGAGTTGACATGTACAGGTAAACCTCACCGGTATACCGGAACGTGTATGCTGGGCCACGTAACTTACTTCACAAGGAAAGCAAACTACTTCCCGGCAGAGTCGGATTTTAATACCTGTCTAAACTCAACAGCATACATTTCCAATGCCCGCCGCGGTAGCGTAGATGGTAGCATGTCTGCCTCACGTTCAAGAGGTCCCGAATCTCGGTCAGGGTAAGTTACGTGGATAAGGTTTTTCTGGGAGTTTCCCTTATCCTGAAAGACGAATGTCGGGTAACTCTAAGCTCCATGGACCCCTGGGCCCATTTGAGCACCATTTCCATTCATCGTCCGATATGACGTAACAATTTAGCTGCTTTATAGATTGTTGGAAATAGTGTTCTTGTTCCGTCACGTACAGCACAAACACCACTCAGGAATATTTGTAAGAATATCAATATTAATGACCATGAAACATAATTAAATAAAGAAATAAATATAAAACAAGGGCAGATTCAATCTTCATTAACATAATCCAACTTAGAAAAAGAAACATAAGTTAACTCGACTTACATTATCGCATGTTCGAGATTACAGTACCTACTGCTGTTATCTTGGAAAGCTTAACTTTCAAAGGTATATTCCAAACCGAGGATTAGGTAATTCCTCATCGCTAAGAAACGTTTAGCCCATATTTCTTTGCAACTGCGTTACAAGTTTTCCTTAATGTCATTAAAGTATTGCCTTCAAAACAACGCGGAATTTTAATTTCGGTTTCATAATTTCATAATTTCGGTTTAATTTCTGATAGCTAGATGCAGTTTCCATAAATCTCTTAAAGTTTACGAATAGTAAACATGCACACACCAATAGAGATATGTAAATGCAATGTACAAAAAGTAATGTAGAAAATGTCGGGTACATTAGGTTTTATGTTGCCCAAGGAAAGACACTAAATAATTAAGTAAGTATTAAACGAGATAGCTTGCAAAAATGTGCTCTTATCTCTCTCTGTTTTAGGCAAGTTTCTCTTTAAACAACTATATACGCAAACAATAGAATATTAGTAGTGAATGGTTCTAATTTGTTTTTCAATCTTCGACCTGTGGGATGTTCTTCCCAGACAGAATTTTCGATGTTAAAGTTCGATTGCAAGTGATATTGCTCCATGTAAATTAAAAAAAAGAATACGGCTTTTAGTTTGTTTGCTTCTATGTTTTGTTTTTAAGGCATTAACAAGATAAATGAGAGTTTTGGCATCTGTTCAGTTGTTCAGATTGGAGATACCTGATTATTATTCGTAAACGCTAGAGACATAATGTATAGATTCCAGCAGAGACAATTTCACTAAAGAGAGATACAGATAACGTTATCTGTGTAATAACTTTAAACACCTATTGTCTGCAATACGACAACCAGAGCGTTTGCCCGATATCGTGAGGCACACCTGTTGCTAATAGTGATAGTGAATGTTACTTCCGTCCTAGATTCTACCACTATAAAATCAGTAGTTTGGTATGCAGCGTGTTATCTCCCTCTTATGAAGCAAAAGCTCTAGATGAATAATACATATTACGTTGGCATCTTTCCACCTTACTTAAGGGGACTTTGGAGCAAATCGACTCTAAGCTTTTTGAAGATTTCCTAGAAAACATTCCGAGAGAGAAAGAGACCTCGAAAAATCTGTATGATCTCTAAAGTTCAGTTCTTTCGCACACTTCTCTTTAGTAAATTGATCTCGCCAAATCTTTAACAGACTTCCTCCAGACCTCTCTCCCTATGAATATTAATTCATATATACTCTTCATATTTTAATAAAAACACGTTTCACAATCTTACAGAAAAATATAAACTATCACCACTATAATATCTTAGAAATGTTACTTTCTTCACTTTCTCTCCTGGTTTTATATATATTAATCCCAAATAGTTTTATTTTACTTTTTCTTCAGCTTCAGATTTTTTCATATGTGATTCAGCAGCTTAAATGTTTAGAAAAATTAATTTGTTCAATATATCGTCATAACACTTGAAAATCTTTGCATACGCCCTACTCTACTTAGATTAAGCCTGAAAATGGAAAACGAAAATTATTAATAGCTGTTATTTAAAACAAAATGTGAACTTCTGTTAAATAATTACGGAAAATATCCAAATCTATATTATGCACTGACGTGATTGTTCCGCGATGAATATATGTATGATACTTATTACTGAAATAAATTAAGATTTTTATCGTAAAAAACAAAAGTTTCTCTGTAAACTGCAATCAGTTATCTGATATTCAATAAAATCAATAAACAGGTAGAATCAGACTTAAAAAAATTCTAAGACATACCCGGGTTTTGAACCATGGATGTTCGACATTTCGTGGCAGAATTTAATCAGCGGAAAACCTGTGGCAACATGTCGATATATTAAATTCCTTAACTGACTCCAATTTTCTCAGTGCAGCGCAAGTTGCTCTGAAATTCATTTTAAGAGGACGTACCTCAATTATTCAGAAGTGTTTGGGCTTAATAATTCAACGACTGTTAGGTTTATCAATGTTGATTAACATTCGTTTTCTTTGGAGACGATGGAGAAAGGGCACTGAAGCAAATTAATTCACTTCCGGTCCTTCTTTGTTAGTCTGAGTCAGTAGAAAATAAACATATACTGATAATCCCCAGTGAACATGAGCCCATGTAACGCAACAACTACCCGTAAAAGGAACCTTCAACAGATAAGAAAAGGTGCCATTGAGAGTCGAGTACTGAAAACATTCGTATTAAAGTAAAAAGAAAACACTTTTTAACTAAAGCTAACTCAGAAAAGCAAATTTTAAACAAAATAATTCATATGTTCATGTAAAACCATCACCAAAGTGAAAGAATAATGTCTACACATGCTCATAAGTAACAGTTGATCGTACAGTTGGGCTTTTAAATTTCTTTGGCGGAGGGGGGATGTTCCGCGACGGTTTTGGATCTACAGAATAAACCTTTATCAAATAAATTCATGCAGCATTCCTAAAGCAATATTTTCGATCACACTTTTCTGATAACAAAATTCAAGTTTTACTGCAATAAGAGGTTAAGATAAAAGGGCCCAACGGACCAAAGTTAAACTTGCTGAATTCATAACACACTGTTTCAAAAATTAAGGCATCAGACTGAGACTTTCATAAGAATTAGATGAGTTACTCCTAAGAGTGCTGATGTACTGTTGTACCATCTTTCAATCAAAATTTACAGTAACTATTTAAAACTCAATAAATAAATGCACACAGAGAAATGATAACAAATTCATTTTCAATTTTTGATCCCTCCTCTAACATTATAACTCTTTCAATAAACTGGTATTTCAAAGAACGAAACCACATGCCTTAAAAACAAACATGATTCGATAATAGTACCAAATTTTAGAGGCATTGCTGCTCTCAAATATGAACTTTACCAACTATGAAGGTCATTAATTCCTGTTTAGTAATTAGTCAAGTAGAGGATAAAATATAAGTATTTTGCTAAAGCTGCTCAGTTACAAAGATCAAAACAAGGCTGTCAGTATGCTAGAAATTCCTCCCGTAAGTATTCCTTCACATGCCCATAAACCTACTGATTATGGGGCTCTCTTTATGCAACCATACTTAATATCCATCGGTCTGGGACGGATTGAACTCAAGATCTTGGGATCAGAAGGCCAGTACCCAAGCAATTGGGTACCCAGACTGACACATAATGGATAGAAAAAGTATTTTACTACAAAATTTTGATATCAACATTTCCCTCGGAATACATTATTTCAGATCCTTGAAAGAACTATAAAGTTGAAGGGAGTGTGTAAATGCCAAGTTCGTTTGCATAGCAGTGGTGTTACTTTGTTATTAAAATAAACCCCATATGTTGGTTCCAAATTAGAGTTGAAATATTAATATTTAAATGAAATTATATTTTTTTTGTGTTTGTGACATGAGCATTTGAACTGGTTCATAACCTGGGACAAGCGATTATCCGATTTACAAACGGAGCGTGATTTATGCAGAAACAAACTTAGGTTACATATGCTTATCGTAATGCTGTGCACTGCCATGACCGACTTTTACACTTATTCTTAGATATAACAATTTTCTCACTTACCTTATACCTTTATTCTGTCCTGATTAACCAACAAACAGCTCACAGCTGATGACTGCGTTGTCCATCGCGCCTGCTGAATCAACGTTTGAAGAGGCGATTTTACCACCTTTTGCATACTCCTATACTTACTGCAATAAACGGGCTACTCTAGTGACATCAAATGCCCTCTAGACCGACTCTCAAGTTTAGATGGTTACAACACATGCTGTTTTATTGAAATAACACCAAAATTTGTCTCAGCTAATGGTGGGAACCAAATATTAGGTGAAATATATGTTACGCAATACAAAGCTGTTATGCCGGGTTGCCTTCCTAGCAGGGGTTTTATCTAAAGCTGGAGATTTCTCATTTCTAGAAATCTGCTTTACCACTGAAAGATACATATTTGCAAAAATCTTTAGAAAATTCATATAATTTCGCTATTACGGCACTTCCTAGAAATGTTCTGTCTCTCTAGGATGTGCAGCATGCATGAAGTTCCCGAGTTCAGATCTCGGTCATGGTGAGCCATATGGATAAGGTTTCCTCCAGGGTTTTCCCTGATACTGAGATTGTCGGATAACTGTTAAGCGCTATGGACCCTGGGCTCATTTGAACTTCATTTTACCATTTCATTCATCCTACGATGTGACCTACCGTTGGAAAACTTAACCTAAGTGTGTTTCAACATTACTCAGATACAAAATTTCAAAACTTAAAATATGATTTTGTTTCATGGGAGTGCAGGTGCGTTAATGTTCAGACAAAATCTAATTACGGAAAACTCCAGTCGCGTTTAAACACACAATTTAGGTTATTTTTGTGGAGTTGACCATTTTTATGATTTGTTTTATTTTAAAATACAGCGCCTTTTCTAGTGACTTTTAGCGACTTTTCTAGTGACTTTTAGCCACTTTTCTAGTGACTTTTAGCCACTTTTCTAGTGACCTTAAGCGCCTTTTCTAGTGACTTTTAGCGACTTTTCTAGTGACTTTTAGCGACTTTTCTAGTAACTTTTAAGCAACTTTTCTAGTGACTTTTAAGCAACTTTTCTAGTGACTTTTTGCCACTTTTCTAGAGACTTTAAGCGACTTTTCTAGTGACTTTTAGCCACTTTTCTAGTGACTTTTAGCCACTTTTCTAGTGACTTTTAGCCACTTTTCTAGTAACTTTTAGCCTCTTTTCTAGTGACTTTTAGCGACTTTTCTAGTGACTTTTAGCCACTTTTCTAGTGACTTATGGCCACTTTTCTAGTGACTTTCGGCCACTTTTCTAGTGGCTTTTGGCCACTTTTCTAGTGGCTTTTGGCCACTTTTCTAGTGACTTTTCGCGACTTTTCTAGTGACTTTTAGCGACTTTTCTCTTGACTCTTAGCGACTTTTCCAGTGACTTTTAGCGACTTTTCTAGTGACTTTTTGCCACTTTTCCAGTGACTTTTAGCCACTTTTCTAGTGACTTTCAGCCACTTTTCTAGTAACTTTCAGCCACTTTTCTAGTGACTTTCAGCCACTTTTCTAGTGACTTTTAGCCACTTTTCTAGTAACTTTCAGCCACTTTTCTAGTGACTTTCAGCCACTTTTCTAGTGACTTTTGGCGACTTTTCTAGTGACTTTTGGCGACTATTCTAGTGACTTTTAGCGACTGTTCTAGTGACTTTTAGCGACTTTTCTAGTGACTTTTAGCGACTTTTCTAGTGACTTTTTCGAAATGGGAAATGGCTATTCGTTTCTCTCCCTCCCTGTTTTACTTAGCCATGCAAATGGAATAGATTTCAATAGCAACACATTGCGACCATCTTGGAAGATTGGGAATAAGGAATGCAGCAGGCTCTAAGCGATAGTCAATACCGCTTATAACGAAATATATAAATTAGATAGTTACCGTAAATGTTATTTTTTCTTCAGATTATCATTCACTAAATGGAGGAATTTGTTGCACTTTTTAAAGGATTAGATATTATTGAGTGCAGCACATTGTATTTTTTCGTGGTGAATGAAAATAAGAAAATTAGACATTCGGTAAAGTCAAGAATAAGCAGTAATTAGGTTCAGACGTAGCAGAAACGCCTGTAAGTATGCATATTAAGAAATTCTGAAAATTACAAAGGATAAATAATTAAAGACTCGAAACTTTCACGGAGAGTGTTGTATTGATCGCAGGTTCACAGGTGAGCAGCCATGTTAAGGTTAAAAAATGTCCAGTTTTCGACCGTTCATAGCTCCACATTTTTAACCTTAGCATGGTTGATCACCCACGATTATGGAAAAATGATTCTAATTTAGCAAGTGGAAGAGGAAAAATAGTGTTTTACGATGCGAATAGAGGCTAAAATTTGGCAGTATGTAATATGTACAACACATACTTAGTAGCCCAGCGAAATTCGCCACTTAACGTTTCAACAACTCAGCTTTTCATTTTTTATAGTTGACGCTTGTTATTCAAGAGTAATTTTAGTCTTACTGCAGAACTAACTTACACATTTCTATAACTAAGATGGAGAAGCTTTAAATTTGAATTCTCAAGAAGTTGGAAAATGGCGTTGAATGACTAGCTAGTTGGTTCTCTGATATCACATCTACCCACGCATACCCTAAGAGAAAATTCGCATAGCTAATATAATACAGTTTCATGAGAGCGGAATATTTTTATTGTTTAATGACGTTTCAAATTCTTAGTTATGTCACGCCAGTTAAGTTCTCATGAGTCAGTTAATGACAGATTGCAGGCACTACAGAGTTGCCACTGTTTATCGTCTACTATTGTAGACACAACAGCTTTCCTGTTAGGGATAATTACATACCACGCATCCGTGACAAAATAATGCCATTCGCGAATAAAACACCAACACTTCTATAGGAAATGTGATTTAAGGTATGGCGATTGTACATATCTCCAGGGAAGGACAGATACTTAAAACACTTTTACTTCTGTAATGCATAAACTTAACTTTTCTTATAACATTTGGACTTAATGCCATTCGGTACAGAAATTGCTAATTTTTAACTACATACTGCACTACCAATTATTTTATAACAGATTTTCTTTATCATATGTTTATAATTTTCTAAGAAAATACTTTTCCAAAAACTGAATAGCAAATAAAATATTTCTCAAAATATTATAAGATTACATTTTATTTATGATTAAAGATTTTGCTGAAAAAATTAAGGCGTATTGCTTCAAGCTTCCCTACTTAACTTCCTCTTAAATTATAATACTTTATAAAAACAATACTTAAAGATTCTTGAAGGCATCTCAATTTACCTTTAAAATTAAATAATTGAAGTTAGAAAGACATGTAAGGAAAATCTACTTCATTTACGACACCTTGACGCTGCAGGGATGTACAAAAATATATATCAAAAAGAGAAGTTTAAAATTTCCGATATTTGCACACACTGGTGTACCTATACTTTTAAATTTACAAAAGAATAAAACTTTATTACGCAATACTTTCACTATGATGCCTTTTTGAACAAGAAAGAGTAAAAAAGTGCGCTGTTTTAAGTACTACAGACTGTAGGAATTCAGTACATAATTTTATAGGATCATCAGCAAAAGACCAATCAGAAAAGTAGAACCTATAAAATTCAATAAGTTACTAATACATGGGTAAATAAAACGCCAATGCATTCTCACATATCTAAACAAGAAAAAGTCCCACATCAGAGGAAACAAAGCAATAAACATTTATAAAACAAAATGAATAAAACGGAACATTGCAAAAGATATTTTCTAAAGTGAATTTAACCTACAATAACTTAAATAAGTAGTATCACAGATAAAACAAAAGTCCAGGCTCAGGAGAAATGTGACTATTGGAACAATATTGAAATTATGTGTAACAATCTGAAAATCTAATCTAATGAATCTAATCTGAAAAACCTCTGGAAGCCATCTTGAAGAAGTGGATATTGCACCAGTCTTGAAATAATAACAAAAGAGCCTACCAAAACAGATCGACAGCTATCAGCCTATTAAACTAACAAGTACTTTGTAAAATTAATGGAACGAATGGTTGTTAATAAAGTTAAATGCTATCCTGTATCTCAATGTGATAACAGAAGCACAACCTGGTTTTGGAAAACACGAATCACTAAGTCAATGACTAGTAAAACTCGGTCAAAGTATTAAGGAAACTCTTTGCAAAAATCATGATTATCACCACAATAAAAATTACTGAAAATATATTAAATCGGAATAAGTTAATTTTAAATGCAAAGATTCTTCAAGGTTAAGTACAATGAGATCTTTATGAAATTCAAACAATTACCCAAAGAGCTTCTCCAAGAAGCAGTCTCAAGTGCAACACTTTTCAATATAAGTGGCCTGCTGTTCAAATTAAATGAAATGTAGAAGAAACCTCAAATGTATAAACTATCAAAATAATGCAGTTTTCAAAAATTATCATTATGCTTTCAAAACAATCAAATGAGATAAACGAAACTAAAACAAATTAACAAATGTTTACATCAATCCGTTTTTCACAATCACTTGCCATAAAACAGGAGGCTACAAATATCACTTATTTTAAATTAAAAGCTAAATGGAAAAAACATTCAAAATAATTACAAATTAAGATACGAATAAGATTAAGAATACTGAATAGATTGGCAGACACAGGGGCTGCTCAAAACGGATATAAAGACAAAGACATGTATAAACAGTATTGCAATATGGAAGTAAAGCCTGTAGTGAGAGCTATAAAATAAAGAATAAATGAAAATGTGCAGAATCAGGCTCTAAGAATAGTTAGGAGAAATTGAAACTGTACCAATTACTTCAACTAAGAGAGCGTCAAATAACCCACCCATTTATACAGTCCCTCATTTTATATAAAAAGTTACAAAGGCCCTCTTTTAATGCTCACTGATGTAACAAAAACAAAAAATCTCAAAATAAAATGACGTGTAAAAGTAAATAATACAGACAACAAAATGAATTAATTGAATACATTACAGCTAAAACAAATAGATACTCACATCGATAACTAAAATTATGAAAACTACAAACAATTTATACAGGCTACCCAGAACATAAGTGTTTACTCACTTACCAGATGGCTCCCTTGTAGAGAAAACTGGTAATGCTGGTGCTCGGATATATTCAAAGTTGTTCTGTTTTTGTTTTTCAATAGCTTTAAATACAATTAAAAGCTACTTTTAGGCTAGTAATAATGGCTGATTTCTCAAAATATTAAACTACATTAATAAAAGTGAACAACGCAATAGCATTCAGGCGAACAATTTATTCCTAAAGTGGATCCCAGCATATATGAAATTAGCTGGAAATCAGCAGTAGTATTTATTGGAAAAAGAAACAAGAATGTAACTCAAAAATTAGTAATTTATCTTTCTCTTTACCAAAATTACAAATTAATGATAAAATAAAATCAATTCAACATGATTTTAAAACGGCAAATGCAGATAAAACTGCAGCATCACATTGGATTTAAGCTCAAAAAATAAAGTTTACACTTTTTGGCTACATACGCAAATTTAAAAAGTAACCCTTTTAAAGTAACCAGACGCTTAATGGATAGAGAATGAATATACTGTGTCCAGCAATTCCACACATTACATGATTACAATACAATAAACATAAGAATAGTCCAATATTAGTTATAAAATATCGTCTCAGCAACATTTACAAATATTTATGCATTCTTCTGTTAGCATTAACAAGGCTTTGTTCATCTAGGTGTCAATTTTTTCTACGCCTATTAAGATATTCAGAATATTGAATAGTAATAAAATAATACAATAATGCATCATGTAATTTTAAAACGGGTACTATAATATTGTGTAAAATTGAATATTTTCTAACGCAAATAGCCTTTTATGCAGTTTTAATTTTTAATGAGAGATTTCCAATAACCTGCAGAACTTCGGTACGCCAAAATGTTAAGCGATTTCTGGGATTCTAATTTGTAAAAATTCAGTCAAAATGTATCTGTAAAAGAAAAGAAAAACACCAAACATGCACATGTGTATATCTGTGAAATTCTTGCAGCTTTTACAAAACATAAAACCCCAATAAAATTAATAAAAACCAATACACTAAGGAAAAACCAAATTAAAATCTACTTTAAATGAATTACAGTTGCTATTCACTGCTTAAGGGAACGCACCACTGAAGAAATTTGGTAAAAGTCGTGCCAACATAGACATTTGTATTCTATAACTTCAAAATATTCTTTGACTTTGACTTATTGTGCTATAAAAAGTTTTTTCTTCAATTTTTAAATTTCAGATTTTCAAATTTGTTGTTTTTAAGAGTTTTTTACGTTTTGAAAATGTCCCACGCGATGCAATTTTAATCCAATATTTCTAAAACTCATGTCAATTCTCAAAACAGAAGTAATTAAATGAACTTTTTCGAATAACCTTAGCTTTTACTTTTAAATATAAAAACTTGAATTTTACTTTATTTAGAATTATGACTTATTAAACTAAAATTGACAAATGTGGTTTATAATAAATTACACAGAATTTTAAAACAAACTGTTCATCTTAAAATTGCATCGAGTTTAGCATCTGGCTTAAATATTAAAATCCACATTTTAAAATTATAGCACTGAAACTAAAAGAAATTTAAACCACTTTGATGTCGATATTAAACACTAAAATATATTTCCTGAGAACTTAGAAAATCACACTTTGATTGGCGCATTCCCTTAAAAATTGTGAACAAGTACAGCGATAATACTTACAGAGAAATGAGTTCCATGTTGTACAAAACTTGCAAATCTTTGACCCAAATTATTAAAACTGTAAAGATCTGGAGGTAAAAGCAGAAAACACTTGTTTTATTTCACTACCAGTGCTATTTCTGGCTGTCCTTTTATCCTCATAGTAGGTATTTGGTGGTTAAACATAATAGCTTTAGCCAAATTTGAAAATTTATGAATTTTTAAATCGCTATAGAAACGTAAAAAAATATATATTTTGAACATAATTTAGCAAACTTCATTAAATGTAGCTTTGTACTTTGTTTTCGTGGTTACCTAGATGTACAAGTGAAAGTGTATGCTAGAAGAACTTTGAACTACTGCGGGCTATGTATCTGAAAATTTAAATTAAATTTAAATAGGAAATTAGCACTATATCTTAAGTTATACTTCCAATTTAAATGTAAGTAATTTACTCACGTGAAAAGCAAACGTTGGCAGAACTACTAAAGGCGTATACGTCATCTTAACAAATGCAACATTTCCTATCGAAAAATGAAACAAGAAAACACAATTTGAAACGATAAAAATCAATTCAGTACATTATATTTATAATTTTTCACTCCGCGCACTCACAAAAGTCTACTAAAAGTTCTG
Source organism: Mantis religiosa (assembly GCA_030765055.1). Taxonomy (NCBI): domain Eukaryota; kingdom Metazoa; phylum Arthropoda; class Insecta; order Mantodea; family Mantidae; genus Mantis; species Mantis religiosa. The sequence continues at coordinate 81,431,752 of CM060956.1, forward strand.
CTACTTTTTATGTGGCATTTTAAAAGTAATTCTTAACATTATCCTATATGCAACAACATAAACGATGGGGCATTCATGATAGACGAAATTAGATATGTGAAAGAAATTGGAATAAAACGTTCTCCCCTGCACTTTCCAGTTATAACTAAGAATTTCTTTGAAAAAATGTCAGGAAGGACGATTCTGTTAAGATTTAAACCGCTAAGATCCGAATGCGAACCTCATTTGTTACCGCAGGGCCATTTTGTTTTGTTATGTGGCGTCGTGGCGCCAACTTCGGAAATATGTTCCTATTACAGAAGAGTGTTTCATTAACCCGAGATAGTAGTGTAAAATAAAGCAAATCTGAAACAAAATCTGAACTCGCGCAAACCAGAAATCTTCGCGATTGTTGAAAAGCACCACCAAAAGCAAAATTTACTAAAGAATGAAGAAAGGAACACATTACTCATGCGCAGTTACAAGAATATAGCTTTGTACTTACCAGCAGCATCCACAATCCCCAAGGTGCTTCACCGCCAAAGTTCAGCTGCCACTTTCTTGAAGCTGTCATCACTCACTATGGTTCACACCGCCAAAAGTTCAGCTGCCACTTTCTTAAAGCTGTCATCACTCTGGTTCCCACCGCCAAAGTTCAGCTGCCACCTTCTTGAAGCTGTCATCACTCCACTCACTATGGTTCACACACCAACAACAGGACAAGTCGCGAGCAAGTCACAATTACGCGGAGAGTTGCGGTATTAATACTGTTCTCCAGCTGTCACCTGATTGGTCAAGACGTAGGGAGGCGTTACCATACATCATAGCAACATAGTCATTCTGCATTGCCAACATTTAGCGTTTTCTCGCTGAATTTTCTGATAAAATATTTCTTTTTACATTGACTACATGAAATTTAAAAAGATGTTGATCACTTTTAACAAGGACAACATATCTATTAATGATGATCTGACATGATTATCTGTCAAATTGCTGTTTTAACTTTGGCATTTCTCCTACTCTTATGTTGGTCACTATGAAAATGCTGTACACCCCTCCACTGCAAATGGAATTGTCCGTGTTGGCAGTGACTCACAAAAAGATGATGATTGCGAAACTCCAACATTCCATAATTCCTCGTCTATAAGAAATATTACAACGGGTCCAAAATTCACCACTTCAACTCAAATAAATGTTAAGACACTTTTGGATTTAAAAACCAGCTGATGCGTTACTGTAGTACAAATAATCTTCTCTACCGATTATAATAAGTTTTCCTAATCCTCCTAAAAATTGTTCATTAAAAGTCTTACTTTTCTGCCAATTTCATGCTAAATTAATATTGGGCGAAATGATTTCTGTACAACTTTATACAGCAATACTAGACTTTCGTAAGCTGGATTTTGATATATAAAATATGAGTAGCTGGCATGCTTAATTTTTAAGATTACTCACTCAGACTAGGCAGATGTTCACCATTCCTTCCAAAAGTGCTTTTCGGTCTTTGCTTCAGACCATCTTCAGTGAAAGCTTCTACAACTACAACTAGATTTTGGTTTTTCTCTTTTTTATGTCCTTCAACATCGTCATATCGGACGATGGATGAAATGGGTGTAATGATGCTCAAATGAGCCCAGCTTAGAGTTACCCGACATTCATATTTCAGAATAACGGAAAATCTCGGAAAAGGCTTTATCCGGATATCTCGCTCTGACCAAGATTCAAACTTGGGATTTGTTGAACGTGAGACAGACGCTGCCACCTACGCTACTTTAGCCTACATACGGCCAGTGGAAAAGAACAATTAATTGACAACTATTAAAGTCTTTTTCTGAAAAGGTTTTCATTGTTTAATTTGACACAGATGTCTATTATTTGTTTGAGGACCCATCTGCAATAGCCGCAGTAGTCAGTCTTGACGGTTGTATATCGAAAGTAAAACGGGGAAACGTTTTATGATATGCAGTTTAGCTGATATGCTAGAAAAATGTGTGGGTTGTATGCGTAAATAGCATAATTAAAACATTTTATCATTTGTACTCACAAGTTTTCTCTGATCACAAACTAATTTTACAAATGCTTTAGTACTTTCTTTGCTTTATATTGAGTCCTATGCCCGCCTCAGTAGCGTGGTGGTAGCATCTCTGCCTCACGTTCAAGAGGTCCCGAGTTCGAATCTCGGTCAGGGTGAGTTACCTGGATAAGGTTTTTTCCGGGTTTTTCCCTTATCCTGAAAGACGAATGCCGGGTAACTCTAAGCTCTATGGACCCCGGGCTCATTTGCTCATTTGAACATCATTTCGCCCATTCCATTCATCGTCCGATATGACAACGTTGGAGGATTAACATGAATTAACATGAGTTATGTATTAAGAATCGTAAGCAACCTTTTTTATTTTTTATTAATTTGTTTCACTAATTGTTATAACTTACGTCTATTGGAAATGTAATGTAGTCCATACTTTTTAATTATAAAATATTGCTAATCAAACATTTATAATTATCGTAAAGTGAATGACGAGTTACTTCTATATCAATATTTTAATATAAGAGGGTTGTGTAAAATTGTAATGGCTACAGAAGGTGACATAATGCCACACACTTCGACCATACATGACAGTAGAAAAGTATTGCTAAATAAGAAGTACAACTTTTGGACTCCCTGAAACAAAGGGGGAAAAAGGAAAGGAAAAACCAACCTTGTTAGGAAATGGTTTGTCTGCGTGCTTATAGTATAATCCAAAAATAAAAGGTCGCTTAGGTACCAACCTGTTTAAATTTGTCTTCCAATGATGCGAAGCAAGGATTTCCAGAAAAAGATCCGCCTATCCCCAACTAAACTTCACAGAGAAATTTTTTTCCAAAATTTTGATTATATAAAAATGACTGATTTTAACTATATATACATTACATTTTTAAGATATTTTAATTATAAAAGTAAATGTGTCTTGGGGCGCTTAATCCTCAATTATGTTTCATGGATATTACGTGATGAAATGATCTTTTAGGATAAAAATTTAGGAAGGAATTGTCCATAGCCAGGTGTACGGTACCTCCTGCCTTATTGTAGTTATTGAAATATCAGCAGTAATTAACTAACGTTATATCTCACGAGCCTCTAATCCATTCTAAAAAGTGAGTGAGTGAATAAATAAACCGAAGATCATTTTACTCATTTCCATTTTATTTTCAATCTATATTTATTTTAAAGCAATTTTTAAAGATATTGGTAATTCATTTGGTATTCGCCAAGTATGAGTAATGAGGCACTGCAATATTCTTAGTCACTTTGTGCAATTCTAGCAGGTTTTGAGCCACGAATTTACTGTATACTGCCTTAATCTAAATATTTTATGCACTTTCATGACCAGAACAGGATGTTTTTCATGTCCAAATTTTTTCTGTATGCATTTGTCCTAAATATTAAAATTCTGAACATGAAACTTTGCTTTACAAATATTTCAATGGACATTGCGTCTGTTTGAAATTTTGGGTTATTTGTTTAACCTTCAATTTTTTTGTGCTTTTATTTCTGTTTGTTATTTTTTTCTCAAGAAACTAGTTTAATTAAAATTATTAAATTAATTTATTTTAAATCTAAGAAAACAAATGCATATTTTATCAGTAGATGGACAATCTGCATGTTGGAAGTCGGTTTCTTTGAAACTGTATACATATTGTTACCGCAAGCAAGCAATACTCTTATTTCCAACGGGCCGCTCGACATGTGCAGCTTCGGTTTCCAATCTGCCGCTAACAGTGTGCAAGCTCAAAGGCGAGCGTTTATCATTTTCGCCAACACAGACTATTATTCCTATTTTCTGATAGGGGAGCTTGGTATTCAGTTCTCGTAGTTTAATTCATTTCCCAAAATAGTCATTTAAATCTTATATAAGACATAATATCTGGTTTATGAGATAATTCCTTTTTAATTATGTAAAATGTGTGAAACAAAGATATTAGCCGGAAAAAAATTCGCTGTTAGGTAACATGTGGGTCGCGAACCATATGCAACTCTCGCAAGAAAGAAGAAAAAAAGCTGCAAACGTTTACTGAAACAAAATATACCCATGCAGGAGAGTAAATCGTCATATTTTAGAGAGACATTTCTAAAGCTTTAGTTTCTGCAAAGTCCCCATTTTGGACATTGAACGAAACTAAATTCGAGGGCTTTTAGAACTAATTTTCGGAGGTGTTATGCCAGACAAAGAGTCCATACTTTCAGGAAAATGAATTAGAAAATCGTTAGGTGGCTAACATAATTGGTACATTGGAGATTGGACCAGGTGAAATGTTTCAGCTTCCAAGTATTAACATTTTTATCACTCTACAATTTGTACACTGATAAAGGTACGTTTTTGTTATGGCCTTTGAGGTTAGTTCCTTTTTGTGACAGACGCAGCTCCATATATTGTGAAAGCAGCAAAGTCTATGCAACCTTTTCACCCTAAATTGGTGACCATTACTTGCTTAGTATAGCTATGTATAGGAATTATTCTCAAGTGGATTAACTAATCCTTGTTCCACATAAGCTTGCCCCGTATCTCTTAACGGTCACGTGAACTTATCACCTCTCATTGGCTGCTGTTGTAGTATAGACTGTTGTGCGGTAAAAATTAGTTCGTTATTTAACATGGTGATATGTCTTTATATGTTGGAAGATAATTGTCAGATTTATATTTTCGTAACTTAAGTCGGCCCTATCCACGCCTTCACCTCTGTCTAGCACACGTGAAGTATCCCCTATGCCCAACGTGGTTCGGAGTCCACGGTAAAAACTGTAGGTCCTCTCACCTCACCGCCATCTTCACTATCACCCTATCATCGGAGGTAATGGACACCGCCCTCTGGGTGCCTCCACCTGAGAAATGGGTCCGGTCATCACTTGGTGGGGTGAGGTTACCCCGAAGGCCAAGGTTGCCATGCGGGGAGTGTTAGTAACTAACTATATTTTCGTAACTGTTTTAATTAAATATATTACGCAACAGAGTTGATTTATCTGAAATGCTTGTTAATTCTTAAACGAAGTAAAGAGAAGGTTTCTTTGCTCTCAGCCCGTTGTTCACATGGCACGATATCACGTACTTTAGTGGTAGTGTTGACATATTTGTTTATGACTTTTATCACTGACCTTGTTTTGAACTGTATTAGTCATATATCGCCATTCGACGGTGTGCTATGCCGAGTGCGAGAGCTATATTATTTTATTGATCGTTTATTGCGCGTGTACTTATTATATGTATAATGGCAGAGTCTAGCGCCAGTGAAGCATCGCAAGGGAAAACCTTTACAAAGCAGCGAAAAAAGAATTGTGGTGCATGTGTTTAATGTACTCACAGAGAGGAATCCGTCTTTGTCAGTGAGTGAAGTCGAACAGCTGTGCCCTGAACTTACAGGTGTGTTAGATGCGTAGGAACATGGCGACATGAAATTGAGACAACAGGAGAACTTACCACTCCAGTGGCGATATTGCTGTGTGGCGAAGACGTTATTTAAGGACAATCAGACTGTACCGAGATACAAGTGATAAAATATACTACCTTGACGAGACTTGGGTGAATGAAGGACACACGACAAGTATGGCGTGACACGACTTTTAAGACTGAAAGACAAGCATTTTTGCAAGGTATTTATGCTGGTTTAAAAATTCCCTGTGGAGAACGCCGAAGGCCTTTCATTATAAACTTGTTCCAGTTTCATTGCTCATGCATTCAGTTTTAACTTGCTCAGTTTCATTATAAACTTCATTATTTTTGCATGCCTTCATATTCTTATTTGTATGATTTTATCTATCTTCCTGGCAATTATTATGACGTTTACTGCAGGTTTCAATGTGATAGGAAGGCACCGCCTATGGCCAATGGCGCGAAAGCATTAGTCTATTAGGATGATGGGTAAGGTAGTTGCACGCGGAGTGATACGTATCAGCGGGGCAAGGTTATATGAAACAGAGATTAGTGTTAAAGAATAGAAATGGCTCCTTCTCGATAATGGTATTAAAGTCCATGGCTCGCAGGATTCCACTCCCAATAGAACCTCTTATCACCAGATGGGCACCTGGCTATATTCAGCAGTTAATTATTGTGATTATTTCCGAATAATGAAGCGTGTTATCGAAACTTTGAATCCTGACCATGCATCTGCAATTGTTGCGACTAAAACACTATCTGCAAACAGGAAATTGAATGAGAGCCATCGTATAGGCAAATTTCAATTGCTTAACACAAGGAGTCACACGTGTACAGGAGAAAGGTGCATGTTTGGAAAGTTATCTTAACTCTAACAAAATTTCATCGAATTTTAAAAGTGTAAGTCGAGATGTTGGAAACATATATAAGAAATTGAAATGTGTTCTTGATAAATATTCTGGATACAAAACTTTGTCTCGCAGTGCTCAAGTGCTAAGGAGTTTCTTCAGAACAAAAATCCACGTAAAAAATAGTACTATAATAAAACCAATGCTTTGAAAAAAAAGAGTAGAATCGAAAAGTTGGGCAAGAGGACTTCAGATAATGCTCCAATGTTTATACCTCTCTCTCTCTCTCTCTCTCTCTCTCTCTCTCTCTCTCTCTCTCTCTCTGTCTCTCTATCTATCTCGAAGGTTTTACATCCTGCTTCATATGTAACTTAAACTTTCTTTTCCGGGACAATAAATATTATATACGCGAAGTAGATTCAGTAATATATTGCCACATTAAACAAAATAGTTATGATCATACAAGAAACCACATGATATGATAAGCCTGCCTACATTGAGGCTATTAAATTCGAACTGTCGGTGTCACCTTCTCCATTTGCCTCTTATCATTAAATTCAACGCTTTACTACGCAGCAAGCAAGTTACAGCACAGACATTTTCCTGAGTCAATGACAGTAGGTTCATCTCGTGAATTTAAAATATTATTAGTGTTTAGTTGTTAATCTAGTATTGCAGAAGTAAGAATAGTCATGGATTCTCATACTCTGAAAAAAAGCAGTAAATTTTAGTCCATTTTATTAATATTTTAGGCCATTTCATTCATTTTACATATTTTTAGTCATGCAATTCCAGACCCCGCTGATAAATCATACACATACAACTCCAAAATGTGGAAGGTGAACTCATTTTGTGAATTTATTGAATTTTGTAAAACAGGTTTTGCAAAACTTTCTGTACTCGGAGAAAATGCGTTAACGACTCCCTCTAAGGGAGGTAACATGCTATCCTCTTGTTCCAGAAGTTACGGGTTCAAATACCGTGGTAGCTCATTTTTTTCAGGTGTAAAATACTTATCATGGGTGCCTTCGGAAGAGAAGTAAATCCGGTGGTTCCGTGTCCTAGATTTACGGCACTTAAAACTGAAGCTTGTGTTTGTGCCTAATAGAGAATATGACGCCGAGGATCACAGTAGTAAACGAATGTCAATAAATAAAAGCTCGACTTTAATTTGCTTTAGGATATAACACGCGGTTTGCTCATACTTGACTTGACCTTGCAAACTACGTGACATTTGTCACGTAGCAATTGATCAGAAAATTGTATGCCTGCCTGCGTGCGTGCTTCAATAGAATTCAACTCATCCCCCAAAATTGGTCGATTAAGTTAAACATTGCTTACATTAATTTCATATGCCATTTAATAAACGAAACCTTCAGTTACAACATAGTGTAAGATGGAACGCTCTTACCATTGTATTCATCCAGTACTTAAGTCAAGGTGTGGGCATTCTTGACGTTGAGTGCGAAATGACCTCCACCCTTCAATTCTTCTTTTGCTGTTTGTAAAGCACAAGCAAGCGAACAGCTGTGTTTCGTCCTAAGGTAGAACGATGTGTTTGCAATTACGAAATGTATTGCACAGAATTTTATATGTAAACTCAATTCTGCTTCTTCAAACTGGAACCTGACAGAAATGAATGCAAACTAAATAATAAAATGAAAAGGTACACAATTTAAATTATAAAACGATATAAATATCTGGCAACTACAAAGATTTTACTTGAAAATAATTACAAGCGAAAAATGTACAATGAACTGACCTTTGTCTAAAACAAATGTGAATAATTACATATAAGTTGGTTTACATACATACAAATGATTTTTCAATATATTTAGTGGGTTTTGCCGAAGACCATGGGCCACTGTTTTAATTAATGAGTTCATTAATTTATACTTTTTGGCACAGCGTTGTAAAAACTACGAGAAATAGTAAGGAACCTTACTTGGAGCAAAACATTTATTATAATGGTCATATGTGGATTGTTAATTCATTTTTTCTATATAAATTTAAGTGGGATACGTTGATATCTCTGTTTTGATACGTATGATGTTTTAAGTTTAAATTCTTTGCATTACGGATAATAATAAATGAAGCATTTGATTTTGTTTTTGTTATTTAGTAATGCATAATTTTCATTTTGGCAAATAGTTGTTGGTTTCTAAAAACTATAAAGAGATCGAAGAAATCTTCTATTTTGGTTCAGAAGGATCTTAAATGAGGCGAACAAATGTTAGATTCTCCTTACGTAACACATGGTTGTAAACCTAGTCCATGTTTTCACGAACGTTTATACTTGAGCTTGTTTCGTTACACTAGGTTACCCGGCATCAAATTGCTCTTGTTGATTTAATGAAAATCATGGAATATTAGATTCCAGGTTGATGATTTTATAAAAGTAATTAGGCTCCAAAATTGCAGGCCTGTTAATGTGGCTCCGTCGAATGGTACTTGCAAGGTCACATTCTCTTTATATATTTATGTGGAACATTTTAATATATCATAGTACATATGTGTTTCAATAAATATACAACGTATTTTTAAATCTGCTATTAGTTTTTTATCCTTGATGGTTGTATTTTCTCCTTCATGCACTTTCTCGGGGTTGAACTAAAGATGATTCTCCAGTTACCACCCCTGTACAGAAGTCTTGTGTTCTATTTCTCCTCCCACAAAAAATAAATAAAAATAAAATTGTATCGGTTCCTTTTTTGAATAAGTTTTAAATCAGTGACGAAGCTACACTTTATATTGAAAATAGAATTCTTTAGTTCTTAAAACCAAGTACCAGTTTTTAAACTGGATAAAAGGTATTATAAATGTTCTTAGTAAACATAAAATAGCTACAGCTTTGAGGTGTGGATACTGCACATGTGCATTTGTCTGAATTGAAGTGGAAATAAATGATGCACTATATTACTGATTTTTGCTAAGTCAGCAATTCAATTTTTTATTTTAATAATAATAAATATTTTAACTTAAAAATATAGTACGTTAATATGAATTAAGGTAACCTAATTTAAATAATTACTATATACTTACTAAATCATCAGGAGGTTGGAAAAAGCTGTCTTTGTGTTCAGAAAAAAATTAGCCAGTATTTGCTACTTTTGCATTTTTTTCCTCAGTTAATGCAATTTTAACATAACATCAAGTAATGAAACTATACATATATAAGTAACCTAAATTAAGAGAATTGGTCCCGGAAAGGATCATACAGTCCCATGCTGAAGCCACGGACCGCTTGCATACATAGTTCGCCGGCACTGCAGCACGCAGAGCACCTACAAACGCGTTCCGTGGTCTCGCCATAAAACAGCGGTAGGGAAGCAATTTTTAATATGCTGCTTTTTGATTTTAGCTCGGGTACTTCTGTATGTGTGGATGGTGCAAGGGAAGCTCGGAATACCATAATGTGAAACAATAGGAAAAATTGGTATTCTTTCTTGTTGCTTTTCCTTTTAATCATGCTAAATCAGGACGCTAATGTTAAGCAATTTTTCAGTAAATTCCTTTTCTCATAGGTTTCTTATTATTCATCAACAAGCTGAATATATATACTGAAATATTGGCAAATTTTACGGACTATAAAGAGCAATGAATTTCATTCCAACATTATTCAACTTCAGATTTCAGGAATTTCATTCAAATTTGTTTTGGCTATAAATTTTTGCGTGTGCGTGTGCGCGCGTGTGCGCGCGCGTGTGTGTGTGATTGCAACGAGAAACAATATAATTAATGTCAACGATATCGAAATCGTTATTCGGTATAATAAATAAGTAACTGATAACTAGAACATAGGATTTATGTGCACTGTAAAGTACATATAATATGCTCTAAAAATCTACTAAATATTTTCTAAAACTTTAAAATATGTATTTAAAATGAAGTACATTACTTCAGCTTCTCAAACGTATAATATAATATTTATTAGT
>CM060956.1:81449421-81569421 GCA_030765055.1 Mantis religiosa
ACTTTTAGGATGTTATAGTAGAAAATAACACTTTTCTCTTCTTTAAAAATCTTGGAATTTATTCCGCAAAAACCAATAATAAATCTTATCCCAATATTAAACTTTGTAGATTATGTCCTTAAAAATGATTAATACTGCATGCAACTTAAAGATCGGCAAAAAAGGGTTGATGAACTTGTGCAGAATTATTTCAAGTCCTTTTTCACTTATCTATGTAGACATCTTAATTGTAAAATATCCAGACTTCTACTAATCTCATCCCTTTTAGGGACTTGATTTATCACACCGTTGCTCTTGACAACCACCTATTTCGTTACATAATATCAGTGCTAAGGAAAATTTGTAATACACAAACATTAAAGCTGATTTACTATTCATATGTGCAGTCTTATCTTACATATGGTATCTTTATCTGGAGATCAGCTACCGAAATAAAAGATTTATTTGTAACACAAAAGAAAATAATAAGAAGAATGTTTAATCTAAGTAAAGGGACTCATTGTATGAACTATTTTAAGGAAAATAATATACTAACTCTGCCATGTCTGTATATCTTAGAAACCGTATGCTTTATAAACAACAACATACAATATTTTCAAACAAATAACACTATTCATGAACATTATACTAGGAATAATACTAAATTACATATACTGGGATCAAGATCAAATAAAAAACTTAACTTTGTACTTCATAAAGGGGTTTACATGTACAACTTAATCTTAAAGAAAATAAAAAACAATGATAAGAAAAGATTCAGAAGAGATGTGAAATCATTTTTAATAAATCAGTGCTTCTATAGTACTCAAGAGTTCTTTGAATATTTTAGACACCAGATTAAGTAGAGTAAATGATTACATGAGAATAATTGTATGATATTAATGGTTGACAATTCATGTAAGTTTTCTGTATTTGTTGACATTGATACAATTTAATCTGATTATTGCATGCAGAATTAATTATGTATTTTCTGAATTTCTAGTTTGTATTGTTTGTACTGTATCTTGTAAAAGCAAATATTTCTGTACAGAAATTAAATGCTAAATAAATAAATAAATAAATTTAAAGTCAGCATTGCCTACTACACATATTTTTTCTTTCCTTTTTCATACACTATTCAAATATTCTCATTTATGTATCACACAACTGTTTTAACACTTTCAAAATTTGATCATAATGTTCAATAAACAAATCACATGAAAAATATTACAAAATAATAATATTTTTCTGAGGCCTAAATTTATTACAAATAATCAGTTTTAAAATACCCTTTCAAAGTTAAGTGACTATCACACCTTTTAATTCTTATAGATGGTATTGTTACGGCAGAAGGCTTCGTATACAGCATTAATACAACCGTATCAAGTTTTATGATGAAACGTCCGCACCTAACGTTATAAAGATTTACTGCATGATTGTTGAACGCTATTTAGTTTAAATTGCTGAGTGGCATATTTTTATATCAGGAAACGCTCATTGTTGATAGCTACGTTCTCATTTTTCGGCGACCTTTTATGGAGTTAGAAATGATACCTAAGTTATACCGAAACAAAGCGGCAAAACAAATTTTCTGGTATCCTTCTCTTCTTAAAGTATTGGAGTGAAATAAGTGTAGGAATAATTGCTAAAAATATGCAGAAATTAGTTAAATATGCACTATGTGTGGAATAAATTTATTACTTAGTTGCATTGTTTCACTATCAAGGAATAAATGGTGCAAATATGCAAAAATCCGAGCTCCACTGATGACGGATGAAAAAATACAAAGGGATTCTAAAAATCATATTTTGTAGTATGAGAGCAACTAGTGTATTGAGACCGGCTATAGAAATCGGAGCAGTTTTCAGCTAAAGACGGAGGATTATATACTAGTTCATAAAGTTCTAATTAGCTATGTTATCTCACAAGCTCCTTCAGTAGTCCTGCCTGTGATATTGAACACGTTGCTACTGTACCTGAGCTACGTGATGCAAATCTGTTAAACCAGTGTTGGAGGGACCGTCTTACTTTTCCTAGGTTTAGAAATAGGCAACCAGCCTGATATCGCCAGGTTGGATATTTCCTTAAGTCATCGTTTCGCAGCACTAAGATCTTGAACTAAATTTGATGTGTAACCATTTCTCATTTTTGAGTTATGCTGTAGGTGAGCGCGCGCGCGCTCGCGCGCACATACAAGGAACGTTTTCTAAAAATGTACGTTTTTTGATTCAAGGTTTGTCAAAACTTGCTTCCGGTAAATCCTAGGTGTCAAATTTTGAGTGAAATGCTATATTTCCTTTATATGTGGTAGGAAACGTGAAAATGAAACAATTTCCATGCTCTTAAAATAATGTTACGTAGGACCTCTGAGGTATAATAATAGTGCGGAGTAAAAATAAACTGAATTTTTGTTTTTCTCATTCTATACTGGGCATGAACAACGCTTAATTTTGCTCGGAGGCCTCACACCTTAACTCGCACTCACATATCTACATTCCAAGCAGATCAGAGAATAGTTCTAACTAAAGGCATCACCTTTCTAACCTCTGGTTGCTAAGTTCTCAGGTTCAAATCCGGCAGAGAGCGATTGATTTTTCGGGACGTAAACATCCTAGCACGCTTCCTTCGGATCGGCAGTAAGAAGAAGAACCTTAAACCTGATAGAAGCTTCTGAGCAGACTTAAGTATATCTGCACCTTAGTATACAATGTGACGCTGAAAACATAGAGCGTCTATAAATTAATAATGTGTGTGTTGTAGTGTTTAAAGCCCGCTTTTACTACATATGGCACCGCAGGCGATGGCACTAATGATACACGAGATGAAGATGGAGCACCGGTGGAATGAGATGGCGTGGGAAACCGGAGATCCCGGAGGAAACCCGCCCCAGCGCCGTGTTGTCCACCACAAATCTCACTTTGCGGTCGCCTGGGATCGAACCCGGGCCGCCTTGGTGAGAGCCAAGCGGTCTAACCACTGAGCCACGGCGCGGCCAATTAATAATGTAACTTTGTGGGTTCGTAGAATAAAAAGGCCGAGTTGTAGAAATTAAAAATCTCCTTTATTGCCGTAGAAATACTCTTATAGATTACAGCAGCATTACGTTACTTACACCATCAGTCTACGAAGGTCAATCACAATAACAAACAGTGACAGCAGATTACATCCTTAGCTCTCGTTACAACACAGCTGGCTGTCTCTCATTTCACAACACTTTCACAGCCAACTCTTTGCGAGCCGTCACCTCCTTAAATACCAATTTCGTAAATCGAGACTCTTCCAGAAAAATAAAGAAACCGAATAATCAAGATATTACCAGAAATTTCCATTTATCTCTGTTTTTTTTCGGTAAGTCTTTTATTCCTAGCGCTATGTTTATCTGCTTATGCAAGCTCGTTATCTACGTGAAACCTATCAGTTCCTTTGTGTGCCAAGCCGCCTTATCGCGATCGGGTTCACGACAACAATAATGGTAATCAAATTGGGATGATGATAGTTATAATAATTATAATATAGCCCGCCTCGGTAGCGTGGTGGTAGTGTCTGCCTCAGGTTCAAGAGGTCCCGAGTTCGAATCTCGGTCAGGGTGAGTTACCTGGATTAGGTTTTTCCGGGGTTTTCCCGGAAATACGAATGTCGGGTAACTCTAAATTCTATGGACCCTGGGCTCATTTGAGCATCATTCCACCCATTCCATTCATCGTCCGATATGACTTAACGTTGGAGGACGTAAATTACAAAAAATAATAATTATATTAATACTTATAATAAATATAACAAAACTTTAGCTCAATTGATTTTTCACGTTGATCGTGAAACACTGCAACTTTAGAGCATTTTAGTGTAAATCCTTCCTTTACGTCATATGCCTAATAGTAATTTCGCACAGTCTTGACAGCTTCAAAAAACGGATGATAATTCACACAAAAGGAAGCGTAACAGCAACGGAATGCCTCACTTCATTATCCCCTCATCGACATTTTTCATGTATTCAAATACTGGACAAACGTGGGTGTTTCCTTGGCTGTGAAGGCAGCTTCCGTCTAAATGGTCAAGTAATTTATGGATAATTTCACTATTTTCAACGTAAAAACGTACTTCGTTTTTGGTTCCACATTTTCTGACCGTCGATAGCAATAATTTGCTCACTTAATATTAAGTATAGGTTTTCTGATTCCTAATGTTAGCTAATTTCGATCTTTATGCAGTTATTTCGAATATATATGCTGCAAACTTATTATAACATGAATACATAGGAAATAGTTTTCTTACATGATAAAGTATAGCATCCATAACATTCAATTTCATTGAAATGCAACAAAGGTTACTGAGAATCTGTACCTTTTTTCTCATTTGCACATCTGTCATGTTTTATAAATGACAATTAAATATAGCTCAGGTTCGTTTATGGCTCTTTAACGTCTATCGTCTATTTGTTGAAGTGTTGCATCCTGGCCAGCTATGCATGATCCTTAGGATAAAAGATAACCGGAATTTGATTATATATTCTAAGGAACGCAGCACGTTTTTCTTGGCAAGCATGTTTCCCTTATAACTTCTTTGTACCCATGTTCACTTACAAGGTATTGTAAGTTCTACTTGTTTAGTATGAATAAAAATTGTAAGGTGTTTTTATTTCTATGTTTATCGGAATGAATTGGTAGATGGCGTTTATCAGTGGTGACAGAATTAATAAAAAAATTGTTTCTTTTTAAATTATCATACATGTAAAATTGCACTTTTTGTAATACTAATGTAAATATTATGGATACAAATGGATTTCTAAGGCGTACAGAATGTAACGCTGTTTGGCACGTCGATTGTTTTTTCATCTTAACATTCATTTCCAGGCAAGCAGAAAGAGACAGGTGCACTATTGGAAAAGTCTACCCATATGTGTACGTGAAAGACGCATGCCTATCTGTTTTTAATGTTCACAGTTTTCAACTTTTGTTTTGTAGTCGGAACAATTAGACTGGCGACAAAACGCGCATACGCACGCCTTCTAGGCGACCAAATGGAATGCAGACGGGTGGGTGTGGGAATTGCAGCCACATAGCTGAGGATTTATGTAATTCTTGAATACAAAAATTCAACTGAAGATTAAAATAAAGCAATAAAGCGTGACTGTCGGTCTTTTATATGAAGTTTGAAAAGCTTAGGGGATATTTATTCATCACAAGCTTGTTCAGAAAGGAATTCAGAATGTTTCTGTCTATATTAAAATATCGCCTAATCCCCATCTACTGTAGCCTTCATATAAAAGGCAATTCTTCTATTCAATTAGTGTTATTTTCCTTGCCCAGGATTTAAATTCGTTTACTTTTTATTTGGAATTAGTTTTTATTGCTTTTTTGTTCATTACTCACGTTGCTTTTGAGGGGGAGGGGGACGAAAGCAGGAAGGGAGAGAGCGAGCGAGGGAGGAGCGAATGGGAAAAGGAAAAGGTGGATGAATAACAATCCTGGCCTTAAGGCATGATTGTGTATCCAAGATGCAAACTACTTTCTACTCACGGAAAACTTAACTTTTTTCCTAAAAATGACTCTTAGCGATTCTTATTAATATTATATTGTATTTTCAAGATGTCCTGGGGAAGAATGATCATTTAAAGACATGACCAGTCACTTTTAAACATTTGAATTTGGATTCGGATTCCACTATCCCTCTTGCACTTATACTGATATATGAAATAGGTAACTACATATTTATACAAATGTTAACCTTGAAGCACATAGGATAATAATAATGCGTATTAATAGTTTGTAACAGCTACATAAAAATAAACGATTGTATACTGAAAGTAGTATGATCGTAAAAAGTCGTATTTTCTCAGAGCAGCTCGAAGATGCGATTTGAAATCTGAATATTGTTTTTGATGAAACAGATCACCTCTACTTGCCTAATGTATGTGGAAGAGATTGTAAAAGGTAAATCAAAGATTCAGAAATTAATTAAACAATTTTACAATAAAATAAAATAATGGCGATTGTAAGTGAACAAGCAAGAATTACGTCCTCTTTGCATTGTGTTTCGCAACGTTAGCAACCAAGCACATTTCCTTGGTTCTTTTCCCCTTTCGTTTTACTGGCTGTTATCTGCAAAGCATGAGTCACTTCCTGCCTTGCAGCACTGCATATTTTCATTGCCACGTAGGCGGAGGTGTCGGCATATTTGTGAGTCGTTCGGAAAAGTATTCAGACCAAACTCGTTATTTCAGCTTGCACTAGTTTTGACTGTTTTTCGCCGCGATGTTAGCGGCTTTTAGTTGCCACCAGAGTTCTCGCTTAGAAAAGGAAACGGATATGAGTCATAAAGTTTCTTTTCCCGTCAACCGGCGAGTAAACGACCTGTAGGTATTTTACACATATTTCACATTTAAAATGCGCAGTATAGAAAACTGTTTTCTACACTAGAATATCCTTAAAATACCTTCTTTATTTAAAATAACGTTCTGTGGATCAGTCGCTTCGAAATACGTGTTAATTAAGTTGTCAGTCATTTTAAATCTCTTCGTTACTTACTTGTTTCTTAGTATTTCTAGAAATATTTAAGCTCTGCATTTCGTTTTCTCTTTATATCCATAACCACTATGTGTAATGGAAATTAATTGTTCTTTCACACTAGCCGTGTGTAGGACGCACTATGAAAGGGTAGAGCCAGAATGAAAAATTCAGTGCCATAGCCGGGATTTGAACCACGAATGAAATTTTTCATTCTGGCTCTACCCTTTCATAGTGCGTCCTACAATTAATTTCCATTAATTGTACCTAATAGTGGTCCGAACTATAAAGCCCGGGCCTTAAAGTACTTACAGCATAGTAAGTCGCCATCAAGGTAGTTGTCTCATGTGTTTATGAGAACTCCCAGTGGTTTACCGGGAGAAAAACGAGTCAGATGGAGAATTTAATGTCATGTCGGCACGTTGGCCATAGTAGCACAATGGTAGTGCGGCTGGACGGAAACCAGAAGATCCGTGGTTCAAATCCCAGCTATGGCATTGAATTTTTCATTCTGGCTCTACCCTTTCACTATGTGTAATGTTACGAATTATGTAAAGGTTTATCTGGAGTGAAATAAAGAAGATATAAACGTTTGTGGGAGTAGTACATAGACATTAACAAAGATATGGTAGAAAATGTCACGTCTTGATATATATATTATTTTTTATTTGGAGTGAACTTATATTTAATCTGAAATGTTGCATTGAAAATTGTTTATGCAAGTAGCGTAGTGAAATTAAAGATAAATAAGGAATTTTTATTTTAAAAAAAGTGAACAAAAAAGAGCAACTTTTAAAAGGTTTATAAACTGATACTTAAAATGCATAAGGTGGCGTATCTAGCAGGACACCTTATGCATACCGATTCACCTATTTCAACACGCCTGCCTCCTTCCTCTGTCTCAGTGGACGAAGGATTAAAGCTAAGCCCAGAGTTCATGTTGCATGGAATCCTTTGTCTTACTGATGCTTTAACTTCATCCTGGTGCATAGATGATCTGTCACAGTCAGGGATAATGGGACGAACATATAGCTGGAAGATTCAGGATCTGAACTTGCGCCTTCATTTGCAATATACTCGCTCCCTGAGAGCGATTCATTTTTATTAACTTGGTTGTCATGCGGAGAATAGTTAATTATCTTAATTTCATTAGATCCTTCTCTTTACTCTTTCTTCGCAACTATTCTGTTCGTTTGCCTTTTCTGGTACTGATCTCCACTAAGATTAAAGCACCAGAACGACAACATTTTATATTCTCCCCTGAATAAAAACATACATTTAGAATTGTGTGTGTGTGTGTGTGTGTGTGTGTGTGTGTGTGTGTGTGTGTGTGTGTGTGTATGTGTGTGTGTGTCAGTATAACGCAACAATGAGTTTTAGTAAAATACCAACCTGTTTATTTAACGGATAGGTTTCAAAAAGTCCATTTTTTGTTTTTAATGTTAAAAAATTATATAATTCTTCAGCTTTAAAATGATATATAACATAGGTTGTCAGCTGGTATTAAAGTCCTTTAATTCGTCAATTTAAACATGGCGGCGTAATGATACGCCCACTTCCTGAGAATGGTGCTTAATCTTTGATCGTGATTTCCCAAAACCTTGATTTTTCATACTTTAGGTGCATGTTTCTCAAAAAACTATAGCGGATATTGACACAAAATTTGTAGTGGTTATTTGTCAATATTTCTTGAAGACATTCGACTAAAATTTATATTCATGCGATTCATGAAATGGATGAAAACAAATATTCAGTCCTTGAAAATATAATCTTTTTTCTTACTCAACACTAATTAGTTTTTCATGGAATTGTATAAACTATATGTGATTTTCATTTTGCTGATATTATAAAACTGTATCTTGGGTTATTTAGGATGAAACCTGGTGCATGTAGTTTTAACTTTCTAAAAGTAAAGTGCACCTGAAGTATAGGGTGCAATATTTTTTTCAGGACACACGGTGTGACTTATGCCCCTTTTTCATGGACCTATGTAAACGTAATTTAAATATTATACAGTAGTTAAATGCACACATCCTTATACAGTAATCATACCGAATTTCAATTTCTGGTAATGTTTAGTTTTCTATGTATTCAAATTTTAATATTGGTAAAAATTAGCCTTGCCTGGGTAAAAATAACCTCCCAGTGCCCTTAAGTTAGTGTCATTTTGTCACATCCTTGCCTTTACATAAAAAAAGTTTTATTTGTTTTAAATTTTTTCAAACCATTTTTAAATTAAAACAGAATATACTAAGAAATTCCAAAACAATTAATCATAGCAATAGAATAAATCTTACACGACAAAGATCTGCTTAAAATAAACAATTTATATCGAATAACATTTGGCGTATCATTAGCCATTACCGAGCATTCTGCGGTATTGGATTACATGTTCAAACACTATATAGTGCTTCAAGTGGTAGTCCTAATTAGTGTTGTATTGTATTGTTTAACGCCCGCTTTTACTTCATGCGGCACCGCAGGCGGTAATACTGATACATGAGATGAAGATGGAGCACCGGTGGTACGAGATGGCGGGGAAAAGCGGAGTACCCGGAGGAAACCCGCTTCGACGCCGTTTTGTCCACATATCTCACAAGCGGTTGCCTGGGATCGAACGCGGACCGCTTCGGCTAGAGTCGAGTGTTCTAACCACTCGGCCGCGGCGCTGTCCACGTGTTTTGTTGTCGTAGCGAGAATATGGTATTTTAATGACAAGGGTAAAGAAGTGTAACGCATCCAAATCTTAATGTATCACTCAACGAAACTGGTAGGTAAAACTGAATTGAACTAATTAAAAGTTTTAATCCTGATTATCTAGATAAACAAGTAGTAGAGGAAGATAGCGATTTAGAAAGTAGACCAGGGAATAAGAATGCAATACAGTATAATTTTTACACTTTTGACGTACGTTTTATTTAAAGTTACAAAATACGTACATTTTCCAACAAGGATGTTTGAAAAAGCGGGACATTCTACAAACATTTGAAGCATATTGAACGTTTACGACTTGCGATTGTTGATTATGTGGATTTCATATATGTACAATGTCCACTAGAAAATTATCATAGTGTTTACTATTGTCTAGAGACCACCACTCTAGAATCTCGCCACATGTTTGGTAGCAAACCTCCCCAAATTCTATCGTTCAATATATACACTCCTTCCTCTCTCCCAGTGTTCTTGTGGTTTGGAACGGTAATACATACCATCATTGTGAATATCGGATTCCGTTCGTTGCTAGGGGAAGCCATCGCATTCTATTAGTTCGGAATATGGAAGAAAGGAAGAAAAAGACTATGTTGCTCTGACAAAAATAACCACCAAGTACATTTATGTTTTTATTCTTCTTTGTAAAACAAGTTAATGGTTTCACGAGAGCAAGTTTTCGGTTACCAAAACACAAATTATGAAAGAGAGGGAGCTGAAGCACAGAAATATAATTTTGGAGAATAAAACAGGTTGCTCTTCATGCTGGAGGGAAAAAGCGATAGTGTGCAAAGAATGGCTGCTAGGGAGATATGATAGTAGAGGGCAAGGTCATTAACAGCTTCAGGGTGGGGGGACCCGATACTCGGTAATACCCTACGATTAGGAAGAAGAGATTTATTGTAAGCGAAGCTTCTGTCATATACACAAAAAACTCGCACCGAGAGTACAATCCTGAAATAACCAATCAGGATGAAAGGTGTGGAGAAGTGAAGTGAAATCGAGGTTACAGGAAATACAGGAATGCAGTTGTTACCAACATTCCCCAAGGACTCGAGCGAATGTTACTCATGACTCATAACCCATGTGGGAATCCAACCCACGACCTTCCTAATGCGGGCCACAGACGTTATCGACTTATCCCACTCGGTACTCCATTATAGTAAAGTGTTTCATTGGTGAGGACAAATCTGATGTGTTGTATTCATATGACATTTTCTACTCGCTTTTCAGCAGGTTTCGCTTACAGCAATTTATCCTTCAATCTACTTCTTTTTAATCCAGACAAACCTGCATTACACATTTACGTTACACGTTATTGAGCAAGAGTGTGAACTTTAAAAAACAATGCAGATAGCTTTGAAATAACATATGACCACCAGAGAATAAATTGTTGCAGTTGAGAGAAATTTTTAAGTACTTAGGAATTGAAACAAAAAACAAAAACAAAGAATATCTGTGAAATAGTAAATGTTACAAAAATGTGTTAAACTGAATATCTAACAAGCTCTACGCTTTGTCTTTAGATTTCGTCTACCTCTTGCACAATGTCAAATATCTTAGATATATAGATGGAGTCAACATGAAACATTCAATGCCACTGCTGGGATTTGAACCACGGATCTCCTGGTTTCCGTCCAGTCACTCTAACCCATTGAGCTACCATGGCCAACTTGCCGTTGTGACATTAAATTCTCCATTTGACTCGTATATTTCCCCAGTACACCACTAGGGGCTCTCGCATTCGAGATACACCGTTTGTGGCGACTTACTATCGTAAGTTCTTGAGTCCCAGGCTTCATCATTTAACTCTTATTATCTTAGTTAATTCATGAAAATTAATTATTTCTTCACACTAGCCGTATATAGGCTAAGGTTTTTGATAGAGTCAACAGGAAAAATTCAATGCCACGGCCGGGATTTGAACCACCGATCTTCTGGTTTCCGTCCAGTTGCCGCCCGCCATGGTAGCGTGGTGGTAGCATGTCTGCCTCACGTTCAAGAGCTCCCGACTTCGAATCTCGGTCAGGGTGAGTTACCTGGATAAGGTTTTTCCGGAGTTTTCCCTTATCCTATAAGACGAATGTCGGGTGACTCTAAGCTCCATGGCCTCCGGACTTATTTGACCATCATTTCATCCATTCCATTCATCTTTCGATATGACTTAACGTTGGAGGACGTAAATTATAAAAAAAAGAAAAAAATGCAAAGTGTATCGTATCATGGCTACAGTTCTACATATATAGTGCAATCAGCGACTGTAATATTAAGTCGGCGCGGTACTTTTTAGCACATAACGAATACTTCTGTAATTGAATTACCCAGTTATACGTTTCATTTTCCATTAATACCAAATCGAGGAGGAGAGTGGAGGGGGAGAGTCATGGTCAAATTTAAACGAAAGTAAAAAGTTAACGAAATTTAAATGTGGTTATTAGGTGTATGATTTTCCAAGTCTAACGTTAACCTGGAAACAATCGTATTCATATGAATGTCCCTACACACTAGCATCTACTTTTACTTAACTTCTGCAGTCAATTCACACTATAACTTTTTGTCTGATTTGCAGAAATTTTAATTACTCATTTTGTTTTAGTTACAATAGGAAGAATAGTGACAGAAGCTTCAGTAAATTACCTAACGATAATATTGATTTGAAAAGTGCAATATTATCTTGTAGATGACTGCTGTCACAAAACATTTTGTGACATAAGTTGTGGTTTAAAGTGATCAATATCTTTGTGTGGTGCTCGTAAATGTTTGGCTATGTTTGATAGCATGGCCTTTTCCTACAGCCTTTGTTTGATAGTAGAGCCTTTATAAAAAAAAGGTTTCTTCCAAATAGAAAGTATTTCGCAGGCAATTTTCTTTTACATTAAAGTTATTTATATTATTTGTTATGGAAATATTTTAAATATAGTTTTAATCAAATTTGTTGCATACATTTTGAGAAAATGAAAAAATAAAAGCTGTCTATAAAGGATGTTAAGGTAGCGGATATACTTAAATCTTTTACATACTTGAAAGATGTTGAGCCTAAATCGCACACGCACACAAATGCACAGGCACACCCTCTCTGTTGTTTCAAACCGTCCAGACCGATATATTTTATAAATATAAATCTTGAACGTATATGTTATGGGAAGATGAACTTTCAAAAAATATCAGCTTTTCACAATAATTGAGGTAGTTAATCAGTAGGATTCGCAGGTTCACAAAAGTTAAGTAACACCTATTGTCTAAAATATTTAGATGACTTTACTTCAGGTATGGCTGGTGTAATATGTGAATAACTGAAAAAATGAAACAGAAATAGAACGTGAAAAGGAAGTGAAACGCAAAGGGATGTTGGAAAAAAGGCCAAAAATAAATTTTTACATCTACAGTTTCATAGTTTTTCGGAATTTTCACTTACGAGTGGGATGGTGGGCGGAGATGACCGGCCTCTTCTTATTAAGTTACAAGCGACAGCTCCATGGCACTAGATTTCCCACGTAAAAGAGCTCCTATAGAACGAAATTTCGGCACCCCTTATTTTATTCTTATTTTAAGGAAAATTGAAAACATAACATGAGTATTTCTGTTCTAATCTCGGTATGGAATTTTGCGTAGGAATGACGTAATTGCTCATCTGATAAATCGTAAGCAACAGATCGTAAAACAAATCAATCAGAACTTTAGCAATTAGCAACGCATTGCAGACACAGAACTATTTACGAGGGAAGGGGGGGGGGACAATAATTACAGAAGACGACTGCATGAGAAACGGATATACACGTCGTTAGCAGTGAGAAGGTTAATGGCATGTCTTTAGTTTCTGTTCCGTAGGTTTTTACGATAGCTTCTGCTTTAGAGGCATTTTTACACGAATTAAATTGAAGTTTCTTCACCCTTTGAGAACAAACTATACTGAGCTAACCCTACCATATGTGGTAGAAGGCCTTTGCTTAACGAAATCCTAAGGGTTTGCTGATTTATGTTGTACTCGATTAACAAATGAAATGACAGGATTTTTATATATACTACTTTCGATTTTCAGCATTCATACTATTGTAAAATGTTAGGTGTAAGATTACTACGGAAGGAGTTATTACCACCGAAACCTATGGTTTATTGTACCTAAGGCCTAAAGGGGCATCTCCTGGAGAAGGATGAGGTTGGAGGTTACAGAGTGGCCGAACCAAGGAGTGCCGGCTGTGTAGAGGGCAGGGTCCCTGCTAGTTACTTATTGGAAGCTTCCCCGTCAGGACAGCACAGCGACATCCTACCCACCATGATCCGTAAACGGACAGGAAACCGCAGATCGTCATAGCGAAGGAGGAACTGTTTACCAGGAGCATATCATCCTGCCATGCACCGCCGAGTCTCCCGATGACACTTCTACCCTGAAAGAGACCACCAAATGAGAGATGTGAAATGATGATGAAATGGAGGGACATTAAATTCGGGGGGATATAATTAACCTGCCCAGCCTTTGGCGCCTCAGGAAAAGCCCCGAAAAAACCGTGGATCAAAGTAGGTTGACCATGGGAATCGAACTGGGACCTTCCGCATGCGGGCCACAGACGAAACTGCCTAAGCCATCCCGCTCGGTACAAAGCTTAGTTGTACCTTTTTTGTTAATATTGTCGCGAAGCCGTTATCTACGATAGCGCGGCTAGTGTACACAAAGAGCCGGCAAATAAAGATGAAGGACTTGCCGGCATAGATTAAGTTATGCTTCTGGAAAGTGATAGAATATTCGGTTTCTTTATTGTTCTGGAACAGTCTCGAATTTACCAATGAGGTATTTAAGAAGGCGACGACTTGCCAAGAGTCAGTCGTGTACAGATATTGCAAACAAGAGAGTCAGTCGTAAACAGTAAACAGCTGTAAAGTGTTGTAACGAGAGCTGATGTAATCAGAACGCTGTCGTTGTGCTCACCGACCTCGGAAGATCGTGTTGTATATGTGATGTAATGTTGTTACGTGAGAATTGAACCGTGCATTTCTACGTAAATAAAGAACATTTAGTATTTCGGCAAATAGGACTTTTTATTCTACGAACACACAGTCACAATATAGGTTTTTGACCTAAAAAGACCTAATTATTTAAAATCTCCTATAATTCAAAAGTTAACCCAATGACTTAAAACTTTCCTTTAATGTAAAAAAATATATATTTAGAATAAAATCCTGCTAAAAATGGTATTCCACATAAAGCAAATTCCTTATAAAAATGCAATAAGCAGAAGCAACAGCAAATATTTTCAAAACGGTCACTATATCACCATTGTGAAAGTTCTCACTAATATCTGACATTAGGGGGAGAGAAAATTCGAGTAACATCTCTCCATTGGAGAAAATTATGAGTGTTAGAACATTAAGCCTAATAGTAAGGAATATCTCACAAATGATTAGCTTCACAAAATAAATTTGTCATGAACTGTGTGCTTTAACGAGATCTGTATGTAATGTGCAATTGGATTATCTATTCCCAGAAACTTTAGTGTCGCCTCTCCTTCCCCGACACACATACTCTCTAAAAATGAGTTTTTCTTTTTTCGTTCAAAGAGTTGCAAACTATTTACTGCGAATGATTAATAAGGTGTAATACAGTACTTCCCAATAATGTGGTAGAGGAAGGTAAAAAGCTTATTTCTCTAGCACCTACTTGCAGTACATAGAAGTACCACATGTTACCCCATAAGTTC
Source organism: Mantis religiosa (assembly GCA_030765055.1). Taxonomy (NCBI): domain Eukaryota; kingdom Metazoa; phylum Arthropoda; class Insecta; order Mantodea; family Mantidae; genus Mantis; species Mantis religiosa. The sequence goes on from CM060956.1 coordinate 81,464,306, forward strand.
AACATTAATAATTTATTGCATATTCCCGTTTTGAGAGAACCAGAAAGAAAGCTTGGTAAACATGATCTACATCTATGTAAGATTATAACTCAAACAAAAGGTCGGTTTAATATAAAATTTGGTATTTCTGATAAATTTTCAAAGATGAAGCCCGAAATTTTTCGGGAAAATATCTCATGCCAAATGCTTTTTCACATGGATTTTTTAAATAGCACTTCAGCAAATTTTTATTAATATAGAATATCCCCCGGAGACATATGTACTCCCAATATAACGCATATTTTGAATTTTCTGTGAATTACCTCTAATGGCCTCTATCTTGTTCCCCCACCCCCCTCTCTTTTATGGTAACTTTTGGGCCTGCTTTGAACAGACATTAAAGTGCTAGTAAACGAAAAACGTTTATTTCCTATAATGCTTCCCTTAAACCTTTGTTAGTCAAGTAAGTAACTTTCAGATTTATGTGATCTAATTTTTCCTGAACATCCCTCCAGCAGGACTAAGCCAAACATGCAACTTGAACACCGATTTCGCAATCGAGGCAGATATCAGTCTATGAATCATGGTGCCTGATAAGAGACAGCGCAGAACACGTAATGCATTATCAGCGATGGTAATAAACAAGAGACTTGGGCTTTTTTATATTTTGCGGTGAACGTGACTAATGCCCGACTTCACCAATAGATTAAAATCCACATTAACAATAATAATTGTCACAGCGTTAACTAAGCTGTTTAAATTCTTACATTTCACGGACTTGTTTTCTTAAAATGTTAACAAACACGTGTTAGCACTGAACTTATAAATATTACAGATATAGAAGTATGTGGATGAATCATATTTTCTGAACGTACTGCGATGCGCTTTCGTTTTTATTTTCGTTTACACAGTTGAAAAAATGGCGGGTGAACAAAATCAGAAGAGATACCGTGGGAAAATAAGAGGGCGGGTACGGTAAATGTGAAGGAGAAGATGTGACGTCGGGAAAAAAAATTGCAAATGAGTATAATTCGAATGCAAATGTCGCAACCAGAAGGACAAAGCAACTTCTCAATATTACGTAAATTTAAAACGAGGTACGAAGAGGAGAGAACTGGCAGGAGACTTGAACGTTTCAAGAAGGGAGGTGGGCAGTGTAATATCCTCAGAATTCAGTGAATTATAAGATCGCAGAGTTATTACTACTTGAAGCAAGTGCGAGATCGGCATATTCCTATTCGATGTATGCTCTAACCTCTCTTGTACTTTCTCATTAACCTTCATAACAACTTGTTTCGACAGCCTCTACCTTCGTAGAAAATATTTTGACAGCTCCTCAAAATCATTTCCCCTCATAGGCCGTTCTCTATTACGAATGCCATTTAGACGGTCTAAATATAGCAATTCGACATCATAAGATGCGTTCACGCTCGCTATCTTGACAATTGTACAATTGTTACCGACTTAACAACAGAAATATGGCTTGTTAGTATAACAATAGATTTAACAATTGTGTAAGGCTAACACATGTTGGTGAAATGCAATTTTTGTTACAACTATTGCTAAATATACTCAAAGCCGTGTTAATCTTAACATATTTACGTGAAATCGAGCATAAGAATATTGTTTCTTTATTACTTCGTTTCTTTGAATTGGCTAAAGTTTAGAGCTGGAAATAAATGGAAGAGTAAAACTGAAAACTAGGTTGAATAGCATACACCGATGTATAAGTTAATTGATGGAAATTAATCACTTCTTCACACTAGCCGTGTGTACTCATAAGGTTTTGGATAGAGTCAAACTGGGAAATTCAATGACTATGCCGGGATTTGAACCACGGATCTCTGGTTTTCGTCTAGTCGTTCTTACGAATTGAGCCATGACCAATGGGGAAGAGCACTGGGCGGAAGCCAGAAGATCTGTGGTTCAAATCCCGGCCATGACAATGGATTTTTCAGTTTGACTCTATAAACCAATATAATTGTGATAACTTAAACATAATCAAGTATTTATTTTATGACACAAATGACTAATTTAAACTCATTATCGTTTGAATAAAACCATTGTTTCACATTGACAATGTGTTAGTACTTATGTAAGTATTCCTTACTAAGTCATTGTTTATATAGGGCAGTCCTACCAACGAGCACAGGAGTTCGTAAACACCTATAATACAATCATTCGCCGTTAAATATCAGTAAAGGATACGTATGGATTGCCTTGAAATTATGTCAGCACTTCAGTTTATTTTAATGTCATCCGTTTCGAATTCTTAGGGACTACCATTGTTTTCTCATGCTAAATCCATGAAAGTGTGCGAATTGGGCGTGGCGGAGGTGACATAGATTGTACTTACCGACATAAAACAGCTGTCCATTATATCGGCACGTTTCCCATGTACACAACTGAAGAACAGAGGCATAAAACTCAATTGACCATCACCAACTGCAAAAGATTGGCAACTGTTAACTACTGAAATACACAGACCAGAGCAGACTTGAATTGAATCGCTGTAGATTTATTACTGATAAAAACGTTTACATATAGCGCTCCAAAGTTTATGGTGGAGTTTTACTGCCTTTGTTTGATTTTATTACCTAATTTATTAGCTCACGTCGTATTTGTACGTTTTAGATTTGTACCTGATAAAAAATTAGTTAGCTTTGGATATTAGAAGCTTCTTTTGATAGAATTGGATTTTCAAAGTGATTCTACGATTTATAAATCTGTTTTATGTCTACAGAGACTGATTGATGTATAGATTACAGTGAATAAAATCTTAAGATCAAAAGTGTATCTGGTTTTGTTTAAATTTAAAGGCAATACAAACAAAACGGGATGGCTCAGCAATAACGTCTGTGGTCCGCATTCAGGAGCTCATTAGTTCGATTCGCATGTCCAAGCATCCTGCCCGTGGTTTCTTCGAGGGTTTCCTCAGGCCACGAGGCCACTGCTGGATAAAATAAATTGCATTCCCTGAATATTCTATCCTTCCATTTTACCTCGTAACTCACCTTACTTGATCTTTCCTCCTAGTTGTCTGTTTCAGGGCTCTAAACGCGTAATGAAATTTTGGCTTGCAAGCAGTTAATTCCTCGTCCTGAGGATCGGGAGAGGAGTCAGAGTCCGCCTCAGGGTATTTAGAAACCCACAGGGACAAACCTATAATTGCCTTTGTGAAAAAGTTTCGTGAACAATTTTCAGGGAGCGGAGAATTAAGGAGGCTTTGGCGATTTCCTCTTAAAGGAGCACGCATAATCATGATGCTGGATTTCAGTTAAGCTCCTTTTGGAAACCGGCCTTAAAAATGGAAATCCATCGAATTAAGAAGCAAAGATCAATAGAGCTTGATAATCAAGTTAAGTAGTTACGTTTATTTGACACAATTTTCTATACTCATGCCATCTCCTGACCTGCATTTAATTTACCGAAAACAGTCTTTTGTTCAGTAATGCGAATTTTGATAGTGTTTTGTCTTTTTTTATAGTTGTGTTATATCCAGTATTTCATTTGTGGTATAACATTTTATAAATATCCTGATGATGGGAGAGATGCACACTCCCGAAACGTTGATATCTAATCGTCTTTACACCTGGCTTGTTGCCCGAGAAGCAAGTGAGCGTATTCGTCGCCAGGAAAGCTTCAGGTCTTAATTTTCAGGGTTTGAAAAGTCTTATGCCAAACTTGGTGATTATTACGAACGGAATCTAGGAAATATACTTAACTTTATATTCATATATCAGTCTTAACGGCTGAGATAAGCTTGTGAACAAAAAGGAATCAAGTTAATATGCTGTAATTCTAAACCATTTTATAAACGTAATTTCTAATGCAATTTAATGGGATATTGAACATCACTTAAAATGACTTTACATTCCAGCACCTTCTCTACCATCCAACGGAAAATTTTTCATAAACTGTTCGTCTAGCAATGTAAGAAAAAATATGCCGCCAAATAATCTGTGTATAATTATTTTAGCGATTGAGAGTACCGTACAGAATTCGCGATAAAATCTTAAATAAAATATGCGAGTGCACTCAACATTTGTGCATCGTTTTAAATGTTCTCGATTAATAGCATATGAAAGTATTCGAAAACTTGTTTCCGAATACAGGTGTTCTCGATTAGCAGTGTTTTACAGTATCAGAGTAATGCAATCAAATGTTCTCGATTGTAGTATCCAAGAACTTGTACTCGGATGAAACTTTCGATTCTTCAAATAATTCGATTCTGCCCATCGTTACTTATTACACCAGCCGGATAGATGCCATTAGGGTGCCGCCCAGTCTCGAGCACTACTTTATCTGGCAGGGCGTTCGGCATTATAATTTAGTTTTAATTGATATTGTCACGAACATAGAAGTAGAAAACGCATTACATTTCACTCAGAGATTTCACTGTACACAAGTTTTGAAGACGCCTGGAAAAAATACAAAAAGGCCTTAAATCTGGCAGTATAACTCAAGTGGTATCAATAGCATTAACTTACCGAGCGCGATAACTCAGGCTGTTTCGTATATGACTCAATCTGGAGGTTTGGTTTCGATTCCCGTGACCGACCTACCTGACCTATGGTTTTAGTTCGGAAGTTTTCCCGGTTCGCCAGACCAGTTCTGGGTAGATTAATTACATCCCCCGAATTTCCTGTCCCTCCATTATCATTTCACATCATCTCATTTGGTGGTCTCTTTCAGGGTAGAAGTGTTGCATAGCAGGATGATATGCTATTAGTACAACTTCCTTCTCCGGCAGGACCTTCCCCCGGTCTCCGAACCCGGTCTGGTGGGGCCGTTTAAAGACCAAAGTAGTGGGTGCCGGCTGTACTGGCCTGCCGGGGAGTTTCCAAGTCCAATCTGTAGCGTAGTCCAGTCTAGCATTAACTTCAGCACATTTCAAAAGGGGGACACGAAGTGCTTTTTTTTTTTTAAGAAAATCTCTCCTACCAAAATATCCTTTGCATGGCACAACTTTGATTAAAATTTATGATTGAGATAACTGCACGATAAATGAAATGCATGTCTTGAATTGTCTAAGAATATATCCCTTCCTTTATGGATTACTTTGCATAGTTGGAAAATCTAAGAAATAGACGAAAATTTACTACACTAAAACTGTAGATTTTGTCACAATCATTTTCAAAGGTTTTTAAGAAAATAGCCATTTTCGAGATTATCGACATTAGAATCGTAAATATAACTTTTTTAAATACGTCATTTTTGTATATCCTGACCATTCAAAGAGACCGGTATTTCAGAAACATCACAGCTTTTATCACTTAAGTTTGATGTGTTCTACTCCTATTGTAGTTATAAGGAAATATAAAAGGACCGTTCTTAACAGTTATCTCCATTAGCATGAAGTGGAAACAAGAGTAAGAATTTAGAATAGTTAGGAGTTACAGGAATAAGAATTGTTCATATAGGAATAAAAAGTGTTGAGTGCACAAATAATACTTTTATCATTCTTTTAGAACTGCAAATTTAAGTTGTTCGTGGTATTAAATATTTAATCCAGCATTTAACTAGACGACTGAGGAAAACAACGAAAGGAAAGAAAAAGTCAATCAGATTGGTCGGCCCACGGGAATTCAAACGGGATCCTTACGAACGCACGCAACGGACTTTGCCGCGTGACCAAAAACACTTGTAGAATCTTGTAGGCTTTTTGTTCAGAAAGTTTTAACGTGTTATCTCCTTTAGTATGACATTTTGAGGTTTCGATTGCGACAGTGTGAAATTTCTGCATCTCTTTGGTGGGAGACAGACTAGCTGTATCAACAGCGACAGACCGCCTGGTTGTCACTTGTCATATCATTCCCCTTTGTAATCAGTTCGACACCTGCGGGAAGCTGGTTGGTTCATTTGATTGTTCTAGTTGACTTAGGAAATGTAGCAACTTGGTCGGACATTTAGCCTACATTAGCACAGAAACCAAAATTCGAACTGGCAAAGAAAACAGTTGAAAAACTCAATAATCACACGTTGATTCGGGATGAAAGTTTTAGCCCTTAATTTGAGGGATGTTCAATAGACGTAAGATTATTTTATTCAGGCTTTCTCTTAGTCCGAAGATGGGTATAACATTTTAATATTTTAATTATGTGTTTATTTTATTTGTTTCATTCCTTGAAAATAATTCATCTGTCGACCTATTGTTATAAAACTTTAACGTTACAAAGATATTTTTAAAAAGCCTTTATATATCAGGTGAGTCAGCTGCCCCTTTTTCTCGAGTTTTATGCAATCCGCATTTTACATTCCAACATGAAAACATCTTACTAGGTTCTACACACGCATTAAACATGATGTTAAACACTCGATGAAATTAGTACAATACAGATGTTATTGCATCGCCTGTAGTATATTCGTAATTAGATACCTGACGTTTGCACGTCTGCAAATATTCACTGGAACCAGTGAATACTATACGTAAAGGGGAATGTTGGCCTCACACGTTACTAGATAGCTCAGTTAGAACTAGCACAAAACTGCTATGTCTTCTGTCTATTGTGAAGGTGGTTCAAATTCCCTGCATAGGCACGCTAATTATTTTTACCACGTAATACTCACAATTTGCAAGTATTATACTGAAAATTGTTATTATATTAATTTTAATTGTTTTATTTATATTTTGTGGTATTGTTTGATGTTTCTTTATTGATGAACTACAAGTAGGTAGTTGTTTAAACACACCTATAGGTAGGTGCAATTGAAATAAGGAACATTTATGAACATTTGAACATAGAAGAGAAGAAAATTAGAGTATCAGAGTTTAACGTAGAAGTTAAACACAATTTTGCAGACATAAAATTATTGTGTTATTTAAAATGTCGTTTCAAATTGTTATGTTTTGTGGCGCTGGAATGATTCTTTTTATATCTGGAACACGACCCCTCTAACGAAGCAAGTGCTCGAACTGATAACCTTCATGGGTGATGCACTCCCTCGGGAACTTTATAATTAAATTATTGTGAATTCGGTTTCCAAGTTTTGATGAACATAAAAAAGAGAGTATCTACAGTGTTGAGAGTCAAACCTGTGTCATTGGGGGTTAGGGAACAGGAGAGGTCATAATCCCATTGAGCTACTTCGAGATTTGCCTGAAAGCACGTTCTGGGTCCAGTAGTATGACTTGTATGCCTGGCGCTATACCTTTGCCATCTCGCGAGTTCTCGTGCTTTATTTAGCCTTTTAATACACTTTTAATCGTTTGCTGGGTGTTTTAATATTATTACATAAATGGCAAAAGCTCTTATGTATGTTAATTGATGTGCACGAGACGTAATTTAAGCAAAAATGTAAATAAACCGTTGTTTAATAATATGTCCGTTTTGACTGTACTCGTATATGATGAAGGGGCCTATCATTACAGTTTTTTCTTATTTTTGGCACCCAACCCCTGCTCAAAGTAGCTGACGTTGTTAGTGTACTCATATGATAGGTCCGTTTTTCCGAGGCATTTACTGAATTACTTTGCCATGTATACTCTAATAAAAAGCTTGCAAAATCGCTTCAAAACCTGAATTCGCTCTCAGTAAAGGAATCGTAAGCTTTTGAGGTGTACTTTAGCGAGCAGTACGTTTTGTCCCTTAAACCACTATTCATCTGAATTTTGCGCATTTCTCTTCCTAAGAAGTTCCAGTTTAGTAAGCGCAAAACTGGACTAAGCCTCATATACCGTTTGATGGGTGGCCTACCTTACAAACGAATAAGGCGCTGCTGACTCACCTGGTACATATATATCTTTTGTGCCAATAGGTACATTCTACATCATTTAGCTACATTATGATGTGGAAACTATTATATTGCTGCATCAGAAATGCTGCATCTCTTAGATGTAGAACCACAAAAGTGCCTTTTCAGAAGTTCCGCAGAATAAAACAATTTCCTGGGGTCTATTCACATTAATCTCATAGACGAATAAGCTGTTGTAAGAACAGAAAATTGAGGAATGGATCGAGAAAGTCATGTAAATATAACAAGGTTTTCTCCTGCTTCTTCATTATTAATAAAAACTAGTTTACGATATGTGAACAACTTTTTTCCATAAGCAGGAAACAAAGGAAATATACAGGAATATTTTAACACTCCAATAAAACTAAGAGCGATGTAAGAAAACATTTTATTCATACATAATGGGAAGCTTACAATATATTATTTAAGAAACAATGATGGAATGTATAATTTAAAAAAAAATGTTTGCTCGAGGTCACTGCCTGCCAGTGCGCATTTCAAATGTTCGCGTATTTTGTCTATTTGAGTCCTTTTATATTAAAGTTTTAACCCAAATAATGTAATATAAATAGGCACTTCACTTTCTATAGGAGTACTATCATAGAATCTATAAGGTATAGCTACAGTTATTAGTGCAGAGAAAACCATGCAAATTTTCAGCGCTTTTGTTTTTGTTTTGTTGTTTAATATTCGTGTAATAAATATTATTTTTCTTTACTTTAAGTTGATGCATCTTGTCGAAATATTTTAATTGCATAAAACATATTGGTCTAAATAGTAAACCAAAAGTAATGTTTAATGGAAGCTGATAGATTCCCCTTGAATGTGATATGCAACTAAATGTTAAGATGCACACTTACTAGTTTGACTGTAGTTTTGAACTATGATCCTCAGTATCTGACATGCCATCTCGACTTGCGCTGTATATCTGAGAACTTTGCAGGCGTTTGATAGCAAAATCGCTGCAATAACACGAACGGCTCACAGATAAAATACAGTCATAGCTTTCAGTTGTTCATATTACAAGATAACGCGTTTGTTATTTATGTCATTTGTCGTTACTGATGCGTGTAGAATGCAGGTGCGAGATAAGTTTTATGAGGTTCGGCCGAAGCGCAAACAGTTGATTTCATCACATGTCAGGCGCATTGACCCCCTTTGCAAACATGTTCCACAGCTTCCTTAATTTGCGGTTAAAATCAAAGCTGTTGGTACTGATAATGTTATTAGGTTAATTTGATAGTTTAAGGAACAAGTATAAATTTAATTGAATATAAATGCTATTTATTTATACCTCTATATCTACATTCTTTCTGTACAGTACTTGATATATTGCCCGGACCGTTTTTCAAACTCTAGGGAAAAATTCTTTGATTTCATTTACTTCAGCGCTTTCTTTATGGAATGCATTACACAAAATAGTGGATTTGTACACTAAATTCCTTCATTTGTTCGTTATAATTGCAAATTCAAAAGCGTGTGAAACATCAACGAAAAGTTTTGACTACTTTAACCTCTCCACGAGTCTTTTACGCATCGGTAACTGCTTGAAACATCCTTTGGCTGCGGAGGAATTACAGTAGATAAATTTTAAAACACCGTATTTTTGGTCCCATAGCCGTTTAACAGTATAAAAGCGACACCTTCTCGCACAGCGTAGATACTCCCGTAGCGTAAGTGGCAGTGTGTCTGCTTCAACTTCAAGGGTTCCCGAGTTGGAGTCTGGTTAGAGTGAGTAATTTGGATAAGGTGTTTTCCAAGGTTTTCTCTTATCCTTAAAGGTCAGAACTTCAACTCCGTGAACCCTGGGCTCAAATTATTTCACTTATTTCATTCATCGTCCGATATCTAACCGGTTAAACCAAATGACCTTGTTGTCGACGGGCCCTTAAACACCACTCTAACCGGTTAAAGGGACTTAAATATTAACAAATAAGAATAAGTAAGATTCGGCATAAACATTACTTCCTGAGGACAATATTTTCACCTGTTATAAAACATTGTTTACTGATTTTCAAATTTTAGCAATCTCCTGTCTTTGTATAATTATTTAACATACTCTGTTGAGTCTTTGAATAAAGAATAAATGAAAAAGAAATCGAAATAAAGCGTTGTGACACGAATATTGTTGGATTTTTTATATAAGGAAAGTTCAGTGTACACGTCTTTAGAATTACAAAAACAAATTTGCTTAGCGGTTTCATAACATATATATCTTCAGAATTAGATGTATGAAAAATAAAGGAACAAATATAGAACAGGATCAATAGTCCTTTTAAACTGCATCGTCTTCAAACAGTTCATAAAGTACCTTTTGTGTACATTATACGTAATACATTATAATATATTATTATAATCATAATACATTTGAAGCTGATATTGCATACATGGACATATTAGGTAAACATGGCCATCTGTAATTCTACTTAAGTTAATAACCAAGCAGGCCATATAGATGATGCAACAAATGCTTAGGTTTATTGAAATCCCAAATTGACGTAGGACCAATCAGAATTAAGTATTGCGGTGGCTTGGCAACAAAAACAGAAAAAAGAACCAATGATGTTCTTCTTAATTTTTTCTTCTGGCTTTAACTCTCGCAGAGGGTAGACGCGTTTTCGGTAAAATACTTCTTGTAACTACGAGAAGTTATTGGAATTCATCATTTATGAACGTTTAGTAAACGTTTAAAATATACATCGAAGATGCGCGCTACGATAAATAATTTAAGTAAAAAACCGTTGCATCATTTATAAATAAAAGGATAAAATTAATATACAGTAAAGGGCTATATACATCAGTAGAAAAAGTCGCATGTAAAGAAGAAAATAATATCGAGAAATATAATTCCAAGTAAAGTTAAAAAGGTATTAACTATTTTATTCTATAGTTGCCCAAAAGTGAAATCCCTTTTGTATCAATACCGCGCCTGAGAAATTTCACATCTCATCGCTCGCCGCAGCTGCCGGAGAGAGGATTTATAGAAATCTTCGAAAACATCACCTTCACGGCTTGTAGACGAAAGGTTCATCGCTTCTACATCAAGGTAAGGTTTGGCTTCTACAAGCATCGCCACATCGAGGGAGCGCGAAACTTTTGCGCGTGTGGGGCGTAGACCTCACGACGGGGCGAATCCTACTTCAGATATGTCACCGCATCGTGTGATATAAATCCAAACCCACAAGCAGGGGAACCGCTCTATATTGTGGTACATTGCCTTAATTTAGGACTTTATAACAGTGAAAAGAAGTTCAGATAAACGATACAGTGGACTATTGAAGAAGATAATTTTAGTTTTGTATTTTAAATTTGCACTAAATATAAATAAAATGAGAATGAAAATAGCTGTAACATCTTGACACTTGCAACGGTGGTTAAATTAGCAGTGTCTATTTTACTATTAAATACTATAGTTCTTTAATATGTATAACCCTTTTTATATGTGTACTCCTTTCTTCTTCAGAAAATTTTAACTACAGGAGAAAATATCTTGGGTGTTTGGGTTATGCTAATATTTAAAACTAGGTTAACATTTGAAATGGGCAACTATTTACAGTTATTTATTTATTAAATATTCATAAATCATAAAGACACTTAACTACCTTGGTTCTGAATTAATTCATAAACCGCTAGATTTTACCCAAGGTTGCTCTCTCCTCTGTTCTTTTTTTCCGTGTTTCTCTTTGTCGTCATCTATGAATGTTTACCGTAACTGTCATCCGACATTAATATTTTCTTCTATAGGTAACAGTTTTGTTTTGCAATTCATTTTAACTGTATCTATTATTTATTCACATAGTTAAGAATCTATGCCTCCTTATATTCCAGTATTATTCAGAACTTCCAACTATTTCAGCCATTCTTCTTTGTCGAATGTTTTCCAGAATGTTCCGCACATTCCATTATTTCTGACCTGCTTTAGTTTACGCATTGTTTTTATGAGTTTGAGTCTTTTCGCATTGTTCAGTGGGACCTATAACGAATGATACATATGCGATATATACCAGAAGTAATTGCATATTTTGGAGTATTGTTCCACGATACAGCATCATTATATTCGGGAATCCTCCGGCTATTCAATGTTGCATGAAAGAAAGAATGCTTTTCTTCTCTTCGCTCAGATATTTAACTACCTCAATGGGAATTCCATTAGATGCTGTTGTTTTTCCGTCCTTCATTTCCTTCTGCTTCTTCCATTAAAATTGGAAATTCTCTTTTGTTCCATGTTACGCCTGCTTCGTTTCCTATGGAAAGCTTTATGGCCTATTTCCTGTCAAATGTGCAGCGTCCACATAATACTTCTTCTACGTTTAAAATATTGTTTGTTCGGTATATCAGTGGACTTAAATTATGCTATAATATTAAATGTACAGTTTTAGGTGAAAACATAACACATAATAGTGAGCGGAAATTAGTGAACTAATAGTCAATTGAACTTTGTAATATTCGTGAAATAAAATGACTTCGAAGATATTAAAGTAAAAAGAGAATTATAAGTGAAAATAGTGAAGAAAAGTCGGTAAAGTTGTTAAACAAATAACATTGAATTATTTTAATGGATTACAATTACTAAATGCATTGTAGTAACTTTTGAAGTTTACGTAAGTTATTTAATAAGCTTTAAACGACAAATAAGACTAATTCTGTCATTTAAATATAAATCAGTTATTTTAGACAAATTTCATTGGAGATGATTAAAAATTATAGAAGAAAGGAAACAAAACTAAAATGAAAAATTTAAGGTAAAATAGTGATTGAAGAGGTGGAAGCAAAGGAATATGGATATTAATATGTTTAATGCTGATAAAATTATTGAACATTTTAAAGAAATATATTGTTTGAATGTTAAATTATTTAGAAAACGATTTAAAGAAAAGGTTATAGGATCACCAAATATGGTCATGAAAATTGTGCAATTAAAATATAACGTGAGCTAATGAGAAATTATTGAATTGCCATTGAAGAGGAAAATTCAATAATTTCAGACTAGCCAGAGTTATCGTTATTCGACTTATCGCATAGACTTGGTCGAGTAAAGATGCAAAATTTGATTCTGTACATGGACGCCTAGAGGATGGATGCATAATAGAAAAGCAATTGAAATGGTAAAAAGGAACAACAACGCATCTGATATCGTGTATTAATTTAATGTTGCGAACGGATTTATTTTCATTTCAGAAAGAATTAAATGGGTAGCAGGACGGGACATTCCTTGAGTCAGCCCAACCCAGGGTGTGGCAACCCTGCCCTTTTGTGAGCCCCAGGTCCCACTGGCCCGGTGGGTAGTACCTGGTGAGGGCCCCGTCCTCAGGGTACGTGGGGGGTAGGTGAAACTCCAAAGCCGCAGTGAAGGCATTTCACCTAGGGGAAGGAAACCCCAAAATCAAACCTGACATGCAAGGGGCTGGTAACCCCTTCATAGAATTATCTTATTCAAAAGTCTCACCGAAAAATTGGCTCCAACATTTAGGGAGAATGACTCCAGAGGAGTCCAAAGGAGATAAACAATTCTTAAATTTATTTACTTAATTACTTTCATTCTACCCCATCCGATACTACGCCCGATGTAAGAGGTTCTTTTATGCGACGATTAGAGTAGCTGGGGGTAACTACGACAGAACATCATGACCAGCAACGTCGGCTCAAGCCTCAAGGACAAGATGCTACAGCATTCATCCCTGAGATCCTGTAACAAAGGGAAGTAGACATCGCCATATCATCTAAAGATTCTCGTGAATGGCTTCCCAAACTGAGGCTTCGAGATAATCCACGCGGAGCTCATCATCGTCATCGTCATCGTCATCGTCATCGTCATGGCCATCGCCATCGCCATCGCCATCGCCATCGCCGTCATCGTCATCATCATCCCCATCCCATTTGCGTTCCTTCGCAAATATGGAAGGTAAAACAGCTGAAGTATAGAGGAAAGTTAGGTTACTAATGAAAACCGAAAGTATATGTTCAACAATATTTAAAAAAGTGCAATCATAGGTTTTAGAGCTAAAATACAGTTAAGCGCAGGTTATGTTTGTCGGATACCAATATAACTAGCATTTAATACCAAAGTAGGTAAGAGGCAGATGGACAGAGGGCAGGCAAGTTGAGTACCTAATTTCACTACTCAGTTTCATTAGAGGTAGAAAATTAACAAGAGTATTAGTTCACTCATATTAGATTCAGTACTCGTGTTTAATATTACACAAATTTAGTTGAATATTTGTACAGGTATAATTATATCAAATATTTAGCCAGAAGAATGTGATATACACAAAATTTGTAATATTCATCCTGGCTTAGGAATCCAGACCTCTGGACTTTAAATTGCACATCTATTTCATATTTTCGTTTATGGTTAATTCAAACTGAATTTCAGTTTGTATATGTATCTACCAAATGTTATAATTCAGGTTACCTTAGATCGTATCATAATTTTTTTTTATATTTTTCCCCACTTTTTTCTACTGGTTTTCTTCTCTAAAGTTTTCCATTCAAAGTACCCCATGACGACCGACATTCCGTAATCCACGGTGTCCCACTGGAAGGGACGTTCTATTTCTGACAGGTTAGGGAAGAATTCTCTATGAAGTGTATAACCCACAACTCGCCTAGCACCGTCGCTTGATCCCTCAGTCCTTAACGGATGATATTAAAGGAAATAATGGTTGCAATCAGAAACGAGAGACAGGAAAGCTGTAGCAAAAAGAGGAACTACCCCAACATTTGACTATCGATCCTATTTCATGTGACCAAGAAACAGCCTTTACACAAAGTTTTATTAGTGCGTCCCGAATTTCGATTACCTAAAAACGTGTGAAACATTTTTTTAAACATTACAATTAGATATGATAAAAATAAGTTTTCTTCATCGAAATATTGGATAACTCTCTCTAAGAATTGTAGATGAGAAAACTGACACGTTATAGGTTCATTATCATATTTGATTTCTTAAAATTAGTGTACATAAACTTGTATATCGGTTACATTCACACTGATTTATAAGTGGAAGTAGTAGGATAAGGAATAGGTGAAATGTTTTGTGGCATGTTCTTGTTCGAATAATGTAAAAAAGTACATATGGAAAGTTTAAAAAAAGTCTTACACACGGCATGATTAAAAATTCTCTATTTATTAAAAGAAATCATTGCAAATGAAGAGCATTTCACAGCATATAACGAGGTTATTATTATAAGACGCATAAGACTAGACAAATTATAGCCACGGCCTGACTGTATGCTTACATTAATGGAAAAAGGGAGCACCTTCTTTGGGTGCTGAATTCACAATGGTAATATATAGGTGCTCTTCTTACAATGGCGAACCCACGCCCTGAAAAGGACTGGACTACGCTACGGAGGGGATGCGGCATGGAGGACCATCTTGGTCTATGTATCTATGCTTCCAAGCTGGGCACCCCAGGGAGGAAGGATGAGGTGAGAGGAGAGAGTGGGTGGCCGTCCCAACTATATTTGTTTCATCCTGATATTAGACACGACACTGCAGGGGGCAAGGTCCCTATATATACCATTTGGAAACTCTCCGGCCGGCCTGTACAACTGGCATCCCACTCTATTGCGGTCTAGAAACAGCCCGTCCGGAGATCGTCCTACCGGAGGAGCAACTTTAACCGAGCGCATATTATCCTGCCATACAACGCCGAGACACTTCTACCCTGAAAGGGACCACCAGATGAGAGGTGATATGAAATGATAATGAAGATGAAATTGAGGGACAGGAAATTCGGGGGATACAATTAACCTACCCAAAATTCGCCTGGCGCCCCGGGAAATCGCCGAAAAGACTCATGGGTGAGGTATATCGGCCAGGGAAATCGAACCCGGACCTTCGCAATGCAGGTCACAGACGAAACCGCCTGAGCCACACCGCTCGGTATCCTCAAGGAGAAATTCAATGCAAAAAATTAAAAAAAAATTAAAAGCAAAGGGTATATATACAGTAGAACTCCGTTTATCCGAAATAAAGGGAGCGGAGCTATTTCGGATGAAAATATTTTTCGGATAATATATGGGAGCTTTTTACGGTTATACATGGATGAAATAAATAGTACATGTGCTGATTTTTTCAAAACTTTATTTGAACTTAATTTTTAGATATGTGAAAAACTAGTGTACTTCTAGGCTAGATTGTTCTCTTTCACACAATACAGTAATCCGCTTTTTTCTGTTTCTTCTTCTGAAACCGTTTGCGAGCAGCTACACGACAGATGTATTCTAATAATATAACATGTAACATTGCAGTGCTATAAGTACTGTAATATTTATTTGGCAGCGCTGAATTGCTAAACTGGTAATCATTAACCTTATATGTCTCGGAAACAATATTTAAAATATCACTTTGCATGTATTTATTACACAATCTGTACTGTATTTATTCTATTGTCCCTCTTATTGGAGGAGATAAGTATTCGCACGTACCCAATCAATCAGAGAGAAAGATGGTTGGACCTATCCTACACGCCCCTACCACATAGCAGTTGTGTTTATGCTATGTCTCGAGGAGTGTGTTCAATGTTATTCAGCCGATTGTGAACTCACAGGAAATATGGGACGTAAACATAAGGAGAGCACGGTGGCAGAGAGGAATATCGTGATAAATATGTATAAGCAACACAAATCTCTCTCTGAAATTGCCAAAACCATTAACAGAGACAAAACTATAGGGTTCTACATAATTCAATGCTTCAAACAGACAAATACTGTTGTAAATAAACCTAAAAATGGCGCTCCATCTAAACTCTACACCAGAGACAGGAGGAAAATAATAAAAATGGTGAAGCAGAATTCGATAGTCACTGCATCTGAGATTAGAGGATGCCTTGAGCAATATTCTGGTGCTGTGGTTCACACCAGAACAGTTTAACGTGTTTTAAATATTACTGGGTACAATGCCCGCGTCCCTAGGAAGAAACCGTATATTAATAAGGGGAATAAGAAAAAGCGTAGATATTTTCTAAACAGTATATGGTGAAACCAACAGAATTCTTTGAAATGTTTATCTGGTCGGACGAGAGCAAATTTTACTTACACAAGAGTGACGGACGTCTTAAAGTGTGGAGACTGCCAAATACAGAATGGGAACCTAAGAACATGGTAACTACACTGATACATAGTGGCAGTAGTGTGATGTTATGTGGCTGTGTAGCTTCATCTGGCTTTGGGGAGCTGGTGTTCATAGATCATGGACAAATTTGAATACAAGAGGATTCTTGAAAACAATCTTAAAAGGGTGCAGTGAAGCTGAGATTAGGGCATGGTTATTACTTCCAGCAGGACAATGATCCGAAGCATACTGCTGAAATTGTAAGGCTTTGGATCGTGTACAACACCTCTCACACTTTGAAGACACCGCCGCAATCTCCAGATTTAAATCCTATAGAGAACATCTGGAAGGAACTCGAGGAGCGTGTGAGGAAGCATCACATCAGAAGCAAGGACTATCTGAAAGAATTTTTTCAAACAGAGTGGAGAAATATGGACTCTGCAGTCACTAAACGGCACATGCAGATAATGCCCAAACGATTATGAGTGGTAATTCAAAGAAAGGGTATGATAACTCAATACTAGCTGTCCTCTGTTCGAATACTTATGTCCAGATGTAAAGTAACGGTTTTATTTCTCCTTGTAGTACAAATTAGTTTCAGTTGCTATTTATGAGTATATATGTTTAATGGAAGACTCAAGTTTATTTTATACCAGTTGTGTTTACGTATGCTTATTATATTAGATTAGATTTTTATTGTGCATATTCCAAAATGTTACAATTTACAACTTTTGGCTAAATTTATTTGTCTTTACCTTGTTGCTACTTTGGCCTACATGACACCCTCATGGCTTTAAAATAATATAAGTAATAAATAAGTTTACGTTCGAATACTTATGTCGGTTGCTGTAGCAGGAGACGAATTACTACTTTGTTCAACGAAATGTAAAGGAATCTGGAACAATATAACCATTCTTTAGGTAGTAAACTTAGTCTTCGTTTTGCTCCATTTTATTTTATTATTTTATATCTGGGCCTACCTTTTCGGTTAAGATGGGTTTCGAAGTTCGTTTAGCCGGGGTTCTACTGTATATCCTTTATATAATATACGATAATTAAAATACATGGTAACACATAATGCAAACTCAACTGACCGAGGGAACCTAGATCTGTGTTGGAATCGTAGTGGTAGAGGCACACCAAAGTCCTTACCTCTCAAACAGGTAGCAGGTATCTCACTGTTTCATAAGACAAAAGCGGTCCTATTATTTTTGTGACACTTATCACAGACCGCACTCCAGGTTTTACATTTTGCGTGTAGTTGCAATAGAAAATATTTCTCCGAAGCCAGCTATCTCTTTATTCACGGTAGTTTATTGAGCTAGTTTGTTTTGTGATTTTAGAACCACTCTAACTTGGCACCGATTTCATGTAATTTGTTTTCTGTTAAAGTGATTATGTTTGTCTTAACGCCGAACTCGAAGTTTTAATCAACAAAAGTGATACATAAAGACATGGTCAAGAAAATAACAAGAAGTAAACTAAAATACAGGTCCTGAAGTTTGAAAATGGCATAAGTTGACCAAAAATACCTAACACGGGAAGCATGATTTGAATTTAACTATACGTTAGCAGTAACCTATGGGGCAATAATTAAATGACGCGTCATGAGAATGCGAGTTCTCTTAATTATGCATTTCTTTATGGATATAAGATTAATGGAAAAATAGGAAAGCGAAGGCATTTTAAAATGAAAATCGTACTTGAAATGAAAGCGTGAAACAAGGATATCTGGTAAATGTCTGAAGACACAATTACGAAGAGTGGCTGCTTCAAATAAATATTTTTTGTGCAAGGTGGTTTGGTCTATCAGTTACGGTTATGTAAAATTATATAAAATTGCTTCCAAAATGACAATTTCAGAAGCTGCTGCCATACATTTTTAATATACACTTTATTTTTGTCTAACTTAACACACGTTTTCACGAAAATCACAAGCTTTTAATAAAAGAAGAAGTGGAATCCTTCCCTAGGCACTGAATTTTAAGCATGGCTTCAAAACATGCATTTAGAGTGAAATATCAGTTTAGCCGACTTGTATGGAAAGCAGCTCCTTGTGTGGCATCCAGTTATGTTGTAATTGGAAAATAAAACTAAAATGTGGAGCTCATAATAATACGTGGTTTGTCTAATACATTTTCTTCGTAGTTGTTTCTCCTTTTTTAAATTTATTTACGGTCGCTTTAACTTCCTGGCTTATATCGTAACCATCTTAACAAAATAATACAGTTAGTAATATATATAAAAATTTACATTAAATATACAGGTTTACAATCAAACATATAAAATATACACATTAATGACATTAATTAGGAAAACAATTTACATTAAATACGGTATACTCAAAACAAGGACAAAAACATATTCATCTAAGTTAACAACAGTATTTTGCAAAAAATGAGTTTCATTACTTTAACACCATTGTTTTTATTATGGATTACAATTGATTAAACTATATTGTACATAATTTATATTAATTTCTAAATGCCTATATCCTTTAGGTAAATAAACAGATTGCGGCGTAGTTTGGAACTGTTTAGCAGTGTGGAGATATCCTTTGGGATTCTGTGTTGTTTTCTGTTTGTTTTGTATTCATTGTATTCTATGAGAAGATGGTGAATGGTAAGGTTTTTATTACATCCTTTACACGTAGGCTGCGGCTGTCTTGAGTGAAGATATGAATGAGTGAGGCTGGAGGGACCAATTCTTAGATGGGTGAGAATGACATTTTCCTTTCTAGTAAGTGGCTTGGTTGGGTGAAGAGTGGTGGATCCTTTTCGTACTTGGTGTAATTTTCTTGGTTGTTATTGATTCCATTCAGATTTCCATTTTTGTACTGGTATTTTGGAGACGTGATTTATAATATCTGAATATGGAATTTGGACGTTCGTTTGTTGGCGTAGTGATGTGGCATCTTTAGCAGCTTTGTCCGCTCTTTCATTCCCTGTTATTCCTTGATGGGAAGGGATCCAAATGAAAACCACGTCTTTACCAGCGTCGGTGATGTTACTGATTTGTGTCTGTGTGTCCTGAACTAATTTGTTGTCTGTTGTGTAGTTCTTCATGCTCTGCAAGGTACTCAGGGAGTCAGGGCATATTGCATAGCAGTTGTGGTGTGCTGTCAGTATGTAAGTAAGTGCTTGATAAATGGCGTATAGTTCAGAACTGTAGCGTAGCGTATAGTTCAGGTAGCCGCTGCTGTAGAATTTTATCAGGAGTTATTATTGCACATCCAGTACTATGATCCGTTTTTGATCCATCAGTGTAAATAAATTGATAATTGGGGAAATTGTTGCACATTTCATAAAATAGTGTTTGGTAAACAATTGCAGTGGTATTCCATTTCTGGTGAAATGTTAGGTCGGTATATATCTTAGGAATTTTGAGTTTCCAGTATGGTCCTTCATGGAAGTCCCTGGTCATTATGGGAGGGATCTTTATGCTTTTAGTATTTAAATAGTTAGCAAGTCGTTGATAGAAAGTTAACGAGTGCTTTTTGTATGACAGATCTTGTTGCTTTCTATATTGGGGAAAACATATGAATGGATACTTGAATGAGGCCTTGCTGCTATTTTAATTCCGTATTTTAGTTGTTTCTTGTTTGCGTGCTTACACTGTCTTTTCAATGAAATACCTGATTGTTCCTGTTTCTTTCCATTAGAATAACTGCTTAACATGACTGAACGTTCCATTGCCGTTTCCTCCCTTTCTGTGCAAGTAAGTACATAGTTAATTTTAGGTTATCCTTAGTGAGACATGTATGGTGAATAATGTAGGTGGAGAGAATAACTTTTTGAATGGAATATAATACATCATTTTGAGCACTAATATAAGTTTTGTGTTAATCAAGTGTATTTCTTTCCTACGTTTAATTTTGCTTGGTGAATGTTAGTAAACAAAGTGGAAATAGTCAACGAATGTTTTTTCCGAACTGCCTTTCTACTGAAATAAACAAATCCCACGCTGTGTAACAAAATATTTAACCATTTTATCCATTGCTGCTTTAGTTCACGCAGAATGTAAACATTTGAGACGATGGAATAGTGCCCACATTAATGACTTCTGTGCAGCATTGTCATGTATTGATTACTAATTCTTTCGTACACACCACCCTTTCCATATTGTTTTACCACATACGTACATAGCTCTTTTTTATTTCCTTTTTCATGGGTCTGCCTAGCTTTTTATTGTCATGACAACCTTTTAGACAAACCAAAAATGTTTATCCACAAATTCCTGCAGATTGAAAGAGTTGCAAAAGCAGCGCCGTTGCTCGCACAGTCTGAGCAATGGATCAGAAAAATAGATTTACGCGTGATAGAAAGCAACCTCGACTCCGTAGCTCATTTCACAGTGGGATGATGCGAAATGACGCGTTTAATGAGAAATGGTCTGCTGCCACCAGTAGCGATTAAACACCTACTGATTTTAATCAGAGCTGTTTTCCCAACGCCTGTAACCAAAATTGTGTTTTTTACCCTTAGCATAGGTATATACCGAAAATGTTAACATTCAAGCTTATTTAAAAATAGGTGTGTGTGTGTGTATGTGTGTGTGTGTGTGTGTGTGTGTGTGTGTGTGTGTGTGTGTGTGTGTGTGTGTGTGTGTGTGTGTGTGTGTGTGTAGGGGTGAAATCTCAGCAAATGCCTTTTATTCAGAGTACAGTTCAAAGATTAATGTTTTCGGAACCTAACACGGAAGTAATCCAACCTATCTTCGAGCTTAAGTCAAAATAAATATGTGAAAAAGGGAAAAGGAATTAAATATCACCATAAAAATCTGATTCATTGTAAGCAGATGCATAACCGAGCGGGATACCGCTCAGGTGATTTCGTCTGTTCCCGGCATTCGGGAGGCCGGGGTTCGATTCCTACCTCACCCATAGTATTTTCGTAGGTCGCCAGGTGAATGCCGGGTTGGTTAATTATATCCTCCGAATTTCCTATCCCTCCATTATCATCTCACATCATCTATCCTCTGATGCTCTCTTTCAGGGTAGAAGTATCGGCAACAGTCTCGGCGGCGTATGGCAGGATGATATGCTCCAAATAAAATTTACTGCTCCGGTAGAACGGTCTCACAGTCCTGTCAGCTGCCGGTTGTGCTGGCCTACGGGAGAGTTTCCAACTGGTACAGTGTGGATACCCTGCCCTCTGCACTCTCGTGGCTCCATGGGACGCTCATCCTGTCTTTCCCACCTCATCCTTTCTCCCGGGGGTGTTCCTCTTGCGGTATGGTTATAATAGACCAACTGGAACTCCGTGCGAGTCCCTCAATACCTCCGTTTTTTTTAAATCCAATTATATGCATCTCCACTCACTGAGGTACAAACTACACTTAAAAATGGTTATCCTTCTATATATTCACTTAAATTCACATAGTAAATTTTGAGACATGTTTTATTAATTATTTTTGTTTGTAGATAAAATGAGAATATAGTAATACAATGAGCTTAAGCAATAATCAAATCATCCAAGAGCTGAGCGCTGTGTGATGGCTTGGAAATTACGTTTTCTTTGCATGACCTGGAGAACAAAAAACAAAAAAAAAAAAAAACAAAAAAAGGGCAAATAAAATATTGTAAACTAGTAAGAAGTATCCGGAAATGGTTATCTGCACACAGAAAAAGCATAGAAAATTGATTTATGTTGAATCTACATTTTCCTACGATTTTCGGTTCAGTTTTGGAAAAGAATTTAGAACAGAATGTACTTAAGAGGCTACTCTAAGAAAGTTTGAGGTATGCCTGTCATTTGTCGTAAATATCTGCGAAAAATATAGTGCATTAATTGAAATTGTTAGTCATTTTTAGAATATCTAAATTTGTGAAAAATATTTCGTGTAAAAGGTAATTTGGAATGGGGACTTTATTTTTTTTTTTTTTTTAATTTTCATGTCGCACTATTGCCTTTTGAGTTACGCTCTCTCTCACACACATACAGACATCAAACAGGTATTTCCAGTTAAACCATGGTATTAATTTTTCGGTGGAAAACAATACTTTCTCTGCATAATATAAAAACCAGTAAAGAAAATAAAAATAAATAATCTTCCACTCATAGAATCATTAAAGATGGCTAAATGTTTTAACACTTTCCAATAACTTTCAAGCGCAGATTTTTTCCCAATTATAGCTTTAAATACAGAGTCACGTTTGGAGCATTTAAAATAAACCAGGAATTTTAGAGATAACCAAATTATAGAGGTTCATTCTTGAGTATCTTTATATGCAAAAATCCCAAATGTGTACCTTTCGTACATAATTGAACATAAGGGCAGACTAAATGGCGAAAAGTGTCAACAGAATGAAATTATTACCTTTTGTATTAACTGAAAGTTTATCTTTGATTATATTACTCCTATATTTTATCTCCTTGCATGTAATAATTACATCCTAAATGTTTTTAAAATTATTTTGCATTTGGACCTTTTTGCGGTGAATTCTGCACTATTTAACAGAAGGATAAAGAATCTGCGATGGAGATGGACTTCAGATTTCCTTTCCTAAAAGGTTTGGTCTATAAACATTTTCCTACTGCTGTTCAGGAAGCTTCCTTGTGCTCAAGCAATTTATTTTTTATTTCCTTAGAAATAAAATATACGTACATTTATTTTCTGCATTTGTTCTTTGAATAACTTTCTATATTCGTATAAATGACATCTTCTGGTATAAATTGTCCATTTTCTCAAAATACTATAAACTGTGGTGTTAGTAACATTACTGCTCCTTTTGTAAAAAGACGTTTTGTGACAATCTTTAATCAAAAGAAGACATAATTAAGAAAATAATCCGAAGCCAAGCTTATAGATTAAAATAGATAAGGGAACTTTAAACACATTTCCAGGCCCGGTAAAAAGTTCAGCCTGAGATCTAAAATAGAAAAAAATGAAATAAATAGAAATGGAAAAAATTAATTACATGAATTTAGCAGATTTAACATTGGTGAGATGGAGTTTTTGACAACCTCTTGAAGCTCGTTATAAGTGTTTCTAGATCCAACTACTTACAGAGACTTTGTCAATTATGTGGTGTTCTTGCACGATAATCAAGGTATCGTGTCGCCAGCATCACTGTGGACTTACGTACCATTAGAACTCGCAATGTAAATCAGCTTGTACCAACTCTGCTCGGAGCTTGACTTGAGTAGAAACCTGATAGCCAATATGACATTAACGAAGGCCATATTGCAAGTCCATTGTGATGCTGAACTGGGCCAGGAAATAGAACGCACAGTATCATTATACGACACTTCATTCGTGATGACAGCTTGCCTCCAGTGCCGAGGTGTGTTGCATGTTGCGAATTCAGTACTCCGGAGCTTTCAGGCTCGCACCCAGGTTGACATAAACAATAATTATAGCATACTGTATCTTCCTTTACTGAATTCAAATATGATCTACTGATCAGATGATGGAGCATTTCATGGCGGAAGCAATAAAATGGTTCGAATAAGATATTATTTCGCTGAATGAAGAACCTCATTGTACAGTATGAAATAGGCTCGCCTGTCTTCGGTGATATTGTTGTTCAACATTATTATTAATCTTGGCTTATATTGAAGTGTCTAAATAGATATTTAAATTAACATACATATAGGTTATAACTCAGAAGGACACTTCACTGAATGCATCTACATGGTATATTCTGGATACCACCCTCTGGAGGAGGGATGAAGTGACGAACCGTATGTGGCTACAAAACAGAGGGAGGCAGATCATAGAAACATGCCGTAGTTCCAGTGCTCAAACTGCCTAGAGAAGGTCTTGAACGGCCTTGATGCAACCAGCATTCTAATACCTATCCAAGGGGATGCTCTTCTGAGCAAGCGCCCGCAGGTACTGCCTTTACGCTACAAACCCAGGAGGCATCAGATTCTGTAATTGACGAGAAAGAAATAGGATAAAAGGGAAACAGATATACATTGTAGATGAGAAATCGCTCAAACCACGAAGAAACCAAGTTAGGATGGGCGTCAACGGGAATTGAACCCAGTGCCTCCGGAATGCGATCTTCACAGTACCATGGAACCATCTCACTTGTATACATACATATGCATACTTATACATAAATACACATACACACTTAAATACATGCCCGCCCGCCCGCCTGGGTGGCGTAGATGGTATGGCATCGGCCTCACTTTCAAGAGGTCCCGAGTTCGAAACTCGGTCTTGGTGAGTTACCTGGATAAGGCTTTATCCGGAGTTTTCTCTGATCCTGAAAGATGAATGTCTGATATCTCTAAGCTCTATAGACCCTAGGCTCATTTAAGCATCATTTCAGCCATTTTAATCGGCGTCCGATATGACCTCGTTGGAGGACGTGAATTACATACATTCATACACACACAATGCGGTAAACAGGTGTAATGTATACTTTCCAATTATATGTATATATGCAATAATATGTTAAACACAAGGAAAGAAACAGAAACAAGCAGTTTCAAGAAAGAGTAATAAATTGTGCAAATTGTATGTAAATTATTCTTACTTTGTCATTATATACATGAAGTTTCTATTTGATTTTTTCTGTATTAGACTTGTGTATTTATGGACCTGTACATACCTAAAGCTTAAACTTGAAGTTACAAATATAGAAAAGAATATTTGGCAAAGAACTGCTACCACGACAATGGTTAATTATAGATATGCTTTAGGATTATCTTCCATGATTTACCAGTTAAAAGCAAATGGACGTTTCCTGAGCCATCACATCGGTGTACTATGAGATGGTACCCAACGGGTTCTAACCCCGCGAAAGGCGTTTTTCGGGCGTAAAAATACTTAGCATGGTCTCCATCGGAAGGGAAGTAAAGATGGTGGTATTAAGTGGTGAGTTTAGAGAGGTAAAAGTCTCTTGAGAGGTTCTGAGCAGAATAAAGTGGTATTTCACATCGAAGGTGGAATGGGAAGCTGAGTTCCATGGATGTTAGATCATCCATAAATAAAAGCTAAATTTAATTTTAAGTTGACTTCTGTTTTAATTCATTGCAATAAATGCTGAAATATCCGAACATCGGGTACGATACAAAGTAATGCTCAATACTCGTAACGTAATGCTACCGTTAAAAGTAAATATACATAGGTAAATCTCAAAATTAATAAAACCATACAGTTGTAAAATACCCACATACTCCTATAACACATATTCTGAGGTAGACAATTTTAGCCCTGGACTTCATAGTAACCTCTCTTAAGTCAATCGATGTTTATTGAATTGCTCCTTCATATAGGGTCTCGTTGTGATTTGAAATCTTGTGTTTCTGTGGGAATAAATTGGGAGTTGTTTGGGGAATTGAACCTCGTCCCGACATGGTAGACTGGACCAACCGCATGTAGAGTAAAAGACAAAATAGATTGAAACGTTACTCTCTTCCTCGAGTTGATTAATTAATTGTTAAGGAATTTATGGAAGATTAATTGAATGTGAAAGGAATATATACATGTATTGAAACAAATACCTTATGTGCATTGTCAAGTTTGTTACGGACTCTGAAGCAGTAGGATTTTTTCTCCCCTAGGAAAGATGACCGCAACCATAAATTTTAAGGGTCGCACCCGGTGTTTATTTTCAAGCATAGTTCTGACAGGAAGGGGACATCTTAGGTGGTCTAAAGTGAGATTCTCGTAAAAGGGACTCCATGTGCGTTCTACCGTCCAAATAATTAAAAATAATGAACTGAAGGGCAAAGCGAAGTGTCATTTTCTTTTTCAATTGATGTCCTCCAACGTTAAGTCATATCGGACGATGAATGAAATGGGTGAAATGATTCTCAAATGTGTACAGGGTCCAAGGAGCTTAGAGCTACCCGACAATTGTCTTTAAGGATAAGGGAAAACCCCGGAAAAACCTTATCCAGGTAACTCACCCCGTCCGAGATTCGAACTCGGGACCTCTTGAACGTGAGGCAGACATGCTACCATCTACGCTACCGAGGGGGTTTCATATGACCTATTTGGGAACAAATATATATCCAAAGCAATTGGTAGCTGGGGCCAGTCTAAATCGTTATGCGGTAGCACGCGGACAGAAATCGCGTTCATTAAGGTTAGTTGGCTACTGTGGGCCAAACTGAACGGGCGAGTAAACTAAATATATCACGTTCAATTAAAGGTAGTTAGTAGCTGGGTGCCAATCCGATGAGTCGTGCTATAGACACGGGAGTACATCCACGCAAGCGCGAAGCCTACCATCCAGAGTTCGTCTAATTAACATGTATTTCGAGAGTAATAGAAATACAACCGATCCTCATAAGAGAATTAACCTGTGTTTCTTTCCAAGTACCGTAATTGATCCACCCAAAACGCCCTGAATCAAGAGATCCTTACCACAGATCCTATATTCATGAATGTTAGGATAACTCCGAGAGCAGCCGAGGACATTGATATTTTCAAATTATCACTGGCGAAGCTGACAACCCAAGGAGTCAAACCCCTGTCACATAATGGAGCCGAACTGAGCGGCAACACACACACCATGCAACAAGATGCAAATATGATTATGGGGTAGTATGTGAAATGAATGTTGGGGGGATCGGAGAACCCACAGAAAAACCTGATCGTACTCTGCTTTGTCCCCTCAAATCCCGCATACAGTTTGCAGGATCAAACCCTGATCAAACTAGTATTCGTGACAGGCGAGCGTGGTAATCACTAGATTATGTCGGCGTCTAAAAATGTGATCAATATGCTATCCTTATCTGAAAGTAAAATAACACACTTTGCGGATTTAAAATATTAACAATAAGCTGTTAAAATTTGAACAAAGATGTTGCTACATCTTTCCATTTTGAGGAGTGCTCCAATTGTATGATCCATGTGAGGTAATTCGATATTTTGAAGCAGACCTTAAAACAAATCATATTTCCTTCATGTATTATCGCACATGGCTATACCTCCTGTTGAGACAAAAAGTTATTCGATTTCTCATCTGCTTCTATTACTGGAAGGCGGGTATTTCAAAATTTATTGCTTGAAGAATAAAAGAAATTAAGCGCAGATTAGAAACGGAATGAATGCCACTGGTAGAAATGTAAAACGGAAAGTTCTGCTCTGTGTAATTTAATCCCAAGGGAAGGATAACAATTGTATTTTATGTGCACGACGTTGTGAATAGTGAATCTTGGAGAGAAATATTGCAAATGAAACCGAAATCTCTGCTGCCGTTGGTTGCCGTATGCTGTACTATATCATAAAATGGGAGGATGTGGGAGGTGGGTTATAAAGGTTGCTCTGTTTTAAAAACGAGGAAATACGATGCACAAAATGTTCAATATTGCGTTAGTTCTCTCTGCTCGTTGCGTTTTTTGTTCCCCGTGTGTGCGTGACAAACCGATAGTGGAATAGCATAGGAATGCAGTATTTTCAGAATGGTAAGAGCAGTGATGAAGAACGCTTTTTGATCGGAAATAACTGAGTTCAGCATTACTCCCCCCCCCCCTAAAACTGAGTTTCAGAACATCAAATTTTCTCTATTATCTCGCATAATCCGTCAACACTTCCATATTATTCCTCATTGAAACACCATTTTTGTTGCATTATTCAGAAATCATTGTTTTCGCTTTGCTTACAGTTTTCGAGACTATACGTCGCCATTTAGGGTAAGCTGCCTATAAAATCTGATACAGCACTCGCATTTTCTGCTCTTGGGAGAGAGAGCTAATGGTAGATATTCGTTCGTCAGTTTTATATAAATTGACATAAAAGTATCTCATTGCGAGCATCTTATTGCAAGGAGAATATGAGATTACTAAGTGACAATCGATGGCTTTAAAATGCATTCTATTTGAATGACAAAGAGCCTAAGAGAGAATTCATCGCCACTTGAAAAGCACATAGGAACAAATAGCAAATATCTAAGAAATATTTTAATACCACAAAAAATACATTAATCATGTTTTAACGAGATCTACATCGGTTTACCAGCATGTAAAAGTCATCCAAAACGAAGAAACTGGACTGGGCAAGGCTACCTGGCGGTGGGGGGAGGGGGATTCGTCAGGAGGTCTATACTTGGTCTATTGTACCCATGCCCCAAGTGAGGCACCCCCTGGAGGAAAGATGAGGCGAGTGGAGACAAAGGGCGGCCGTCCCAAGTGCACAGGGTAGAATTCCTACACTTCAGAAGATGGAAACTCCCCAGCTAGCCAGTACAGTCGGCATCCCATTCTACTGTGGTCCAGAAATGGCCCCACCAGGTTGACCCGCAAAACGTCCAACCGTAGGAGAAAGTTTTACCCAGAGTATATCTTCCTGGCATGCAACGCCAAGACACCCGCCGACACTACCAGATGAGAGATGATGTGAAATGATAAAGGAGATGAAATGGAGGAGCAGGAAATTTGGGGGATGTAGTTAACGTACCCAGCATTCGCTTGGCGGCCCCCCGAAAACAGCCTATGGGTCAGATAGGGAATCGAACCCGTACCTATGCCCACCTCGGTAGCGTCAATGGTAGCGTGTTCACCTCACGTTCAAGAGGTCCCGAGTTCGAATCTTGGTCAGGGTGAGTTACCTGGATAAGTTTTTCAAGGTTTTTCCTTATCCTTCAAGACGAATGTCGGGGAACTCTAAGCTCCAGGGACCCTGAACTCATTTGAGCATCATTTCACCCAATTCATTCACCGTCCAAATATGCCTCAACGTTGGAGGACGTAAATTACAAGGGAAAAAAGGAACCCGTACCTCCCGAATGCGCGAAACACGAAACCCCCTGAGCCATCCCGCTTGGTAAAATAAGGAGAACTTCCAGGACATTCCCATAAAGTTCAAAACACACACTTCATTTGCCACAACACAATTGAAATACAGCTATTTGTGCAAAAGCTGTGGCTCATTTTTGAGAGTAAAATTAAAGACATGACTTTTATAAGTGCACAACTCCAGCCAAGTTTCGAGGGAAAAACAAAACCTTCATAAATTCAAATGTGCGAATATTGTGTTCTTTGTAACACATGAACTTTGGCTCATTATATATGTTTCACTGTTCAGTTATTTCAGTCATCAGTGGTACTTTGTTATAATACTTATAATGAATTTGTTGGACTTGTCTAGTTATGAAGCTCATCTGGATGTACACATGCCCTGAAAGGACTGTATTATGAAATGCATGAGGAATTACCTCTAAAGATGCAAGGAATGGTGAAACTGTTGTATAGTACTCATATGCGTGTTGAACCACGTTTTATTTGTAGCATAATAACAAAAATATATATTATATTCATTCATTTATTTTAATCTGAACCCCACACCTCACTTCGTGATTCTTCCCCATCAGACATCTGTTCTTTGCTATATTTATTACACAGAGTTTGAAAATACGATTATTTTTCAGAAAGAACTGAAGAAAGTTACTTTGAAATGTCCTTGGCTTTTGCAGCTTTGAGAGAATTTTCTTTATCTTAAGCTTCCTGCAGTACGGTTTCAGTAAACTTAGTGTTTCCTTTGGTTAGGAATGTCTCATTAAACCAGTAGAGTTCTTGCTAGTAGTAACAATGATCATATATGCAATAATCTTATATGTAGTTACTTTCCACTTGCTTTTCGGCAACTGGCATAGGTTCCTTCAACTTGCTAAAAGCCATCTTATAGTCCTTGATCATAGACTGTTGAACATCACATACTTTAATGTTCTTGGATGAGCCCTTTATTATGCTTATACGCACGATGCCTATCTGAGCTGCAGAACAACACAAGTCCCTGGACTTATGTAACAATGAGACTCACTAACTCAGAAGCAAGTGGGAATGCCGGAAACTTGAGATGATTTTTAATGCCATACGATAGAGCTCATTGAGACGACTACAACGATATATAACTCATATATGCCAAAAAGTGGACTTGTGCACCTATGTAGGTCATGTCTTCAATTTTGCTAAAAGTCTTTCATCTAAAGTGTAATCTGGGGTTACGGGATTTTCTTGAAGATAATCATGACGCATACTTGGAGGGTGCCAAATTTAAATAAAAAATTCATTATTTAACCACATTTCGCTTGGGAGTTACACAATCGTTTTCTGAAAGTGTTTTCTCATATTAGGGACTTCCAAAACTTATTTCCGGCGAAGCTTTGGAAGTTTTGGATGACATGCAATGCTTCCTGTATTTACTGTGCATACTTCAGAAAGTTAAAGGCGAATTCAAGAACGCCTTTTAGTTACCGAGAATACACAGCCAATAGAAGGAAGAGAAACATATTAAACTCTGAAACTTAGATTTATGGTGGCTGTTAACCTCAGGAAGAAGGGTGAAGTGAGTGAGCTATGCACAGGAGACTGCAGGCCGCATACAGGCACGCCACAGAGACGCGCGGAAGTCCCTAACACCTCCAGGTTTGAACATCCGTCCTGCTGCTGGTGTGGCCCAGAGGGGCATGAACAAGTTAACATAGCTTTCCGAGGGGGAAGGAAGGCACTTAAGGTGTGAATTAACCCTCCCTCATGTCCCCAGTAATCTCAAGACACAGCCAGACTGAACCAATTAAACCGATTATAATCGCGTGGCTCCTTGTCATTGCAGTGGTGGATTCAACGAATGCTTGATGGGGGCTACGAGAACAGGCATCGTTTCCTTCTTGACTGTCGTAAAGCGCAGTGTTTGATATAACCTACTAATATTGAATATATTACTAGCTTCTCTCTAAAGAGACATTTAATGCGGCTAGTGATGGAGCCTACAACAAACACAAAATTTCAGGGCATTATTCAGTGAAAAGCACTCTCTGTGAAATCAACAAAAAATCAACAAAAGCATTCTCTGTGAATAAAATACTGTCTTTCTGTGTTAATACTGTAAATGTAATAAGAGCTTATGCACCGCGACATAGCCAGTTTAAAATTGTTTGACAATCAGTGACTCATTTACCACACTGTATTTGGAGTTACCACACTGCAGTCTGATTTTTAAAAGAAGATACGTGAAGGTCATCCGTTTCTCCACGTGAGTGCTGCAATGTTGCCCAGCAAAATCCCTTTCTTTATTCTCTCAACATTCGAAACGTAATCAAGGGTTCGAATTATCTCACCACAAGAAAAATATGCACAATTAATCTGTATTAGCCTACTTTAAAAACAGAAATAAGTTGTTCACACATTCACTGCGTTGTGGCGTCTTCACACGTGAATTACTTTAAATAATTTTTGCACTACGTAACTAATATTCCATACTTACCGTTATTGTTGCTATGCATCGTAAGTTGATATTCCCGCACTAGTGCGGTAAGTATTTCTCCATAGAAACACATATAGACGTTGTACGTTCTAAAATCTAACATTTATCTTCAATTACATTTATTATTATTTTAGTTAATATCTTAACTACTAATATTCAGATTGTTATAAATATACATAGTGTAAAAAATGTGCAATACATATTCGGTAAACACATAACGGAATCTTGAGAGTTGAAAAACTCGATGCAAGCGCCTCGTTTTTTCAAACCTTTCCTCGTTTGCCACATTAGTGTCGCAATATACTATTATTAAATACCTTGTTAATTGACATGGCCATATCAACGCCGCCGATATGCCGGAATTTTGACCCACAGGAATTGTTTTACTTGCAAGCATATTTATTGAGATGGGGCGGTCGCTTTTGAATAAAAGGAATAAGCTGTTCATTCATAAGGAGCAAACTCTCATCTTCCTGTTGGAAGAATTCTCTAAGAGAACAGACAAATTCTTCAGCTTGGCTGTGCAATGTAACACCCCATCCGTAAGCTGATCTTTGTACTGTGCCATGAATCCTCGGTCCACCTCTAATCCTACAGCCACTACGTCTTGCTTTCATAAAAACGTACTTTATTTGTGTTTTAACAAAGTAGGCTAACAATAAATAATGCAACTGAATACTCAAGCAAATTGCTTTCCGCATACAACTAGCGATAACTGACCTGAGGAGTACGTGATTCACTAGAGTAACCAATATGGTAATCTGTGTTTACGTTTCCAAAGAAACGATCTTCCCTTTTTTGCGTACCTTGCCTGATGACCTGCACGTATCTTCTTTTGAAAATCACATTGCACTGCCAGGTAAGAGGCTAGGCAAAATGTTGCAAGGAATGCTGGAGCTCCAGATAGAAATTCACATTTTCCTATAACTAAAGGGATTGCAGTTTTTGAATTTAAAGATGATGTGTTTTATTTGTGATTTTGTTTGTATAAGCGATTTAACTTTTCACCCCAAATTTAACCTTAATTTAGAAGGCAAACACTTATTTATACAGTTAGCGGATTATGTGAATGCACCTACGGATAAATTAAAGATATGGAAAAAACAAATAGAACAGAATAAACTACACCATTTTCTATTTTAAAATCGCTTATGAAAGGTGCATAGCTTAGGGTAGAGCTAGGCTATTTCGCGTATTTCAAGTTTGAACCAAAATTAGATAATGAAGGAAACGAAAATGATGTAATATTAAAAGCTCAACTTGATTTATGATTGTTATAGAGTGTATTTCGGTAACAATTAAATCGCTCTTTTGCAGAAATAATCCATAGAAAAACATTTAATTCAAAGTTGCGCAATGACAAAAAGAGGGGCGTTTCCGCTCACTGCAGGGGCTATTTCGTTCAAAGTTTCTTGTGATCAAAATTAGAAAAACTTTCCATAGGTGAACACATTTTTTTTCTTCTGTCACCAACAAAGGCTTCATGGTACCATGTTCCACACTTGTGACATTTAATCCAGTCGCCTTTTAACACACACTTGAATGATAGGTATCTTAGATTGCAAAATCCACAAAGAATATTTTCCTCCTCATTTTCCACAGTAACATGGTGAATGTACACTTCATCACTTATGGGCTCGCTGATTTTTATGCCTTTGGAAAGCCTATTGGATCTTTTCTCCATTTTCAACCTGCATTTAACTACAACATCTTCATACCTTTCATCTGAGGTAAGATGTTTTGTTACTGACTTCTTTCGGGTTTTCTTGGTACTCTGTTTTGTAGGTGACGGTATTATGGCGGTGAACGAGGATGTCTTCATAAACTCTTCACTTTCCTGACGGAGATGGTTGTGACGGTGAAGACTGACTGCTAGAAACAGAAACCTCAGCTTTTCCAGAGGTAGTCTCAGGAGCATAACTTCCAGAGATTGAAAGCAATTGTGAGGCAGATATTTGTGCTCTGGTATAGCTGAAGGGTTGAATAGATAGATACGGGTACATTTAAACCCTTTCAATGCGTTACCAATTGTAGCTGATTTCTTCCATGCCTGAGTGTACAATTTTCCAAAATTAAATTTTGAAATAGATGAACTTGGATTGTTTTGGATAAAATATGTAGGTTCTTGGTGATAAAATGATTTTAGTGCCCTGAATAACGTCCTATTGAGAGGCTACAGGGCACGAGTTGTGTGAGGTTACAGGCTTATCATTTCAGTTTCATTCCCTCTGCAAAAGTCTAGACTTTCCAGACTAAAATGTGAAGTGTGACCATCTAGTACCCACAAACATCTTACTTAGGGTCTTATTTATTTACGTCCTCCAAAGTTAAGTCATATCGGACGATGAAGGAAATGGGAGAAATGATGCTTAAATGATTCCGGGGCCCATGGAGCTCACAGCTACCTGACATTCGTCTATCAGGATAGGCAAAACCCCGGAAAAGCTATATCCAGGCAACTCACGTTAACAGAGATTCGAACTCGAGACCTCTTGAACGTGAGGCAGACTCTACCATCTACGCTACCGAGGTGGGCATTCCTTGGGGTCGATTCTTCTGAAAATGAAATACGTTCTCGTTTATGTATCCAGAATCCGTCACAAGAACCTCAGATCTCATGGTAAATCACTCTTGATTTAGTTCTGTATAAATGTCTCTCAGTAAAGCAAAAAATACCTCTACTGCATACTTGTTCATTTCTGCCGCCTTTGCCTTGGAAAACCGTGTGGTTTTCTCAAAGTAATGCTTGTATTTCTTTTCATAAAGTTCATAAATAAGTCTTTTCTGCCATAGCTTCTTGTTCATTCCACGGGTGATCAATAGCCTTTTCTGAGCATATGCAAAAGTTGCTCTTCTAATTTTCTATGGTGTGCGGCCAAAGCCACGACCAGCAAAATATTTTAGTCTTTCAGTCAGATCTTTCTTCTCCTTCTCGGTAAAAACCGAAGTTTTTCCGATATCTCGAAATGTACCTTCGTCTTATAATGCATTTCCTTTTTTTATTTTATTAACACGTTCTTTAAGTGTGGATAAACGCACACTGAAAATACCTTCTGAGACTGTAGCTCCCTTGAAGAACACTCAGGACAGCGTGACCCATATCATAATCTCTCCATTTTTTACCTGGGCCCCTGCGTTTATAAGTTCGGACCATCTGAAATACATAAATGTGCAAGCCTTTCTCATACTGTTTAACCATATGAACGAACAACTACAATAAATAGTACGGAAAAAATAAGTGTGTATAATAGGCCCCAAAACACTGAGCGGCATAGGCCCACATGCACTGTTTTAAAAATACGCTCCTGTGAAGCAGGACGAAAGACGGTCTGCACGAATCTCTAGCAGGACATGCAATAACTTCCACCCTGAGGTAAAAACTAGCATTACTTTACGCTCTATTCCTTTTGAAAAGGAATCCAATTCAAAACTGTTGCACTAACCACTAAATTATTGTGCAGCTGGTTCTACACTAACTCACAGAAGTATGGCAAGCACAAGGCAATATGTCGACTCTGCTCAATAAATATGCAGTACCCGTATTCGTTATTTTGCACGGAATGGGCTTATGAGTGAAATAGCTCCGCTCTACCCTAATACGAGACAAAATACACTGCTGCCTTAGAGGAGTCATTAGAAATGTTCCAAGAGAAATTTGTAGATGTGTGATTTAATGTTTTCTGCGCTTAATTTCACCTAGCTTGCAGCTGGACTTTGAAACATTAATATTTGAAAAGAAGTCGCAGGGATACCAGTCGTGTAAATTAAGAATGTGTCATTATGACTACGCCACTGTCTAAGAATGAACATTGTAAACAACTTCAGTGAACTTTTAGATAAATTGTGAGATTTATTTTGAATATATAGTATAGGAACTAATTAAATATCTTTAGCACTTGCACTAAATAATTAGTTGTCACTTGTCATCGTACAAAAACAAAACATGAGTTGCAGAATGTTTACCCGCAGAGATCTTGCCGTCATATTTTACGAGGGCTGTTCAATAAAGAATGATCACAATTTTTCTTTTTTGACAACGTGCCTTTACTCCTCCTCATAATTTTGATGCTTCTCAAAATTCTCTCCCCTGGATGCGATGCATTTGTCCCAGCGTTTCTGCCAGTCTTCAAAGACATGCTGGAACCATTTTTGAGAGATCCTTCAAAATCGCCTCCGCAGCCTTCACTACTGATTCTGATGATGGATAATGCCTCCCACGAAGGCGTTTCTTCAAGTTAGGGAACAGAAAAGAGTCACATGGAGCTAAATACGGACTCTAGGGAGGGTGAGGGATGCACTGCACGTTGGTTTTCCCAAGATATTCAGAAACAACATCGGCAATATACAGCCGCACATTATCGTGGTGCAGCATTCAGCCTGCTTCACGGAAATGTGGTCTTTTGGGCCTGACATGGACTTGCAATGTTTTCAGGACCTCCCTGTAGTATTGTCCAGTTACTAAAGGGTGTGCAGGTACAACATGCTGATAAACAATTCTATGAATATCAAAGAATGAGATTACCATAACTTTTCCAACAGAATCAACCACTTTTGCTTTTTGGGCGGTTGGTGATGAAGGAGATTTCCACACTGAGCTTTGCTGTTTGCTCTCAGGATCAAAATGATGTAGCCAAGTTTCACCAGCAGTGATTACGTTTGAAAGAATCTCCGAATCTTCCTCTAACATAAACTTCAACTGCATGTTACCTCCATTGCAGCGGTAGGCGATACTTAACATGTCTGAACTTGCCTGGTTCTCACAGTCGGGAACCATGAGTACCAACAATGAAACTACTACGGTGTTTTTGTTTCACATTAAGCTAACAGAGTATAATAAGATTGAATTTTAGTGCGAATAATTATGACCGTAAATAATTATTATCATTCTTTATTGAACAGCAGCATGGGCGTTTATTTCCTATTTCATAGTTACAATGTATACTATAGTAACATATGTGAGTATATGCGTCCCAAAAATATATTCGGGGACATAGGAGTGTTTCTTTAAAAAGCCCACCCTAAAAAAATTGAGAGCAGGTGAATGATGCTCTGCTATGGAAACATCGGATAAGAGGTAGAGTAAAAGACGTAGGAATGTGTCTTCAAAACCGGGTCCTACGAAAATGGATCTAAATGACTTCAGTTCCACGTCTACTTGCGAGAAAAGGAGGTAAAGCGAGATATAAACGTAGTAAAAGTGGATGGCGGAGCACCAGCACAAATTACGTTACTTTTCAAGGCAGTCAAACAGAAAGAAGTCGGTTTTAGTGTCGCAGCTGTTTTATATACGAGGTCAAACAGACGCTTGATGTACGGTAGGTGCCGAGTCCCAGTAACTTTTATTGTGAAGTATACACAGTTCCATTGCGCCAATTTTATTCCTTCCGTCTTCAGTCGAGGAAAGGACTTACCTGAATCATAAATCACTATAAAATATATTTATTTACTTTGCGAATTATATTTAAGAAAGTACTTACCTCCACATGTTTATTACACCATTAAGTGCGTAAAACATTGCTTAACATTGAATCAGTGAATATACAATTACATATTTAAAGACTTTTCTAACAATGTAAATTAGGCGATTTCTTACATGCACAAATAATATTTGTTTGGATTTAGATACCAGACATTGCCTACAATTGTTATAATAGCTGTTAAATTGAAAATAGCGAGGCTGGAAATTATGGTTTAAAGTTACTAAAGGTTTCGTGTTTTATTTTTTGTTTTTATAGTTCTCAGTTGCAGATGAGTATTCCTTTGTCATGAAAATAAAGAATTGCAACCTTCCATATTAAAGCTGAAATAGTAACCATTACTTCCACTCTTTCACTTCCATGTCCTCCATGTTCTAGGAGCAATATGCTAGCCTCTTGGTTCCTTGCATTTTAGGTTCAAATCCAGCGGAGGGTGATCAGTTTTTTCTTGACGTAAAGTCATTAGCATGGTGCCCTTCAGAAGGGAGTTAAGCTGGTGATCCACTGTCGTATATGTAGGATACATTGAGAAAGCTTAAGGCTGATAAAAATACTTTTGAGTAAAATTAAACGGTCTTTCTCACACACTTTAGAATAAGACGTTAGAGGACCTTAAGTCAGAGCGCGTCAGAACTGGATACATTCTTTTACTTTATATAATATATAAAATATTACATTTAAACAAAAAAACAGATATGAACATATTATTTTAACCACACATTTTCGATTTTTCTAAATAACAGAGCTGCTTTAGACAGCTGCGTGGAGTGCATAACTCGGAAATGAAAAGTCGGTTAAAATTATGAAACTTAAGTAAGTTCATCTTCCAAATATGCGACAAGATTTTCAACAAACTCTGCCAACCACAGAATGACCTTTGCATGGAAAACGTATTTTTAAAATGCTGATTTTTTATTTTATTTGTTTCAAAATCAGCTCTATAGATATTGCCACAGCAACAGGCATAAAAGTTTCGGCACAAATAAGAAAACAGTCGGCGGATAAAGTTTCAGATAACGAGCTTGCATAAGCGCTTGAGATAAAAGACTTACCGAAACAAACAAACTGAGATAAACGGAAATTTCTGTTAATATCTTGATTATTTGGTTTCTGTATTCTTTCGGAAATATCTCGAATCTAGAATTAGGTATTTAAGCAAATGACGGCTCGCAAAGTGAGTCAGTGGTAACAGTATTGTGAAATGAGAGACAGCCAGCTGTGTAACGAGAGCTAGAGATGTAATCTGCTGTCACTGTTTGTTATTGAAATTGACTTTGGAATATTGTGTTGTATTGGTGATGTGACGTTGTTACGTGAGAATTGAACAGTGTGTCTCTACGGAAATAAAGGAGATTTTTAATTTCTGCAACTTGGCCTTTTAATTCCACGAACCCACAAAGTCACAATTGGTGTCAGGACGCGGGACGAAGACAACATTACCGAGAAGATGGAAGAAATGAAGGCCGAATTGACAACGGAAGCTGCAAATAGCAGCTTGGGCGTGACGATGACCGCGAAGATGACCGACACCAGGAAGAGCAGCCGGAGTAACGAGTAAGGACAAGGCGTGCCCTGGAGCACGTCGGCGCCATCACCACCATCTCCTCGAGTGACATTACGCGCCGTCAGCCCACGGATGAATGACAGCCTGATCGCAGACAGTTGGGTACGAGGGAAGCCGTGCTGCGTGCTCGTAGACACCGCGGCAGCAATGACCGTCATCAGACCTGACGTAGCCAGGGATTCGCCGTCGAGAAAACCGAGCCTACTATATCAGCTAGTTACGGCATCGGGTGAAACCTTGACCGTGGGGAGGGAGACCCTGCTGCAGTTGACTTGGGATGGAGTGCCGTGCGTCAGTGGGTGTTCGTCGTGGAGGTGGCTGAGGAGGTGATACTGGAACTGGATGCGCTCAGGAGCCACGAGGCGACGGTCGGTGACGGCAGGAAGGTCCTGCGGCTCAATGGAGAAGAGGTCATACTCCGGCAACCCGAAGAACGCCTTGGAATCAGCACGATCTTCTTGAAGGAAGACATGGGTCCCCGCGAGAAAGGAGGTGGTGGTGACGGCGCGACTAGAAGGACAGCGAGTGAAGAACATTGTTGCCATGCCGAGAGGTGCCGGTGAGGCTGCTTAACCTAGCGGACATTGATCATGACGTCCAGGCAGGAACGGAGATGGGCATGTGCGAGCCCGTGGTCGTGACAGCAATCGACAAGACACAGGAGCCGGTGCTAACGCAACACCTGGGGCCCTGGCTGGAAGGCTTACTGGAGACCTTGGAAGTTAGTGTTGTATTGGTGATGTAATGTTGTTACGTGAGAATTGAACAGTGTGTCTCTACGGAAATAAAGGAGATTTTTAATTTCTGCAACTCGGCCTTTTAATTCTACGAACCCACAAAGTGACAATATGGATTAAAGAGATTTTTATGACAGATCGGGCAATGTAAATTGCAGTCACAACTTCATATAATGGCTTAATATAGTTTTTCAAATGCACCAAATGATCTGAAAAAAAATATTTTAAACGTTATTACAAAATGTATTCGTATGCATACCATAATTTTTTATAAATATACTAATTCAATTATGAAAATTTATTTAGCCATTGTAAAATGTTTTGTAATATAACTAGTTTGTTTACGTTTATGAAAATGTTTACAAAACTACTATAAGACCTTTCAGTTGGGCTACTTAATGCCTTAAAAGTAATCCTATAGAATTATATGTTAAGACAGTTTAAGAAGTGTCATCTCATTATTTTCTCTACCCCATCAACCAACATCGTTGATGTTTGTACTTCTACTTCACAATATGCAAGATAAACATTTGTAGTAATAGTTTTTATTACGTATTTCCTTGCAACTTACTGAAGGCGGCTGAGTAGTTTAAGGAGGTAACTCCAGCCGGGTAGTTGTGCTAGCAAAGTTTAATGCGACTCTGCGCGCTTCTGCCTCTTGCATCTCCTGGGGTTTCTTTATGTCATCCGTTCCTCCCGGAGCTGTACGCACAAAACAACCAATTGTGGGTCGAGGAACTACATGTTCCTTCCATTACATAATCTACATATTTTCTTATGTCAGTATGGAAGGGCCAGTTGTTTTGGTGGTGGTTTACTGTTTCCAGGAGTTGTGCTTTCAAACTTAGTGAAAGCCCCATCTAATATTTCATCATGAAATTGTGTATTCGTGCCAAACATATGTTAAATTATTCTAATTGTAGTGGGATTTTAGCCAATTTACTGGGCATGTAAAATAAGTTTTGGAGGACGAAATTTCGGCATAGCGGTGGGGCTGATGTGATCCTGGTAATTGATTCCATCGTTAATACACAAAATACGGAGGCTTAAACTAGCCAAATCCTTCAAGAGCTTGTCGTTCTACTTGTACACGAATACAGAAGCTCAAGACATTACAAGAATTGCTAGATCAGCGGGCGCAGAATCAGCATGAAGAACAAAATAAGGGATCAGGAGGAAAGAAGGTAAATATACGGAGAAGGAATGACGCAAAGACTGCGAAAGAACGGCGTGGATGTTAGATGATCAACTAACGTGAGTACTGAGCAGTTTCCAAGAAAACTGGAAAAGAAGTGAAACTGAAGAACATTTTGTTAATGACCAATTCGAATGGATAAATAAGATAAGGAGAAAGAAATACACCAAATGATGTGGAAGGAGAAGAAATCAAGAGGGACAGAAGAGGGGACATTGTTAGGTTATATATGGGAACCAAAGATCATAACGAAATCGGAAACGGTTCATCATGTAACAAGGCATATCAAGTGAGTTAAGATGATGTGGTGGTAGTGGAAAGGGAAAAGGCATAATGAGTGATAATGAAAGTGTAGTAATGAAGTGATCAGGAAGGAATTTGGGAAAGAAAGCCAATAAAAAGTAAAGGTAACTTTAGAAATATATAAAAATTTATGGAAGAGTGAATTACAAATAACAGTGCATTATGAAGTTATAAATTACACCAGGGGAAGATACATTTTGGTAACTTCTGAAATACTGGTGCAAAAACGACAAAAAAGACATGGACAAAAACAGCAAAATTAAGAAAATGGTTTGATAAAATTTAAGAGGAGGAGTTAAGGAAAACCTTACAGAGCGAATTGTGGCAATAATGAAATCGATGTAGGGAAGATCAGTGAACTGTATAATGAAAATTGAGACATAAAAGTGAAGCTGATGAGTAAGGCTGAGAAAAAGTTAAAGTAAATGAAGATGGGAGATAAAAATAAAACAAAAATTAAAGGGGAGAGCAGAAGCAAGATTAGTTTAATGAAAAGGTAGGAAGCAAGCGCTGACAAATTGAAATTAGACATGAGGAAGAACTGCCATACACAACTACGATGTTCGGATGTATGTGATAAAGGATGAATTGAAAATACTCCTAATGCAGGCAATAAAAATTTGTTCATTTATTTATGATATGTACTTAAACAATGAGTATTATTCCCAAGAAAACACCGTACTTGAGTAGCTCTAATTGAAAGAATTTTGAAATATTCTGCAGATCATGAGAACTTCTTTATTCTATTACGGATAGTAGCATATGCTATTTACTTCGCTGCCTGACCATAGTTGGTAGAGAATTATTGCATCTATCTGATATAAGATTTAAGGAAAATACAACTCTGGGACTCGAATCCAGAAGATCGATTTAAGACAAAGACATCTGTCTATGTGTCAGACAGAGGCATAACTCAAAATAGAGACTTTGGTTAAACATTAGACTTGGGCATTTTATTACATTATTAGAAAGCTTCCTCTCGCATTTGAGTAACAGAAAAGTAAGTAATCGAAGCTGTAATAGCCCGCAATGCAGCCTGAGCTTCCCGGCCTCACGCCCACATACCAAAGGCAGAGATTGGTATCAACCTATTCGGGGAGGACAAAAATTCTTACCCCCCCCTCAAAGGTGAGTTCGAACCCGGGTGCATTCTTTGGCAGGCAACTGGAGCCTACTTCGCCACGCCTCATCCAAGTTGGTAACCTACTGAACTGACATAACTTGCTTCTAACTACTCTTTACATGGGACATTTTTCGATGGTTTTGGTTTTCTTAAACGACTAATACGATTTTGATTAATAAACCAATGTTTTAAGGCGATTTGACCATCTTCAATTCTCTGGGAATAACCACTTATTTATTCATCACTGAATATTTTTGCATAAGTTGTAAACCGTAGGAGATAGATATTTTACTATGCAAAAACGCATATCTCGTTAAAGCACACGGTTTGTCAAATACATTTTCGTGGAGACAACCATTTCAGACATTTCCTCGTTTTTGGCGTGATTTATACTTTTCTCAAACGAGAAGCCCTATTCCGTTTTTATGCCACGGGTATGTAAAGAAAATGGCATGTAAAATGCATTAATATAGCGACCAGATCTTAAAACAATTTGCAATCATTTAAGACTGCTCTCTTCTCTATTCTCATTGTACTTACAAGGTAGTAAGTGAATATCACTTCTGCAAGCATTTATCTTTTATTTACTTGAAGAGGATAGAAGAATAACGCGCTTTTAAGAATAATTTCTGTAAGCGTACGTAGAAAAAGTCATATGAGTGCACAAGATTTTTGGATTAATTAAAAATTTAAATCCCTTTCACAGAAAATAATTTGAATATGCGAAGTAATTCACTCTGTAGCTGTGGTATGACAAGTTAAACCACGTTTCAATGGTTGAGCGAAAATATATTACGACTTGTACATATTATACAATCCTTAAAGTAATTTACTTGACTAAAATCATAACTAATTAAAATAACTTACATAATATTTTTCTTTATTTTCGCTGCTAGTCCCCTATACTAAATATAAGCATTGCATTTCATCCAACAATCCCGATAAAATGTTTCTTATGGCTACAGGAATGTGTTCAATGTCCAAGAAAAGTTCCTCTAACTCTTTCTAATTGAGATAGTCATGTTAAATTCATAATGTAGGCAGTGGAACGACGAAATGCACTTGTGCATCTGTAGGCTATTATGTAGCTCGTTTCATTACATCAGTGTTATTTTCAACTTTGTGCTGTAACGGGCATTTGGAAAGATTAATGAACTGATTAAATGATGATAGGGTCCAATGGAAGCTGCAGCATTTAAGGCGATCAAAATACCTTCACCCTCGAGCAACCTCAACCCAATGGGGAATCGAATCTGGCCCCCCTAATTACGAGTAGAAGGGACTGTAGTGGAATGTAAATAAGTTTTGGGGGTCACTGTAACGGCCTTCAGCCAAAATCAATGCTTCATTTGCAGCCAGCATCATAAAGATAAAATGCTGTACTTAGGTTGTCCCTGTCGATACGTGCAATTACAAGCTCCAAGGGTCGTACTTAAGGGAGCACACGCCTTTGAGTGGTTTAAATGGTCAGAAATTAAAAACGCAATTACTCCGTACCTTGATATCCTGTTCTCCTAAATTTTTAGGTTAGGTTTTCAACATATGTAGATGGGATAAATGGAGTTTACTTCTGTAATTATTAAATAGCCTAAAAGTAAATGTGTGCACAGCAAAGCATTTTGTAGATGATGTATTAGAATATTAGTAATTTCTCGTGATATAACATCTCTGTTATTGTCGGATTGCTGTGCATGTCAGGAAAACTCGCTCTTTAAGGTAACTCCAAAACCAAAAGTAGGTCGAATCTTGGTTGGAAAGTACGTAGTGATAACACGGTCGCCTATGATATGAATAGTTAATTGTTTTGAGGGGTGTGGATATGAGTAGAGCGTCATTTTGCATGAAGACAATGTTGGTGCCGTTTTATAAGGACATACGCTAAGATGTCTTCTTAGAATTCTGCAAATTTCCTGTAGTTGCATTGCTACTGCATGAAGCACCTCAGCACCAGTGGAATTATTAGTTATGTTGCTGATAAAACCTAAACGTCAATGGTAATGATTTTCTTCAAACTTTTTGATTAAATCTCTGTTATAATGGGATTATGGTCCTCCTCTTAAATTGTTTAAGTTCTAAATTGTTTCAGTTCTCCAAAAAGAAGTCATCTTGCTTTCATAGTAGCTTTGAATCATTATTGATTCTGTACTCTATCATTTAATGATGGAGCCATAATATGTTACTGGCTTATATTGTTAGGAATACAATTGCTAATGTTTTATTCATATACCGAGTTAATTATGAACTGAGAAAAAAGGAGTCAAACCTCATTGCTTGCACAATATGGCTTCTGATTTTATACTGTCTAAAACACTATAGCATTTATAGCTGTTTAAAGTTTAATGTGACTTTTCAAAGAGCTTCCTATATGTAGATGCAGAAGTAGAAGTTTCAATAAAGACAGTGTAAAGTAACTGTTCTGTAATATTAGTAAGAAGCGTAAAGTTGCCTTGAGTCGATGCTAGACTAGAACAGGGAATGTTCAT
Organism: Mantis religiosa; assembly: GCA_030765055.1. Taxonomy (NCBI): domain Eukaryota; kingdom Metazoa; phylum Arthropoda; class Insecta; order Mantodea; family Mantidae; genus Mantis; species Mantis religiosa. The sequence continues at coordinate 81,509,126 of CM060956.1, forward strand.
GCAAAGACTGTAGAGTGTCTAACTCAAGCTCGGTTTTAGGCACCATGAACTGTCGATAATCGATAACAGTAAAGCTCTTGAGGCACAAGAGGTACAATATTTTAATTTTCATAACTTTTTAGCTTGCATATTTTCAGACAGTTCTGTGAGTTCTGAACCAACTAAGTTCCAAGTTCTGGGCCTCTATCTAACGGATTTCTTGTTTAATAATTTACCAATACCTAATTGTCTTGGCTACGTTGATTACCTATAAACTAATTGCATTTTCCTTAACACAATCTTCTTTCTTAATGACTTCTTACTCCTTACGGAATTGTAACTCGTATTTCTTTCATTATACTTTGATGTTAACAAGTGAACATTATTTATTGCAATGATTTATCTCCCTCTCATTTGTAACATTACTAATATTATCAATGAATAATTCCGATGTTATATGGGATGTGGAAACAATGACTGGATATATAGTTTTTGAAGAACAAAAAGCACTTAAAACATTTGAAGAATTAGACTGTTTGGCGTTTAAAATTATTAAACGTGATAGAAAAATAACAAATAGAATTAACAGAGCACAACTGTAATATTAAATAAGAGCTTAAGAGTCTTAAAAATTCAACAAATATTTAATATCGGAGTTATTGTCTATAAAATGAACCTTTTATGGCCATCAAGATATTCAAGTATAGAAGCAAATTAAGAATAATGTTTTTAAGGAAGAAGTGAAGATTTGGAATTATGTAAGAGTATTCAAGATAAAACCAATTGAACTCCTATGAACACATCAGGAGAATAGGGGTGGAAAGAACACTCGGAAAAGTTTGGTTCAAAATAAAGTTCGGACTTTTATCCAAATTATTCGTAGGTATTATGGTTGTATTTATTGTAAGAAAAGAACCATTTTATAATAAAATATGAACTGAACATATCACTTCCATTTTCTTGCTGTTTGTAAAGTTGATGAAAAGCTAATCTATTTTACAACCTCTGTAAACAAAAGTAATTTTATGAAAGGAATGTTGTGTCCCTCTAGGATGAGGAAGCAGTAAACCCAGAAAAACTTGGAAAGAGGAAATAAATGTAGGGATGAAAGGAAAAATACTACCGAATGAGGTGGAATAGAATAAATTGGATAAAAGGAGAATAAAAATAAGGTTAATAAACAGGAAGTTGCACAAAAATTGTTACTTTTATTGAACTAAATAGTTACTACTATAACATAAAAATGTTCTGCCAAAATGAAATAAATAGTTTTCACAGCACTTACATTCAAGTATCTTGCTAAACTGATAAAATGGAACACAGAAGTAAAGCAGATTTGCTGGAACTGGTTTTACCAAATATTCCTGGAATATCAGCTGGGTCTTCCATCAGAACCGCCACTTAATGGAGTCTATGTGCAACTTTCCTGGAAAGCAACTGGAGAGTCAATCCTGAAAATATAACAAAATGCTTAAAAATAAACAAATGTTACGAAATATGAGTTAACATAAATATTTTCATTAACTGTGAATATCCAGCAAAATATAAATAAATATAAATACGTTCTAAACCTGTAACCGAAGTTATTTGCATAGTGATAATCGTACAATTCTTATCAGCGTAGCACCAATTTGAATTATGAAATATAATTTTCTCTCTACTAATTATACAATAAGGCTGCGCCATAGAGTGGTTAGACCGCTGAGCTATCACCAAGGCGACGCGGTTTCGATCCCAGGCAACCGTAAAGTGAAACTTGTGATAGACAACATGGCGCTGTGCAACTTTTCTCGGAGTCCTCCGGTTTCCCCCGCCAGACTTTCGCCGCCTGCTCCATCATCATCTTTCCTTTCACCTTATCTCCCTCATACTTTCGCTTCCGGCGTTGGGCTGATCACTCATTTCGGAATCTCTCTAATCAGAAAATCTCTGATCCTGAACACGTTGCCTACGGGCCTCAAGGCTGCGTGGTTTAGAAGACCCTATGTTCCCCTTAAGGAAATACAGAAATTCAGTCATTCAATTATATAATAATTTATGCACAGTGAGAGCATTGCACTAGACCCTCTTGGGTCCGCTTTGGTAACGTGGTGGTAGCATGTCTGCCTCACGTTCAAGAGATCCCGAGTTCGAACCTCGGTCGGGGTGAGTTACCTGGATAAGGTTTTCTCCGGGGTTTTCCCTTATCCTGTAAGACGAATGTTTGGTAACTCTAAGCTCCATGGACCATGGACTCGTTTGCGCATCATTTCATCCATTCCTTTCATCGTCCGATATGACAACGCTGGAGGACGTATATTACAAAAAAAAAAAGACCCTCTTGGTAAATTTTTCTTGTTTTTATTTTTAAGACTATTATTTTGGCTACTTTCATCGAATATTAAAAGAAGTGTGGAAGCAAAAAAATGTCGTACTTGTTTTGGTCTAGATTAAACCTTTACTTAATATAAAAATGAAATAGAGTAATAATTTTGTACTGATACTCATCGAATAAAGTAACACGGTTACCTAGATTTATACAACATTTTTAGAACATACGGTGAAGAAGAAAATTGTTTCATTCAAATGTTTAACGTAGCTTAGTAGTGACCAAATTGTTTTTGTGTAATTATATATAATATAAATAATCTATAAATGAATATTATATAAATATTATATAAACTACATATTATTTTAATATAATTAAATAAGAATTGTTAGCATTTTTGCAAATGGTCTCTATACCGCGAAACCTAGCAGCTTTAGTCGCGTGTGCAGTCAGTTATTTTTCCGCTTAAGGATAATTAACGCTTAAGCAAAACACGGCTCTTATAAATGAGAGTGAAGATAATAAGAGGGCTGTTCAATAAAGAATGATCAAATTTTTTTTTGACAACGTACCCTTACTCATCATCGTAATTTTGATGATCCTTCTCATAATAGTCTCCCCTGAATGCGATGCACTTGTCCCATCGTTTCTGCCAGTCTACAAAGACATGCTGGAAACTATTGTTTGAGATATCCTTCAAAATCGCCTCCGCAGCCTTCACCACTTCTTCTGATGGATAATACCTTCCACGAAGGCGTTTCTTCAAGTTAGGGAATAAAAAAAAGTCACATGGGGCTATAGGGAGGGTGAGAGATGCACTTTACGTTGATTTTTGCAAGATATTTAGCAACAATATTGGCAATATGCAGCCGAGCATTATCGTGGTGCAGCAACCAGCCTGCTTCATGGAAATGTGGTCTTTTGCGCCTGATATGGACTTGCAATGTTTTCAGGAAATCTCTGTAGTAATGTCCAGTTATTGATGTGTGTACAGGTACGACATGCTGATAAACCATTCCATGAATATAAAAGAATGAGATGACCATAGCTTACGCAGCAGAAGCAACCACTTTTGCATTTTTGGGGGTTGGTAGCTAAGATTTTCACACTGAGCTTTGCTGTTTACTCTCAGGATCAAAATGATGTAGCCAAGTTTCATCAGCAGTTATTTCGTTTGAAAGAAACTTCGGATCTTCCTCTAACATCAACTTTAACTGCATATTACCTCCATTGCAGCGGTAGGTGATACTGAACATGTCTGAACTTGCCTGGTTCTCACAGATGGGAACCAGGAGTACCAGCAATGAAACTACTACGGCGTGTTTGTTTCACATTAAGGTAACAGAATATAGTAAGGTTGGATTTTAGTGCGAAAAATTATGACCGTAAAAAAATTATGATAATTTATTATTGAACAGCCCTCGTAGTTTTAGTTTTTTTTTTCTTACAGCACTTTAACAAGACTTGCGTTGATACAGTGTTCTTCCCGCGACTGTAACTTTCATTATGGCTGTCAAGAAAACAATCTAATATGTCGTCTGCTCGCAGTCCAGTTGAACAGGTTTGTTTGAGAACCAGGTGCTGGACCGTTAAGGCTTCTCAACATCTAGAGACACTGCGGCAGCAAAGGCGCTATGCTGGAAGACCAGGAAAGCAGCCTCCACTACCCGCAACAACTGCTGGGAAGTTAAGTGGCTAAGACGGAACCCTAATTTTCGCGGATGTCTCGAATGTCGCCCAAAAGCGTGGTCAAACGGTTTAGGGCCTTTCTCTCGAGAACTTCCGAGGGGTGTAAATCAGACTGATGGAGTTGGAGTACACTAGGTTTTTCCCAACCTTTAAAATGCAGATCACTTGACTTTTGGAACTTGGTGGAACTTGAATGTCAGTCCGTGAAGACGCGGCGCCTTTTTGGGTCTAAACCGCTGGAGTTCGCTTGTACAGATCATCTGCAATAGTTCCGTGTGTCACTGAGGGCGTCCAAACAGTCGACGTATCTCCCTACGGACACATTCCAAGAAAGTATTTATCTCTTGAGTCTTCTCTTGTGCGCATGGTATATTGAAGGTATATGGCAAACACAATTTTCATGGCTTGCCAGACCTTGGGTGCCTAGGAAAGGTGATACGGTTGTGAGAAGGGTTTTATGGTTCTCAAAGTCATCAATATCAATACGCAACCTAAGGCCATGTCTTCTCACGCTTGCACTTAGTATAACGAAGTTGCCAGAATAAAAAATTCCAGAAAAGCTCCCGATTACGTGTCGCGCGGCGTCACTGTGGCGGACGTTGATTATTGACAGTTTGTGTCACTATTAGGTGAAGGATGAGACTGCTGCCGCTGCAGAGGTGATATAGATGATTCTGGAATTTAGTGAGGTGGAAGGCGAAGGCAAAATGGAAAACTGGGAGGAAATTTTGTATAATTGATGAAAGTTATAGCATAGACCAAAGTGTACTTCCGAACAAAATGTAAATATCTTTAAAATGCATAGCTTATACGAGTATCAAAATCAGTCGAGGCTTTTTACAAGATATCCATTATATTGGATTAAATTATTAATTCCTAAAGTCTCGTAGCTGATCACTTTTCCCTGATAATGCCATAAAGTATGAGTATCGAATCCTAATGCCATGTAACCCGCTTTTAAACATCTGACTTTCAATTCGGTTCGCTATTTCTGTTGTATCTGCAACGAAATGTCCACTAATGGAAACGATATCTGCAACTGTGTGATTCTGAAGGACCTTTTTTGCAATTTAGGTCCTCCAACGTTTAGTCATATAGGACGATGAATGGAATGGATGAAATGATGCTCAAATGACTCCCATGGAGCTTGGCGTTACCCAACATTCGTCTTACAGGATAAGGGAAAACCCCGAAAAAAACCTTATCCAAGTAATTCACCCTGACCGAGATTCGAACTCGGGACCTCTTGAAAGTGATGCAGACATGCTACCACCACGCTACCAAGGCGGGCTGCAAAAGACCTGTGAATATAATATCTCAGATGATTTTGCTTGGGGCAGGGACAGTGTACAAATTTAATTTTGGTGTAGAAAAAGCCTATGTTTGGTAAAGTACATTTAGAAACATAGATCAGCATATAGGTAGGTATAGTTCATACGACAACATCGAGCACTACGTTCTACATAAATCTATTGTGACCAGTAATCTCCAGGAGATAGGGATGAAGTGAAACAGGCAGGAAATCATTAAAAGCGCACGAGACGCGCGGAAGTTCCTCACAGCTTAGGCTGGAAGACCTGTCCCATTTTTGTAATTTCCAAGAAAGAGCGATGAACGAATGATCGACCAAGCAGCCATCCCATCCACCTACCTACATGGATGTCTACCTGCCTGCCTACCAGTGAAAGTTATGAAAAACTTCGTGATCAGAGACGGTAATTGAACTGGATTTCCCGTACGAGAGTCTAAAACTTTACAGATCAGCCATGTCGGTCGTTTAATTGAGTACACTTTAGATTTTTTATGTTTACATTAAAGTTGCGAATATCTGTTGCGTACTTCTCGACAAACTTTGCTTTCATGTCGTTATTAGAAATAGTCTGGAAAACAAAATGTTATGTTTTGCCGATGTTTAATAGTTAACTACCATTGTCTGTACAGAAGGAGAGCAGATTTTGAGTAGGTTGACGTAACGGGTGCGTTTGATGTAACAGGTGCGTTTGACACTACTGTCGACGTCAGTCGTAAAACAAAAGTAGAAGTAGCTATAAAACATAAGCCTTTCTTGTCTCGCACAAAAGCTTGGTGGGTGTATATCTGACGTCCGGGTTACAATTATTATTTTGGATCCGCTGTACAGGCTGACCCATTTTAGCTCGAATGTAGCTCGTAAACCAAGCAAGGTTTCACTTCGTGTCTCTGACATGACCAGATCCTAGGATCAAGTCGAGTTAACAGCTCGACGTGCCTGATACATAAGAAGTGAACATCGTATGGACACGGCTGCAGATCGTAAACTTTACCATGCATCAGTAATAACAATGGGCAGAGGGTGATAAGCACAAATTGCAGAAAAAAATGCGTAACAAAGAATGTCATGTTCAGTTTGGTTCAGTTGGTGTTATAGCAGTGAGTTTTACTGTCAGTTTGAGGAAAGCTTTCACGCGGAGATAATAGATGCTGCCATGTCCATAAACATTTTATAGAGAATCTGTAGACTGGGTCGGTTGTTCAGTTTTAAGTGCAGTATTCCCAGTAGCGCAGTGATGTTCGGTTATACTTGCTCAGTGTGGTTTTTCTGTCTGACAACTTGGAAGATGGTTCTAGAGGGTTCGACGCTGTTCGTTTAAATGTTGTGTACTAGGATTAACGGTAGGAAAAATATTATTTGTATTATATTATATCGTAATGGTAGTAATGTTTTACATATAGCACCACAGATGCTGGTAACTGGTGATATATGAAATGATGCTCCACAAAGAAGTTTTGGGAAAGAGCTGAAGTCACGTAAATACCTCACAAAGACTCAGAGAACGATTCTAGCGGGATTTGAACCGTGGACCTGCCGAGTATGATTGCAGCATTATTGTCGATGGTGTTGGTGGTAGTTTTGGATTATTACGATGATTGTTATTGGCAGTGGTGAGATAACCTTAACGATTCCGCTGACGATTTAGTCTATTTCATTTACCTTCCCTGCTTTATCTAAGTATATATGCTCTAAAACAAGGGTACGAGTACCACATTTGATACGTCTGATTCAGCAGACTTTAGTATTGAATCCTCCACATTTTCCACTTTCGTACACAATGCGTGGTAGTGTTAATGAACGAAAAATGTACCGATGTTTACAACACTCTGTGAAATATCGTCATATATTCTGTTTGTGATTTCCTCACTCCTCTATTCTAAAATCTTGCAGGATGCGGAAATAAAGCTTCGAGATGGCATGGTGAGGCATTAACTAAGTAATTTAAAACATGGAGTTATAACATTTGTATTGTTTCTTTTGGCCTTTAATATTTAATATTATAAGAGCTATGTGTCTCTCGCAAAATACATAAGCTCCTAAAATCAATTCGGGCGCTTAGAATAATAACGGCATATCCTAATCAAAGTTCATTTTGAGGTAAATATTACTTTTTCCTTTTCTCTTTCAAAACATGGAAGCTAGTAAGCATGAAGACTTGATATTTTCTGGGTATTTAAGTTAAGGAATTTCAAGAATATGTGATAATGCTTGAATCATTGTGATTAATAGTTTCTTTGAATTTGTTTTCTTTATTAGAACAAAAAATGGTATACAAAACAGAAACAATTGTGTAAAATAGACTTTTGCTTCATTTAGCATCTTCAAATACCTAATCCAGCGCTATTTCCAAGTATTCACTATTTTCGTCATCAACTTTTTTTTTGTTTATTACCCATTCAGTTGCCTTTATCACTCGTTTCTTCCTTTTTTTTTCGAGATTCAGGACTAACATCTGTAGATGACGCCATATTCACTACCGTTCACTACAACGCTTCAATCTAAATAAAGCGGTCATAAATAAAGCACTGATAGTTGGGGGGATATGTCATTTTTGCACTGACAATGTGTACGTTTTCAAATTTTGAAGGTGGAAAACGAACGCTTTGCATATCACAATTCATTTGATACTTCATCACATGAAAGGTAGATGGCAGCTGTGCATGATCATGCTTCTGTCTCAAAATTTGATATCGGTTCAGATATGCCGTTATTATTCTGAGCACCTTAATCATTAACGAACTGGGGAGACAGTGATAAATATTACCCCAGATCCAGGCCATCGATTTAAAGATTTTGGAAACAACTTATACTCAAGTCGTTACAAGCAAGTACAAGTATTGATTGTTAAAAGGATACTTTAAAATGAGGTAAAATGCCCTTAACATGAGTTATGCACGAAGATAGGCCAATTGCAAGAATAATAAAGTTAATCAAAACTTGGAACCTGTAAGCCATTTAATCTGTTTAGGAAACCGTTAATTGTATTGAAACGGCAACGCTGATGTTTAAGTAAGGAAATTTAGAAGTCTTTGTGGAAGCATTTCATGAATAATTGTGTATTTTCAAACTCTTAAAGTTTGAAAAGCTAACATTTAAATTTTTCATAGTACTTCTGTCATCTTAATGACGTCAACGGGGAAAAAACTAAGTAAAGTAAATAGTTGAAAAGTTAAACATACTGCACACTTAACTATATTAAAATGAATATGTACAGAAGAAATTAAACACTTAATATTAATGATAAAATGCGAAATTCCAAGCCAAAACAGAATGAGTATCCAGAAAGAATGGACAACTCCACACTGTCAAAACAGATAAATGATACATAAATCAATAAGAGGATTGTGATTATGACCTAGAAGAAGATGGTTGGATGAAGATGGCATTAGGTATAATACATGAAATATATGACGATCAAAATCAGTGTAGAATAAAACAGATTCAGTCTGGAGGAGACACATGTTTGCTATTGAAGTTATAGCATTTTTCCAGCTGAAAATTTTCCCAAAGCTTTAATTTTCTGCCTTATTGAACGTACATGTGTGGCTTTTCATTATGCTGTTTGTCAGTCTCTCCCGCTTTGGGTTCGGCACTCTTTACCAAACGAGCTTTGACAGATGATGAATAAAAGTATGAAATAAATGCAGTAATGAGCTCATATGTGGAAAATTATTTATTCCAGCAGTTATTCTAAAAATTTCCAACTAATTTCAAAACATAATTTATCAAACAACGGCTTTATGTTACTGGGAAAATATACTGGTATAAAACACTTTATCATTCTTCCTATCATAATTTTACAAATAACCACACTTGTCAGAAAAACGTGCTTATCAACATTTGTTATCTATTCTGTAAACAAATTTGTTCACACGGATTAATTACAACTGAAATAACTAGACATTATAGTAAAGGCATAGCGTGGTTGTTTAATAAATAAAATTCATTGATTAATACGATATTTTACCTTTGGCAAGCGGCTTTCAAGTGTTCGCCAATTGGCAATCCGTTCTCCTTGCACGGGTATTATTTCAAATGCTGTGCTTATGAAATTGTAACTTTTTTGATGTCGTAATTTACGTCCTCAAACCTTAAGTCATGTCGGACGATGAATGAAATGGATGAAATGATGCTCAAATGAGTCCAGGGTCCATGGAGATTAGAGCTACCGGACATTCGTCTTTTAGGATAAGGGAACACCCCGGAAAGCTTTATCCAGGTAACTCACCCTGACCGAGCTTCGAACTCGGGACCTCTTGAACGTGAGGCAGACACGCTACCATCCACGCTACCGAGGCGGGCAAGTTGTTACCTTTGTGGCAATTAAAAAAATAATGCTTTTCCAAATACCCTTGAAGAGTGGAATATTTATTATCTTCACCTTCTTACTGGAAGGATGCCGAACCTTATATTTTGTGTTTTCATGATACTTAAAGGCCGTGGACTTAAAATCTTTAAGAGAAAGTTTTAGTTACAGCATGGGAATCTTTATTCTTATTGAATATTAATCCTGGTTTCACATAAGCTTGCCTCGTATCTATAAACGGTCACGTGACCTTATCACCTCTCATTGGCTGCTATTGTAGTATAGACTGTTGTGCGGTAAAAATTAGTTCGTTATTTAACATGGTGATATATCTTTATATGTTGGAAGAGAATTGTCAAATTTATATTTTTGTAACTGTTTAAATTAAATATATTACGCAACAGAGTTGATTTATCTGAAATGCATATTAATTCTAAACGAAGTAAAGAGGAGGTTCCTTTGCTCACCAGCACATGGCACGATAACACGTGATTTAGCGGTAGTGATGACATATTTCTTTATATGACTTTTATCACTGACCTTGTTTTGAACTGGATTAGTTATATATAGACATTCGAAGGTGTGTTGTGCCAGTGCGAGAACTAAATTATTTTATTGATCGTTTATTGCGCGTGTACTAATTGCATGTATAATGGTATAGTGTACCGTCAGTTTTTCTCTGAAGCATCGCAAGGGAAAACCTTTACAAAGCGGCGAAAAAGAATTGTGGTGCATTTGTTTAATGCACTCACAGAGAAGAATCCGTCTTTGTCAGAGAGAGAGAGAGGTCGAACAGCTGTGCCCTGAACTTACAGGTGTGAGTGTTAGATGCGTAGGAACATCGCGACATGAAATTGAGGCAACAGGAAAACTTACCACTCCAAGGGCGATATTGCTATGTGGTGAAGACGTTATTTAAGGACTATCAGATTGTACCAGGATGCAAATCGCAAAATATGCTACCTTGACGAGACTTGGGTGAATGAGGGACACACAAGTATGGCGTAACATGGCTTTTAAGACTGAAAGTCAAGCATTTTTGCAAGGTATGTGTGCTGGTTTAAAAAAAAAATCCCAGTAGAAAGGGCCGAAGGCCTTTCATTATAAACTTGTTTCAGTTTCATTGCTCATTCATTCAGTTTCAACTTTCTCAGTTTCGTTATAAACTTGTATTTTTCCATACCTTCATATCCTTATTTGTATGATTTTTTATCTATTATTCAGGCAATTATTATGACGTTTACTGCAGGTTTAAATGTGACGGGAAGGCACCGCCTATGGCCTATGGCGCGAAAGCATTAGCCAATGAGGGTGAGGGGGAAGGTTGCACGCGGGGTGATACATGTCAGCGGGGCAAGGTTATATGAAACAGATTAGTTGCATTGCTTACAGTGCTCTTCTGGATTGTTTTAAATTTGGAAAAACTTTTTTTATAAAGTTTAATAGAAGGACTGTACGATTCATTTATTTTACATACTCTCCCCTACTTTCCAAGTAGTCGATCGGTTTATCGCACTGTTTAAGGAATTGAATCATTAATTTTGATAAATACAAACTACTTAATTTGGTTTGTTTGTTTCCTTTTATAAAATTATTCAGGTTAAAAATACTAAACGAAATAGCAAAGGTTGCAATTATCAATTCTTAGTTGGAAATACACCTTACACCTTTTGTACTTTTGGAATGTGAAAGTTGCTTTCGGCAGCTTCTACAACTCGTAACAGTGCGTTATCATTTACACGTAACTAATTACAGGTAAATTATTTTTCTTCATTGTTAACACATTCGCTATTATATTGCATTAATGGTTATAAACAGGAATTAGATTTAACTACTACGCAAAATGCATTCACATTTCTACACATGCGCAGTTACATGACATGAACTATATGGAAGCGTAAATGTAGTGTCACGTGATGCAGGCTTAGCAAATGAAATGCAAAAATCAACATGTCTGAAATTCAGCATATGTGTAGTTTATTCTCAGGACATTATACAAGGGGCGTCCAAAAAGTAAGTTCTATTTCAATTTATCTCCGCTGCAGCGCTGCGATCGCAGTTCCAGACATGCGCGGTAGACGCTCTGTATCAAGGAGAAGAAACGTGCGCCACTGTGAGATAGCTGTCAGCCACATGCGCTTTGTTGTGCTTGTTTACAATGTCGGCGTTGATTGAAAATCCCGCCACTTGTGAAATCACATCTGTGATTCGTTTTGTGAATGCTAGGAAAGTGAAACCAATTGAAATTTTTAGGGAAATTTGCAATGTCAAAAGGTGTTGTGTTTCTTCACGACAACGCATGACCACAAACTGCAAATGCGACGAAAAACATCCTGCAGTGATTTGGCTGGGACGTGTTTGATCAGCCCCCGTACAGTCCTGATCTCGCTCCTAGTGACTTTCATCTGTTTTTGCATCTCAAATATTTCCTTGGCGGTGTACACTTCAACAATGACGAAGAGGTTGAAGACACAGGCGGCAAACTTCTATGAAGAAGGTATACAAAAGCTTGTGCCTCGCTATGACAAATGCCTGTAAAATTTCTGCAGTTATGTGAAAAAGTAGTTTAAGAGTTGTAGAATTTTGTGCAATATGTACACAATTTAATTTTATTACCAAACAGAACTTACTTTCTGGACATACCTCGTATAAAACATTGTGAATGTCATTTTGAAAAGCATTTTGCATAAAAGGGAAACGTACAATGTGTAATATCACAAATGAAATAGATAATTTCAGTTGGTAACCTATGTGTAGCAAAATGGGATAATTAGTAAGTACATTGTCTTTCTCTCGCAGGTGGTATATTAAAACTACAGTATCACTCACGATCACTCACGATCTTTTGCCTGACTGTTGACTGATACTGCTTGGCGAATTCAGGTGACTTGTTTCTCCATAAGCAATACCAATTCATGCAGTGAATTCTGTCGTCGAGACTTCACCCCTTATTTTTTAACCGTTAACGGGATAATTTGTTTAGTATAATTCCAAACTTTACTGCATGACGAATGTAGTGGTTTATTGTGGATGAAGGTGGTGATGGTGGATTTCTCACCTTTGAAGTTCTAGCAGAATAATTGAAGTTCTCCACGGCTGCTCTCGAGCGATGATCTCTGCTCCCAGGGTGGAGGTATCGGGACGGAACTGAAGAATTAAGGGTTTCACTACAAATTTAAGAATAATTCCGAAAATTGTTCCAAAATATGTTTTATTCCTTCTTGATAAATACGTTTTTGTTGGTTATTTACAGAAGGTTGTATATTATAGGATGTTTAATTTACCAAAGTGTGGAATGACACAACTAGTGACTCGTCCTTAATGCGTGCGTCGTCAATAAGTCTTTTGTGCATTTCACTGTTGTATTCGCGTAAAACTTTGCCTTAATAAGCTTACACTGAGCTATATCTCTATACCACTGTAGCGGGGCAAAAATATCTTGAAGATTCAAATTAAAATAACTTAAACAATTTCTGCAGACTTGCAGAGTGTCGCGTTAAAAAAATCTGATTCCTAAGACGGATTCTTGCAAAGATTCCAACTTCTTCCTTATGTTGCCATGGTTGCTCAAATTCTTAACTTTTATTGGTTAACGTCATAGGTTACATAATCTCATTCTAGAAATTACCAATAGTCCTAATCTTCTACAAACCTTAACCTTTGTTGCATCATTCTCATGGCCTGCTTTACTTTAAACTTATGATTTAACATAGACTGTAATCTCTTTAACTATCTTTAATACATTCATTTTAAAAGAATTTAAAACAACATAACATATCTGCTACAAAACATATACCTAAATGCATTGAATTATCTAATCACACATCTGCAAGCGCGTCTCGGTAGCGTAGATGGTAGCATGTCTGCCTCACGTTCAAGAGGTCCCGAGTTCGAATCTCGATCAGGGTGAGTTACCTGGATAAGGTTTTTCCGGGGTTTTCCCTTATCCAAAAAGATGAATGTCGGGTAGCTCTAAGCTCCAGGGACCCCGGACATATATGAGCATCATTTCACCCATTTCATTCACCGTCGGATATGACTTATCGTTGGAGAACGTAAAATTACACCACCACACACCTGTGGGGCAAGACAGTCCTTACATATGCCAAGAGAAGGTAAACAACAATTCCTCCAGTACAATGCTGAGTTATTTTGCCTATATGTTCTTACGTATTCTGAACTAATTTTCGAGTACTTTCAGCTATACTCCGCACCCGAGTTTTGGTACACAGACCCTGCAAAGAGCAGAGATGATGTCATCAAACTCTCATGCGAATACGGTACGAGAATGGTGTTAGTTTCCTTGTTAGATGTAGCTGTTCAGATAAAAATCCATAAAGCATATTTGTAAAGATACCATACGTTACTCATATGTACTAATTTGGTAATTATACAGCATAAAAATAGAACTATAGAGGCAAACTCACACTATATACACTGTGTTTCTCTATGGTTGTCTTTCTACAAATTATGATGACCTTTACACAAAGGAACAAAATAAATTTGGTACTGTAATAACATATAACACAAGGGCAGGAAGTAAATTATCCAGGTTTCTGTAACTCGACAACATCTGCTTCTGTCTTTATAACCGTCTTCAAATTCTGAATCTGAGACCGTTTTCAAACTCATTTTATGTCGCGGGATCAGTCATCAAACAATTTTACTGCTCAAAGCGTTCTAACTTTACTATCTTACAAAGTCGTCGAATTCGTTATAGCTATTGAGTTGGCAGCATTGAACTATCGAAAATTTAAGATAACTTCATTACCATTAAGTTGCAATTCATCTACAATCGTGCAAAATGTAGTGTGCGGTACATGCGCCTCAAATGTGTAGTAATAGCTCGAAAAAAATGTCTTCAGTATTTTCAAAACATCGCTCAATTCATAAATAGTGCACTACCTCACTTATCGCAATACAGTATTGCAAAACCGTAGTAAAATTGAATGCCCCATAACATTTTATTTCTTTAACGAAAGAAAAGCGCTTTTCATTGGTATAGTAATTATGAAATAAGGTTTCACATGCACACAATTTGCTCCTGATAACTCATATTTGATTAAGCGATTGTATGTGCTCTCGCCATTACATTCCATCTAAAGATGACGAAGGCAGATCTTAATATCTTACTATAATTAAAAGGAATCCAAGAAAAAGATACATCTCAAAGGAATACGTTAAAGATCTAGTTGAAAAGAATTAGACATGTTATAGCGAGTCTCATGTCCCTACAAATTTGCAATCAAGATGAAAGCGATTTGATCTGAAGGTAGCAATTCGAATGCCGGCTTCTGTGCTGACAGTAAAATTGAGAACGTCTACGCAAATACCAACGATGTGTTATATTTTACAGACTTCACTGCATTCTAACATGGAGAAGATATCTTTTATCATGTCAAAATATATCTGAAAGTACTTTGTGACAAGGCAATCTTTAGATACGGGAGGTAATCGACTGAAAATGGGTCAGACGGCACCTTCTGATATTATATGCCTCACCACGCCACTGATGTGATGCATGTAATATCAGTTGCAACTGCACCAGCAGAACCACCCATCGATCTGTCAATGTTACACGTAATTGCCGTTTGTATTTGAATTCTGAACGATACCATTCTAACCCTAAACCAAGAGTATTCATTTCACTATTCACTTATTTCTAATTTCCCTGATGCTTACGTAGAGAAATTAGAAATTATTGCAATAACTCAAGGCGCAACAGCCCACAAGCAAGCCTGAGCATGCCAGCCCAACTGCCGGTCTCACGACCACGTATGCAAGGCAGAGGTGGGCGATCATCGAACCGATACGGAGAGGGGATGTGGTCGGGATCCCCTGGCACCACAACTGGAAAGTTGGTATTCTTGACTGTGATTCGCTATCTATTGAAACTCTAATTCCACACGATACTTAGTGGGGACTTTACCCATAGCTTAAAATCCGCATTCTCTAAGGGGAACACGGCAAACGGTCCAGCCTACTACACAGGACTATTACTGCCTGCCCACCTCCAGAAGGCAAGTGGGACCTAAAGAGCGACAGGAGTTTGAACTGTTTATCTGCTCTGGTAGTGGATGTAATTACTACGGAATAAGTGCATGAGAGTGCATTTTAGTCACCCATGTGCTAGATCTAAAGCTCGTTTCAGCAATTGCAATGATAGGTATTATGCATAGGTGAGTTATGTGACAACACTGTGTATTTTACATGAACCTAGCAACTTTATCAAATCCGGAAGGTGAGCATAAACATCATACGGACAGCAAAAGCGCATACATTAGACATTCCTCTGCCTTGCGTTCTTGTGTTAGGTGGACTGTATCCCTATAATTATAGTAGTTATTGTTATTATTGTTTTTATTATTATTAAAACGACTGACGTCTAAAAGACACTGAACTTAAATAGTTTGTTTTTAAAGGTGCAACGGGAAGATTTTTTAGTAAACTTTCCAGCTGAACTACCCTTTATATTCGTGACATTTTCGGTTCTGTCAAGAATGGCTCTAATGATTTTAATTTAAGACCATATATTAAAGGTGTTTACATAATGCATCAAGTGCACATTTTGAACTTCTGGGAATAGCTGTTGAAGTTCTATGTACTCCGAGGCCATTAAAGTAATTAAAAACTAAACCCTTCCTAGCAAATGGAATGGGGAAGGTTCAGTGCAACAGGAACAATATAATATATATCCATATTTTTCAGATATTACAAGTAAAACAGACATTTGCATTATTTTACAATTAGAAAAGCTACAAATGATCGTTGTAGATGCTGTGTTCAAATTGGAACACCTGAAAACTTCTAGTTTGGTAGTATCTCCTAGCACAATTGAACTCTGAAGGTAAACAGGGCAGTCAGTCATTAAATATCTTATGTATTAGTTATATATTTATAGAAATTTAAATTTATTAGCATTAAGCTACATCCCTGGAAACAGGTAACAGTACACGAGGCATTGCAAATGTAATTACTAATGTAATCACAGACGAAGTTAGATGATCAGAAAAATTATAAAACCTTACTTGCTACGTCAGATGAAATAACAAGGAGAGGAAGAAAAATAAGGAAATATGGGACAATGTTAAAAAAAGACAACGAGAAGATGATGGGGCTAGGAGAGTTGTAGTTTGGCATGTGAAGTTGGATGATAGAGGTTGAATTGGGATGAAATAAGGCTAGGTGCCTAGCTGGATGCGCGGAGTGGAGAAACCAATTGATTTTAACGAAGGAATGATTATGTAGGGGAGTTCAGTGAAAAGAGATGATGACAGAACGGTGGTGAATATAGTGGGATGGCGAACTGAGTCTAGAGATAGTGAAATGTGATAGAAATAAAGGTTGTGAGCGACTAGGAAAGTAATTATGAATTAATTAGAACCAAAGAAAATGCTTCAGTTAATTATAGCAGCCCTCAAGATGTGCAAGCTTTGTGAACATAAGAGTTGTGTATAATAAATGTCAAACAGATTGGAATAAGTGCTACTTAATATAGATATACTGCTGCACCGTGGCATAGCGGGCTAAGGCAGCGTGTCTTGGCTTCCTGCCACGGAAAGCTGCCTGGGATCGATCCCACCCCGGATTTTTTGTTTGTTTGTAATTTACGCCCTCCAACGTTGTCATATGGGACGATAAATGAAATTGGTGAAATGATGCTCAAATGCGTCCGGGGTTCATGCAGCTAAGAGCTACTTGACATTCGTCTTTTAGGATAAGAGAAAACGTATCTAGGTAACTCACCCTAACCGAGATGCAAACTCGGGACCTCTTGAACGTGAGGCAGACACGCTACCATCTACGCTGCCGAGGCGGGCATTTAAGTCCCGGATATATGACCGGCGTAAGCGCCGCTGGTGACGAAAGCCAACATTCCGGCTGGGGGATGCCGAGATGTCGACCACATTTTCTGCTCGTGTCGGTTGGATGATCGCCCACCTATGTGGCCGGCAGTCGGGTTGGCAGGTCCTGGCCCTATATGGGCTCTCGCACCCTGGGTTACTAATGTAGATATAAATTGCACATAGATTATATTGATAGCTTAGAAGTTATGGCGTGTACATGATTTAGTAAGGGTTGGGTTTGTAACAAAAGTTATGAAGAGATATATTTGTATATCTACTTAAAATTAGTATTAGAGTCTTGATGATACACACGTGTTAGAATACTTTTATGTTAGGTGCCAACAGTTTTGCTGCTGAGCACAGAATATATATTTATTAAATTAATACTGTATTAATTGCTAAATGTTTAATAACTGGATTCCAGTTCATTATTAGTACCAAGTTGGAAATTAATAGTAAATTTCTAATATTTTGTTGAATTATGAAGTAATGGTACTTATTTGTTTTTTTTGTGTAATATATTATTTGTCGGCGATTAATTATTTGCAAGCGCATTGTATAAACTAATAAAACTAAGGGAGATAAAGGGAAAATTGGAATACACGTTCTGTTTTAGTTTAACTAGGTATCAGCAAGGATTATTTCAAACTTTACTTTACTTGTTTCTAGTTATTGCATTGAAAAATTATGGAGTTTTACGAGCTATAGAGAGCAGTGAAAGTCTGTGAATGTAACACTTCAGAATATTTTTAATCCATGTTTAATAAAATTCTGCCTTCTCTATGAACAGGAAACCTATTATCCTCGCCCTGTTGCCTGTAGGCCTCAGGTTACGCGGTTCAGAATGCCCTAAGTTACACTTAAAGGAGACACAGGAATCCATCCATTCATTCATTCACTCATAAACTAAGTGATGCTTTATTGTTTACCTTAGCATGAAATTTTTGGCCTCACTATACCCATCCTCGTAAAGTTACAACAAATTTGGGTTTGTAGGGATCTATGGGTTATAAAATTCGTTTTTAAAATAAATATTAGTCTGCGTGAGTTGCTGTAAATAATTTTCTAGAGCAATAATTTTGGCAACCCAAATTCTACAGACTAAATTGCATTCCCAAAGTTTAGCCCTCTCCCGGATGTCAAATGACAAGCTCGTACATGAAGCCAGCAGTGGAGGTTTTACACGGTTGTTATGAAAGTCAAGCCTTTGATGTTCATCCTAGGGCGAAGTAACTAGAGTTCTCGTCCGTAATTATCTAGTGATTTACACTTGGGTGCTACCACGTAACGTGTCGCAACGTTAATTTTTCATCCCACTAAACAAAAAGCGAAATTAAATTTCTATCGCTGGAGGTAAACAGCCCGTAGATACACTTTGGTATTTTAGCGTGCAAACTGTGAAACTGCGTTAAAGTTTGTATTCGGGTCATAACTTCGTTAACCCAAAATGGAAATTTGTTTAGCCTCGTGTAAGACGATATATAGAAGAATGGTTTCACTTTCACCAGATATTGAGTGATACATTTTACACTTGAAGACGTGTTTATTCTATGTTAGCATTCTACAAATAATCTTGTTACAGTCATATGACTACCCCTAATCATTCTCGTAGAAATTATTCACACATACGCTTCTTCTTATGTTAATTGAGATAATTGTTGATAAAAGCGGTTTTGTTTCATATTTATTAATATATAAAATGGAGATGGAACACCGGTGGAAGGAATGGTGGGGGAAACTGGGGCACCCGGAGGAAACCTACCCCAGCGCCGTTTTGTCCAGCACAAATCTCACATGAGGTCACCTGGGTCCATCGAGAGCCACTGGAGGTAATATGGGAATACAGTAAGTTAAGTGAGGGTCAAAACTTTTCGAAGCTGGCTGCTGTCCAATAGCTTTGAAACTCGTTCTCTTTGCATGGCAAAGAGTTAAAAGAAAGGCATGGCAACTTTCTATTTGACAAAAGTGAATATTTGAAATTTTAAACTAAACAATAAAGATTATAGTGAAAATAATTAGCCCCACAGTTATGTGGATCTTAAAGTACTTTAACGGATCTATACTCCTTGTGTAGTAAGGTTTGCTTACGAATAATGTAAACGACATCAGAAAAAAACGGGCTTAACAGGCTGTTAACTGAAAATTCAAGATGTGCTATATTTCATTTGTCATTAAAGTATATTAAATACAGGATGTTTCAGACATATTTTTACAGACTTCAGGTATAGGTTCCTCACCAATTAAATTAATAAATAAGGGTATATTAAATACCTTTCTATCAGGTCGAAACTGATTACAATTTATTTGCTTCTTACTTATTTCAATTAAATTAATAAATAAGGGTATATTAAATACCTTTCACCAAAAGAAGGGGAAAAAATGTTCATATGAACATTTGTCCCATAATTCTTGGTTTTCACGTTATTCCTGTTACAATGAAAGTGTGAGTTCAATGGCCTTCGGGGTCAATGCATCCTCAAATCTTCATTTCTCTATGCACTCATAGAAGGATTTGACCTATTGTACCAAATACGGTAGATGGCGAAGTGTTGCCATGGAGACCTGTTTACGTTTGTCATTTGCTATCAGTCGTCTTCAACCTTTCAATTGTGTGCATGTAGTGAGTTAACTGCACGTGTTTCGTTCCACCATGACTGGATATTCATTTCGTGAACAGGCAGACATTACTTTTATGTATGGTCGCGCGAATAGTAATGGACGCGAGGCTCTACGGCTCTATCAGATGGAGTTTCCAGACCGTAGACAACCGAGTCATCCAACCTTTGTCGCTCTTTATCGTCGCCTTGCTGAGATAGGAACAGTTGCACCACGGGCTATTGATGGAGGAATACCAAGTTGTTCATGAACATATGTTAAAGTGTGTCGAAGATGATCCAGGTATCAGTACAAGACAATTAGCTGTGGCATCTGGTACATCACACGTGACAGCATGGAGAGTACTTCACGAGCAGCTCCTGTATCCATATCATATTCAATGTGTTTAGGGCCTTTCGCCTGCCGATTATCCACCACGGGATTACTTTTGTCGATGGTTTGTAGCACAAACAGCCAATCCATTGTTTGTCTCGTCAGTTTTGTTTACAGACGAGGCAACGTTAGGCAGAGATGGAACTGCTAATTTCCACAACTTACACGTATGGGAGGATCGTAATCCTCATGCTGTACCTCAGACCAGACATCAGCAACACGTCTTACCATCACGTCTTACTGGTGCTGTCTACAGGTACTTTATCCAACACTCTTCCCGACCTACTTCACGAAAATTTTCCCCTGCAAATAAGCAAAAAACATTTGGTTCATTAATTATGGGGCCCCGGCACATTTTAGTCGCATTATTCGATATGCACATGACCACTGGATAGGCAGAGGAGGATCAGTTGGCCTGAACGTTCTCTCGATCTCAATCCTGTGGAATTTTATCTCTGAGGGCATCTAATCATTGATTTATGGAGCTGCCATCTTGGATGCAGAAACGCTTCATCGACATGTCATGGAAGCCTGCGAAACCATTCCCCACCATCCCGGAGTTTCTGAAAGGGTGCGACATTCCATGATTCGACGAGTAGGGCATGCATAGAAACAAGAGGAAGATATTTAGAGCATTTATTATGAGTTTTTTTGTGTTATAAGTGTACCACTGTGTTGTATACCTCCTAACGAGAAAACAAAGTATCATGGGACATGTGTTCATATGAACTTTTTTCCTTCCTTTTGTGTGAGGAACCCATACCCGAAGTTTGTAAAAGATTTCTGAAACATCCTCTATATTATTTCAATATTTGTATATATTTATAATGAGGTACGAAAAATGTTAAGTGTTGTTTGTAGTGGGGGATTTTCTTAAATTGTTGTTAGAGTTGGTGCACTGGAAAAACCGAGTGCTTACCCAACATTTTGTTGTTTGATTGTACTATTCACATGCACCCACACCTACACCTACACCCACACCGCACCCCCAACCCCCCCCCCCCCCCCGCATACACGGACCACGTTGTGAAGTTCATACTGCACACATATGCATTTCTCTACTCAATTTTGAACAGATTCTTCAATACCAAAGCTATTCCCAAAGCGTTCTCGTGATCCGTAAAAGCCTCAGCATGGCTTCCTTTGGAAGGGAAGTGAAGCTGGTAGTTGTGTCGTAGATTTGCAACATATAGAAGAAGTTGAAGCCTAACAGAAGCCTTCAGCAAAATTAAGCGGTGTTGCACCATGAGTATAGAATGGGACGTCCATAGATACAAACGGAATTACTTATTTACTCTTTTGTGCAAACACCGCTTTAAACATCTTTTCTTTAGTGAAGAAGTTTCACAACTACTTATTTACTTATAGGTACATTAAAGTGAATGTGAGGATCTACACCCATTAGTCCTGGACCCGTAGCACCAGAGCCCGGGCCTCTCGGGTTCGTTTTACCGTAGGACAGTACCTATTTTATAAACTGCCTCCCGGCTGCGCACGGCAGACGGGACGGAAGTGGATACGCCACTTACGCGCCGGTCCTTAATGAACCAGCTACCAAAAATCCTTGGTAGGGCCGCCGGTGATCTAGCACACCAGCTACTAGCTCTGCGGGCTCGCGCCTGGGACTTGTGAGGCAACCCTCTACCCCCTCCAGGCGGCCAGAGCATGGCCGGAGGTACCCAATTTCCCGTGGGTGGCGGGAACACACTGACCCTCGAGACCAACCCAATCCGAACAGCTCCCAGAGGGAGTGGCTCGAATGTTCGGCCCGAGGTTCCTCTAGTAACGTCAGAGGTACCACAAGTGCTAAGGGTCCGCAGCGCCCACACCTTGGCAGCTGAAAGGGACGAATCCCCTCCCCTACGGGGAAATTTGGCAGGCTTTATACGTTAATCACATCTTTAAATAGCGGATTGCTCGTAATACTTTCAAATATCCTCCCCTTGTATGTGCAAGAGGGGGAATAATAAATAAATATTGCAAATAAATACATAATAATAGAAATAGTAAAGGACATGTGAAAAGTATTTCAACATGTTAGACAGTAACGAGAAATATCTAGGAAGTGATAAACAGCCCGCAAACAAGAATTTGAAAAGCTGTAGTTTTGTTGCGTTCTATGTTCTTTTTTATGTAGTATGAATTTTTTCTATATCTTTATTTGTTAGTTAAGCAAAAGTCGCCCTGAATGAAGAGGACTTTAGAAGATATTTTGAGAAAAATAAATACTGTCAAGACAAATGAAACACAGTCTTCAGAAAAATAATATTTTAAACAAAATCATTTAGCCGCCTTTATGTCAAATTTGAATTTAACCTTAGTTTTGTTCTCAGTTATAGTTATTCAAACAGCTGCAATCGCAGTATTTTTTCCATAAATGCTTTCTTTTTCATTTAGGAAGTCTCAAAACTCATATACCCGGTAAATCTCGATGTCAAACTTCTGGATGGAACAAAGCAGCTTCCTATACTTAACTTTCTAACTTACTTTTAAGTGCTTATTTATTCGTTTATTCTTTTTTATTCAGAATGTCCCACACGTGTATTTGCGGGAATAATAATGGAGGGATTTAAAAGTCCGTTCCTGTTGTAAATGCCTCTCGGTTGTGTTCGGATTTAACTGTGTAATCACATTTATATAACGCAGTGTCACGTCAGACTTGAAATGTGGACTGAGGCTCACTCGTGCACGAGAAACCACTGGTTCAAAAATATTGTAAATCTAGCACAGGTGGCTCTAATCCTCTATTTGAAACTTCGTGTAGAAAGTTTACTCATGGCAGTTTATATGCTTGTATGATATGATTATATTTTCCATCCTTTTCAAATGCGTTTACACTTATTTGTATTCTACAGTTTGCTCTGTCAACATCTATTTTTTATTCTGGACAAACTCGTACTTTCTTGAAGTAGCAGTGAGCCTGCAATAATTTATTTTGTTTATTTTTTAATTGTTTAAAAAATTCAGAAGTGCTAGTTGGTTTCGATAATGGGTAACACAAGATTACCTCTACCCATTGTTAAGTAGATGTTAAAATAGTCGTGTTAAAACTAGACTACCTTTTTCTTAGTGTAAAACTAAAGATCTTTCTAGAAGTTATGGGCTTAAAAGTGAAAAATGAATATAATAATTATATATTTTATGACAAGTTGTTTTACTGAGGTTTTGTTGCAAAAATTAAAAAACTAAACATAAATTATAGCCTAGGGAAATTAATATTATTTTGCAAGGAATTAGTACTTCGGGTATATTATGGTAATAAATATTCTGCCTACAGCTACATTGTTTGTAATAAATGGTTGTTTTCCGAACATTTCCTATCTAAATGGAGTAATGCAACAGTCCCTTCTGAACTTACATAGCCTAGGTCGTTAAGGTAGGAATTCTGAACGGGAGGTCTGCTATGTAAATCCTACTACCTCTCTAAGGTTTCTTCCAGAATTTTAATAACTCTTATTCATTGCGGTACAATAATTTAAGGCTGGAACGTTTTATTCTCAATCTGTCATTTTCCAGTTAGGCTTCCATTTCGCACATCGTCGGTGTCCATTTGGGTGTCGTAAGAATGTCCATAAAACAACTAAAAATAATCTGTTCTAGCCCTTGGGATATATAGTAACCTACTTCAGTCTCACAAAGCCGGGAAATTCAATATACCTGTTTGGCTCATGGATGTTAAGCCTCGTAAGTTTCTGTGAAAACAAAGAAGGCCATTTTTGTGCATTTCAAAAGCATAAGTTTCGGCCGCTGCTGTGATACTTGTGATTGCAATGTAATAAAGACAATTGGCTATGGAACATGATTAAAAACATAGGAATATTAACAGAAAGTTTGTAAGATGAGGTTATATTGGTACACTGCACAGATGCAGGATCGTACTAGTAACTACGGCTTGTAAACCGAGTGCGAATGGCTCCACGGTAATGCGGCAGGCTCGCAGCTGAATTGTTCCGGGTTGGACACCTGTTGGTCGCACTCTGACCTTCAGCATTTCTGTGGGTTTTCCCTGGTGAACAAAGCTAATGCTCCAATGGTGAGCCTTTTGCAACTGCCTACAGTCTCCTATTTTTTCTCAGTTCGTCCACCTCATCCTCAGGACGACTCAAAGTCATTGTGCTGTTCGACCGTGGGCAGATGGCGCAGAGGTTCCTCGGAGAGTAACCGATCGAACCTTCACAGCGAGGTCGAACTTTCCCGGGGACTCTGTGAGACGTCCTCCGACTGTTTGGGCGGATTGATGCGAGTGCCTCCCAAAAAGGTGGTGCAGCTAGGAATTGTTAGGACACTGCTCGTCTCTGCCACTTACGACGTCCGTTCCTGAAACGCATATTCTCCTGTGACTCCTTCAAATTATGGGGTTTTTTCCCGAGGTATTTACACAAAGGATCCAATTGCGGGTCGAGGTGCTGGGTATTCCCTCAGTGACCTAGTATACCTGTAGTCTACTAACTGGCTTTGTCTAGGACAAAGGGTAATTAAGTGTTTCATTAATAATATTGTGTTATAATCAATCTTTTGCCAAGTATGCATAGTTCCACCTTGTAAAGTTTTGAACTTAGATCCTTGTTCTTTTATAATTTAACATCTTTTGCAACAAAAGAAATATAGGGCTTGATCTCTGGTCATGATACAGCAGGAATACACTTTAAATGTTTATTTTAAAAATGGTCTTAGCTTATATGTAAAAAAACTAACATATTTGGAGTTATTTGAATTTAGTTAAGCTCATCCTATTCAAACATCAATTCTCACATCTAGGAAACCATAAATTTAGGTCTTGTGTATGTATGTAAATTACATTCAAGAAATATTTCTGAAAATATTTTAGAAACATTTTGCTTTTTATGTCGTTAATTTTTTTTCTATCAAATAGTGCGCGTATATCAGATTTCGTATCTAATCTTCAAATATATAACATGTTTAAATTTAGGCGGAAGCCGAAAGCCATGACCCCAAATCTGGATCTTGAAATAAGTGTTGGCTGCTTCGGAGCCCTGTAACTGTCTGCCTTGTATTCTAGCCGACACTTTGATGCTAGACCCAGGCTGGAGAGGGACGTCTGTGTTGTCCCTTTGTATAGAGAAAGTGTGGGAGTGCACACAAGGATTTTTCTATGTCAGTTTCTATGTTACATACGCTCTGCTCGTTATTTGAGATTTCCAAACATCCTCTGTGTATATTTTGAAACAACGTGTCAAAAACTATGAAGACCATAAATTTTAAGCTAAATAGCAATGACAGGGTGAAAAATCGTGTATTACAACAGCAACTACTTCTTTAAAAATATTATACCTTAAAAACCAGCGGGTTCACTGACGTTAATGCTTTCCTTACTTTGCATCAAACTTATCACTCTGTATAGAGAACTCTTTTTCTGCTATTAGCGTGTATTATGTAATGTTTCAAAATCGGTAAACTGTAAGTTCAGCATTTCTTCAACTTGTAGCGTTTTCTTAGGCTCCCAATATGGCCCAGTAATGTGAATTAAAAAGTAACAGAACATACCTGTTTATACGCACAGTAAATCGTAACTTTTTTGAATATTTCCAAGAGTATTAATATTTATAGTGTGCATAAACACATCTATTTATCCTATTTATACTTTGTGGGACTTTTTAATTCCTTTGGGGAAGTTAAAACAAAATTTTATAAAACTTATCTGTATATTAAGGATAACCTATTAGTTTCGTAGTAATTTTTGTCTGCAGGAAGCCATGATGTTTAACTTCTGTTCGTCCAACTTAGAAACGTATAAGAAAAAATAGTTATTGCGTATGCAGTTAGTACATATGTAGAGGTCCATGCATTTCGTGCGCATTTTTAATGGTAGAAAATATTGTGTAGGATCTCAGTTTAAATTTACACTTAGGGATTTTTGATTCTGACCTTGGCGTAGACAAATTTGTAACTCTTGTAACACCCCGTTTTGGGTTATGTTTCCCCTTAGGCGTCTTTCATGCTACTGTTTGGCAACTTGGTACTTTAATACTGCTGTCTAACTTAAAGCAACATTAATGAAAATTAATTGTTCTTTCACACTAGCCGTGTGTAGGACGCACTATGAAAGGGTAGAGTCAGACTGAAAAATTCAATGCCATAGCAGGGATTTGAACCACGGATCTTCGGGTATCCGTCCATCCGCTCTAACCATTGAGCTACTATGGCCCACGTGCCGATATGACATTAAATTCTCCAACTGACTCGTGTTTTTTCCGGTAAACCACTTAGGAGTTCTCATAAACACAAGACAACTACCTTAATGGCAACTTACTATGCTGTAAGTACTTTAAGGCCCGGGCTTGATAAATCGGACTACTATTAGGTACAATTAATGGAAATTAATTGTTCTTTCACACTAGCCGTGCGTAGGACGCACTATGAAAGGGGTAGAGCCAGACTGAAAAATTCAATGCCATAGCCGGGATTTGAACCACGGATCTTCTGGTCTTTTCAGTCTGGCTCTACCCCTTTTAAAGCAACATTGTTCATATGTTTCTTTAAAAATGGAAAACATAAAACATGTACTAAACAAGCCAAAATAGCGAAAGGCAGAATTGTGGTTTTGTGTGAAATTGGAAAGCCGATTAAGTACTTGGCTGTAGCTGTTATAATTTCCTGTTTTTTTTGGGTAAAGAATTAGGATGAATAAAAGAGTCACAAGGGAACGGGAAACAGAACAACGATAAATTGAGAACAACTGATACGCGGAATTCAATATTATCTCCTCAGCTTTTATTAAGTCATAAAACGGCCCACGGTGTTTCTAGAAGTCGTAAAAGGACCTCCGTTGGCCTCCTTTCTCTGTGAAGTAAGATAACGATTTCTGTTTAAAACTAGCGTCTTACTGTGTCAGGGACTATTTGTGTTTTAATATCGTTACTTGGTTGTCATTTTGTGGAAGCGAAGCAATGTGTGGTAAAGGTTATGCTACCAAGCATTTTGGTGTAACTGTAGTAGACTATTTAACGTATTTTATTTAGGGTAAAACGCTTTATGAAAAATACTGGTGTTATTTATCTGTCCATTAACTTATATAGGTATAAAGCTTTACAATTAATTTTGCTTTCGCACATGTCTTCTGTGGTGAGTCATGTAGAATTGTAATATTTACCCACTAGGATAATAAAATGTTGCTTAATCGTTGAATCTTGATGTCATCTTTTCCATTATCACGAAAATCAGAAGATCTAAACAACTGCTAAGAGGTAAAGCTATAGACGGGATAGAATACGTCACATAGGCTCTTGTTCTTCTACCCTGACCCCTGAAAAGGACAACGAGGAGAGAACTCAAAAGCGACTTGATCTGGTGGCGCAAGTATGGACTGGGTCCCTAACCATTTCAGTATGAACCCATGCGACGAAACCCGACCCCAACCCTCGCCGGTCCTGACTGGCCGATCGATGCCAAGAAAGAAATACGTACAAAGTGCACCTCCAGCAATCATTCTGGTCCTACAACCACAAGGAAGAGAAATGAGACAAACATTTGCAGAAGAAAAACCACTATAGTATTCGCCTATCAATAGGGGACGCTACGAAGAACATTTATATCGGAGTTGGCGTTCACCAGAGCTGAATCCGGGCCTTAAACATTTGCAAGTACAGTGCCATCTCATTCGTTAAGTAACTGTTCTACAGAAAATAATGGAATTTTACTGCTTAAGAGTGAGTTACAATACAATCAAATATAAATATACTGGATTCAATAGATGTAAGATTAACAGAACCACTAGTTCTGCTCGCGTTATTATGTAAACTTCTCTACTTCTTTCTCTTTCTTACTCTTTTTCTGTTTACCTTTCTTTCTCTCGTAGAACACAGGGTAAGTGAGTACACAACCGATATATACCATATGTATGACTCTAAAGTGAATGATAATATGTGCCCTTTAAGTAGAACTCTACCCCGATTGTTAGTTACCTTGTTCAAACATTCTGACGAACTGAGTAATCCTTGGCAGAATGGATCATTTGAGAGGAGTACTTTAGATATTGAAAGACCAAGAGAGATACAAAGCATTGACCGCGAAGGACGTGTTCTTCATTACGTGGACGCAAACCCACAGGTAGTATATGACGCTTTGCAATTAAGGATGGCGGTAGTCATAGAAGGACGAAGAGATCAGCTCCAGTATTTATGTGAGCTTCAGTTTTGCTTTCTAAGTCGGAAATAAATGATTTTCATCTAATGGCCATATGAGCCTGAATACTCGTATTTTCATATGACTTAAAGCTTAGTGAGGATCCTGGTAATATGGCACCATTATGATTAATCTCTTCAGTTGACAAAAGCAGTATCAAGCTAGCCTCTGCGAACTGAAAATTTATGCCGGATTTCACCAACAGATGTTAAAATCGACGTTAACAAATGTAGCGTAACAATTGTCACAGCGCTAAAATTAATGTTAAATTACTTACATTTCACCAACCTGTTTTCTTATAATGTTAACAAACCTTTGTTAACGCCAAGAAACTTGTAAATATCACAGCTATAGAAGGCTATGGATGATTTTCTGAACGTACTCCGATGCGCTTTTGTTTTCATTTTCGTCTGCACAAATGGCGGATAAACAAAATCAGAAATAAAGCCGTGAGACAAATTTCTCATCGACGGAGAAAGAATTGTATATTGAAATGCTGACGAAGTGTAAGGATATCGTGCAAAATGAGAGGACGGATTCAGTGAATGTAAAAGAGAAAGATGTCACGGGGAAAATATTGGAAACGAATTTAATTCAAATGCATGTGTCACTACTACAAGCACCAAACAACTTGTCAGTATTACGTAAATTTAAAACGAATTGCGAAGAACAAGTGCCTTAAACGTTTCAAGACGGGAGGTGGA
This sequence comes from Mantis religiosa, assembly GCA_030765055.1. Classification (NCBI taxonomy): domain Eukaryota; kingdom Metazoa; phylum Arthropoda; class Insecta; order Mantodea; family Mantidae; genus Mantis; species Mantis religiosa. Next base: position 81,538,401 of record CM060956.1, read on the forward strand.
CAATGTATTACCCACATAATTCAGTGAATTATAAAATCGCAAAGTTATTAATACTTGAAGCAAAGACGAGATCGGCATATTCCTTTCTATGTATATTCTAACTCAGTATTACGTAAATTTAAAACGAAGTGCGAATAAGGACAAGTGACTTGAACGTTTCAAGACGGGAGGTGGACAATCTATTATCCACATAATTCAGTGAATTATAAAATTGCAAGGTTATTGATACTTGAAGCAAAGGCAAAGGCATGTTCTAACCTCTCTTGTACTTCCGCAGTAACCTTCATAGCAACATGTTTCGACAGTCTATACCTCCGTAAAACAATTTTCTTCGGATAGTTCCTCAAAATCATTTCTCCTCATAGGCCGTACTCTATTATGAACGCCATTTAGACGGTCTTAATATAGCAAATCGACATCAACAGCTGAGTTCATGCTCGCCATCTTGACTATTTACAATTGTTAAGGACTTAGCATTAGAAATTCGGCTTGTTAGTTTAACATGAGATTTAACACGAGTGTTACGCTAACACTTGTTGGTGAAATGAAGTTTTTGTTTTAACTATTGCGAAACTCGTGTTAAGTCTTAACATTTGTTAGTGAAATCGAGCATTAGTGTTTTAATCAAGTCAGCTGGTAGCGTGGTGGTAGCATGTCTGCCTCACGTTCAAGAGTTCCCGAGTTCGAATCTCTGTCAGGGTAAGTTACCTGGATAAGGTTTTTTCCAAGGGTTTCCCTTATCCTAAAAGACACATGTCGGGTAACTCTAAGATATATGGACCCTGGGCTCATTTGAGCATCATTTCATCCATTCCATTCATCGTCCGATATGACTTAACGTTGGAGGACGTAAATTACACAAAAAAGTCAAGTCAGCAAGTAAAGATGAGATCGCTGCTTGCGCCAAACAGTTATATTTAAATGCTACATGAATTTAATCGAAAAAACTAAGAAAAATAATATTTAAATGTAAGGCTACACTATAGTAATATAGTTAAAATATATGATTATATTACATGTCTGGAACAACAAAAATTATAGCTGGAGAACTCTATAAAAGTTACTAACGACTGAGGTAAAAATATGAAATGCACGTAGGTAGTGATTTAAAGCTTACAGACATAACAACATGGGTGAGAGACGAAAACGCTATCGTTGAATAAGAATTATTCGGTGCATTTGAATCGATACGCTTATTAATCAAGAAATGCTCGATAAGGCAAGTGTCCTGCTCCGTAACAGATTACCGGGCTATACTTCACCTGAAAGTGAGATGTTTCATTCCTAAGCCAAACTAATTGCTTCTGCTTGTATGTCCTCTGGCGATTTGTTTGGCTTTAGAAGATTTGCAGTGGCCGGTGCTGTGACGGGTCTTCCAGATGAACACGCTGCATTTGTAACTTTTGTTCTTTTTACTTTGTCTAGCTTCATCTAGCTTAGTGGAAATACTGTATTTTAACCAAAGAAAACTATTTGAATTGTTCCATTCATAAGATCATCTTTCCAATTTTCTAAAAACTATAGTTAGAAAATATTATTTCCCTATATGCTTTTTAATCAATATAAACGTTTTTAAATGTACCTTTATGTGCATATGTTTTGTATATACGATGGAACAGAGGCTTACTAGATTTAAAATGCCATTCTCTTCGCACCAAAGAAAAAGTTACCAGAAAGGGAAGAGAACGAATAACTCCACATTTGATAAACCATCAGTATTTCAAAATTAAAGCTCTCTCCCCACAAAAACAAAGAGATATTGATAAAGAAGTCATGAAAAGTGTGTCCTTTAATCAGATATAACATTTTTGCAGCGAGAAATTTTGTGTTGCAAAAAAAAAAAAAAAAAAAAATGAAATGATGATTTCAGAGATTATCCTCGGTGAAGGTATATTTTATTTAACACACAAGTGTATTAAATTTTTTGCATTTTAAGTAAATCATATGTTTTAACGAGATCATAATCATTTGTAAGGCTTTGTCTTGCCTCATATGACTACCAGATAAAAGCCATCTAAAATGATCTCTTTGGAGGCTCTTTGTAGGAAATTCTAAATTATACTTCATTTGTCATACAGATGGCTTACACACATGACACTTTAACAAAAGATCCCTAAGAACTATTTATGAGAAAATACATTTTCGAATGCCCTCATTGCAAAGGGTGGTTTGAGTAAATTTTCTCAAATTTCCTTCCCCATCCTTGCAACTTATTGAACTTGGATACTAAAATAAATTGGCATTTAAGCAAGTTTTCCTTTCTAATTTATGCTGTTCACTGTCACAAGAGAAACAGGTAAGTCAGATAAACACTACACAGGTAATTTATTTTTATTTTATTTGGGACGTCTAAAGCATATTTAAGATATTTCGATAACGATTTTTGGAAGTACGTAGTTGAGAAGCTAAATCTACTAGGCATCTGATGGTATAATACATTGTAGAGAGTTAAATGTGATTCACACTGACAGCATTCTGTAAAATGTTTAGAAAAGGCAAACAGTAAGGAAACAAAGCATCTGGCTTGTGATTATAGTTTTGCCTGACTGTATATCGAAGACGAAAGGAAGGGGTTATCCTCGAAGCGATCTGTGTGATAGACATTATGTCTGTACAAGACAAGCGCAGCCATATTTATTGCTTTATTAGCATTTCGTTACATGGAACAGATCTGCATTGTTGATTATGTACAGTAGCAGTTGTACATGTGGAACGTGCTAATGCACCAGTTCCTTTGCTGGTGAAGCATGAAGTCAAGAGTTCATCGTCACTTTATCTTAATCCTTTGACCTCTTCCGTTATTTTCCTAAGCATCTGCCTGATTGTTTTGTCATACGAGGTACTTTCTTTATGATATACGTAATAGGCAGAGAAAATATTGCACTCTACAAAAATTCGATATAAGGACGTTAGTATAAATGCAAGCTTTGAGGCACCAAAACTATAAAAAACCCAAATATTTTAGAAAAATGTTCATGATACATAAATGATATATGAATATCGTAAGTATAAAGGACATTTCCTGTAAATACCAAACTTTGATTTAGATTTTGCACTTTCTAATATACTCTAGCTGCAAAGTACTATTTATATGGAATATTGACTAACACCTCTTCCAGGAGGAAATGAGGAGGTAAAGGGAGATCACAGGCCGATAGAGAGTAGAGTCCCGAGATCGAATCTCGGTCAGGATGAGTTACCTGGATCAGGTTTTTCCGGGGTTTTCCCTTATCCTGAAAGAAGAGTGTCGGGTAACTCTAAGCTCCATGGACCTCGGACTCATTTGAGCATCATTTCACCCATTTCATTCATCTTCCGATATGACTTAACGTCGGAGGATATAAATTAAAAACAAAAAGAGAGCAGAGTCAGCGAAGCCGCAGAGACTATTGAAGTCCCAAAAAGTTGGATATTTTGTTACCCGATACACCATCGATGCTTCTCACTACTCAGAGAAAAGATGAAGTGACTCGAGCCACCTGGGCAGTAACTTCAAGGAGCACCAAGGAAGATGATTTACAAAGCGCACACATCTGCACCACCTTCCCGCATTCCCCAACACGCTGACAACGAAATCTTAAAGATATTAATGGAGTGAATTGAGAAAGAAAGAAACCTGTGGACAATAAATCCACCCCACAATTCGCCTACTTAGTAGGGGAAATGAGAATAAACCAAGTTAAACGATCGGTCGACGGGAATGAAACCCACGACCTCCGAATACGAACCGTACAATTTCCAGCGGCGCCATCTTCCTCGAGTGATCCTTTATTTCTTCTGAAGTTAAATTTGATTTAAATAAAGAGGAATACTTATTAATTCCATTTGCTAGGCTTAAGGATATTTAATTGTACAATAATATTCCCATTTCCTGTAGGTTAATATCCAGTAATATCCTCGTTGCAATACTATTCTCTCGTCAATTCTTATCAAAACACTACATCACCTGCACAAAGAGATTCTGCCTGGTGTGTCCCTCTTTAGGGTGTAGAGCGACCGTGCCCAGTACAGCTCTAGGCTTCATCTAGCTCGGGGAGGGGGCTAATCTATGGCAAGCTGTCTGGGAGAACGTCTCGGATATCAAAGCGGTTGCCCTAGAATGGGAATAGTGGGGCTGGTCGGTTGCTCTGAAGTTTCACTAGGAGACTTTCTAACGTAATGAAGGAATGGGTGGAACTAATATCGCCTGGAGAATATAGCGGAAAACAAAAAGGTGAAACAAAACAGTAAAGCCCAAAGCGAAAGGCTCTAAACATGTTGGAAAATAAGGCTGCACGACTTAGACCAAACAGGACTCGTATGCACTAAGTTCTTAAATGCAGTTGACAAAATAATTATAGAATATGGCCCTTGTGGACTTGGCTTACCAACGCAGCTTCCGAAGTCCCTCCCAAACGCACAATTCAAAAAGTGAATGAATTTCCAAACGATACTTTTAGATGATTGGTCATTATTCTTTTCCTAATCAGAATGCTGGTGCTTATGGCAGCTCGTTATCCCATAAATGCACCACAGTGCGATTTACGAAATATAAATGGAAACGAGCAAAAAACTATGCAACCCTTACATCGAATCCTACTTTCATTTAAATACGATTATAATGGATGACCCAATAGCGTACAGATTTGAGTATAGGAGGTTTACGAACCTGATACAAATTATCATAGAATGCCTTAAGCTAAAAGTTAACTTAAGCAAATCCTCATTCAACACTTACACATTTCGTTACGGAAGTATGCACTTGGAAAAGCTTTGGTCAGACTTTTAAAATACGGGTTGCTGTGTGATTGCTTTCCAACTGCATTCTCTTTGAATGGCTTGACAAAAAAGGAATAGCGTCCTTATATTTGAAAAAGAGAAAAGTATTTCGAAGTTCAAACCAAAAACAGAAATAACTAGGAAATTTTTAATTAAAACAACTGTTTTCTTATATACTGTATGCTTTAATTAAAACACATTCAGTGTAACTTTTATTTATTAAATCAATTATACAAAATGCAATAAATCGGATTTCATTGCTTGTTTCCAGATATTTATATGTTAATGATTATATATATTGAATGTATTTTTATCGCTTTTTTTTTTTTTTTTTTTTTTTTTATAAAACAAGTATAGTTAAACATTTGTGATTCGAATCTTTGGAAAGTATTGAAGTTATATATTTAACAAAGTTTTCATTTTTATGTTCATACTCGCCAAACCGTTCAAATTCGATTTCCACCAAAATATCATTATAGAATTGGTCGAATGCAACATTTTCTCTACAGAAAATAGGTAAGTATCGCTACTGATGTTCAACATTTTATGTTCAAAGTGTGTAACTCGCGCTTTAGTTGCGAGGAAAACTGTAAACGACTCACTATTTTCAAAAAGCTCCAAAACCATTAACTGAGCTGTCAAAACTCCCTTCACTCTTTAGAATCCAACGAAGTAAACATAATGACGTCATTTACCACTTCTGATACGCGGAAAACCAAAAGACACCATAACACATGGTACCTGAAATATGTGTAATTATATATTAGTGTTAAAAAGTGTAGTGAAACACAGTTAAAAACGTTTAATTTGAATAGGAAAACTAAAACAGATTAATTATATGTATTTTTTGTAATTTACGTCCTACAACGTTTAGTCATATCGGACGATGAATGAAATTGGTGAAATGATACTCAAATGAGTCCGGAGAAGAAACCTTATTCAGGTAGCTCACCCTGGCCGACATTCGAACACGGGACCTCTTGAACGTGAGACAGACACGCTACCATCTACGCTACCGAGGCGGTAAAATTAATTAATTCATTAAATAATTAATTAATTATATGTGATGTTCCCCCAATTTTGTATATGCATATAAAATTGAGCAGTTACAGCTGAAGGGTAGGTACAAAATATGTTTACATCTAGTGTGGGTAAACGATAACTATTAGGGAAGTTCAAAATATTGTGAAAGCAGCCTCAATTTTGTAGTAGATATACTAGTACTAGTTTGTACACTGTAGTATCCAATAAAACACGCTATAATTCAAACTTAGGATTACCTGAAGACCATATGTTGTTCCAGTGGTGCAATACAAAACCAAAACAAGAGAATTGCGTTTAGATGGAGTTGCGTTTGAAAAGCAATTACCAGCAGTATTTTTTGTGAGCGGCGGGCTCTACAAATTAATGGACTTTTTCAATGAAACGGTTTTACTGGCTTTGGTCACTGTCGGAGATACTCTGTGGATTAAAACACATTATCCAGATTAATGTTCAGCTGGCTTTGTGGCATTGTTAACAAGATGCGGCAAGCGATAGTTATTTTGCTTCAAATAAAAGTCTGATGATACATTGTGTTGTCGGCTTCGATAGCGACGTGATTGAACCAAAATTTGTCAATAAATCATTTCCTATGCTTCAAGCTCTCCATTCATAACTATGAAACACTATTTCATGATAAAATGGTGAAGCATAGCCCAGGTGCTTCAAGCCTGTCATTTAGTTTATCTCTAAATCATGGCTAAAACGGCCAATTTTGTGATTTTGTTTCTCTCTGTAAAATAGTTTTCTTTTAGACAGCTGGTGCTAAATGTAGAGCTTATAACAGAAACCACTCGTGCTAAATACCCGGCAGAATAATCTTACAATAAATATAAAGTGGAGACCTTGTGTCTATTGATATAGCGTAACTTCTAATTGAATTAATTAGAAGAATGCGTTTGCGATTTCAAATAACTATTTCTTGCAAACAGTGTAATTAATAATGCTATGCTAATTTCTCTGCACAAGGCATTGATATTAAAAATCGTAACCATTGAACATTCTACATCACTGATACGTCTCATAATTAATTTAATATTATTACTAATTTTAGTTAATTGATAGAAATTAATCATTTCTTCACATCGTATATAGCCGTATATAGGTTAAGATCTTCGATAGATAGTGAACAGGAAAAATTCAATGCCATGGCCGGGATTTGAACCACGGATTCGTCCAGTCGCTCTAACCCATTGAGCTACCATGGCCAACATGCCTTCCTGACATTAAATTTTCCAGTTGACTCGTATATTTCCCCGGTAAACCACTAGGGGCTCTCGCATTTGAGATACACCGTTTGTGGCGACTTACTATCGCAAGTACTTGAGTCCCAGGCTTCATCATTTAACTCTTATTATTTTAGTTAATTGATGGAGATTAATAATTTCTTCACACTAGCCGTTTACAGGCTAAGGTCTTTGATAGATAGACTCAACATGAAAAATTCAATGCCATGGCCGGGATTTGAACCATGGATCTACTGGTTTCCGTCCAGTCGCTCTAACTCGAATGCGAGAGCCCCTAGTGGTCTACCCAGGAAATGTACTAGTAAAATGGAGAATTTAATGTCAGGACGGCACGTTGACCATGGTAGCTCAATGGGTTAGTGCGACTGGACGGAAACCAGGAGATTCATGGTTCAAACCCTGGCCATGACATTGAATTTTTCATGTTGACTCTATCTATTATTAGTAATATTATTTTTGTGTTATTTTTGTACTTGTACTATTATTGTTGTAATAATATTGTTGTACATTTTCATTGATTTATTTTTGTCACAGCCTTCTTCTATATATCACAGAAATATTGTCATGTTGTGATCATTGGTGCTCTGAAGGTAAATAAGAAGGAAGGCAAAACTAACAACAACAAATAATCCTCATCATTTTGCAGTTACAAATGTGAGGTTAAATAAATTTCAGCAAGATAGTTTAAAAGTACTATATGGCAATTCTAGTTAAAAATAACTTCATTTTGCTCGTAGAATTTCCACACTCGTGTTTCACCGTCTATCTGCGAACTTTCTTATTGGAAAAATAAAACTCCACTTTTCATGTTCTTATCTTATATCATATTTCATATTAAATTAAATTTCAGTTAGACATCCTTGACAGAGTCATAAAAATCAAATTTTTATATAGTTAACGCTCTTAGGCTTGGACAGATATATTCGGGGAAATTAAATCAATTAACTCTTTAATTTCGTATATTGACGCTAGGCAAAAGCATTCACATGACTTTCTCTGTTACTCCGTTATTGGTTATTTTACATATCTTCTATTCTTAGGCATCCATTATAGATGAATCATTTAATAATCTTTTTCATCAATCACAATGATATTGGCCTACGACTGCACAAACTGATTAAAGATTAAGTGTAGTTATACTCGTAAACTTTTAAATTGAAAACTGTGAACTATTATCCAGAAAGAGTATAAGTATTTCATTTTAGAATATCTGAAACAAATATTTAAAAAATATTACGTAATCAGAATTGTTTTATATGGTGGAAATTAAATAGCATTTTTGTTTATTGTAAGCACGTAAATCCTAATACTTTTTCATGTCTGTTAAACTTGAATTCAGCAATTAAGGAATTTGGGTGACAAAGTTAGATTTAACTTAACAATAAAGTTGTCTTTATTTTATTACCATATGTCTTAATCTGGTTAATTGTGATTAGAAACACCACAGCTCGTAGATATGTCATGTTAGGCTATTTATGAGGGATGCATCCTGAGCAATAATTTTTTATTCAAACTACCTGAAATTAGTTATTGTGCATATTTTATGCAAAATTTCTCTAGCAAAGAGAGAAGATGGACAGGTAGAGAGAAAAGAACTTCAATGTTTAATTTTATAAATCTAATTCAATTTAATTTACATAACCGTTTGCAAAAATATATTATTAGTTTGATTGCATACACTACAGCAGATGCTGTTGGCTGAAGTGAAAATTAAATATGTGAAAAGCTGGTCGGGTATACTATCTATGAAGTTTCACACCTTTTGCATATAACTAGAAGGAAACGTACGATGTCTTAATACATCGAAAGAGGCAAAAACATTGGAAAAAGTCAAATAACTAACAATGACGTACATATATCCTGCAGATACGCATTTTTCGTACTTTAAACTTTGTCCACCATATATGTCTCCCAGTAATACGAAGTTATAGAAAATCATAAACTTGTAAGCTATTCATAGTAAATTAAAAATATGCATTTTATTAGTCAATACAAATATCTAAACACGGGATATTCTAATTAGAACTTAATGGATTTTGGGAAATTAAAAGGAAACGCTTTCCTTTAAATGGTAATTGGGGTCAGAGAAAATTTACTTCAAATCTTCCTTCTTTAAAAAAAAAAAGTGGAATATGTACATAATAAGGAACTGAATAATTTTCATAGTTTTAGTAATGCTGTTCTCTCTGTCTCATTCACACGCACCACACATACATTTTTTTACTCTTTTTTTATTTTACGTCTTCCAACGTTAAGTCATATCTGACGGTGAATGAAATGGGTGAAATGATAATCAAATGTGTCCAGGGTACATGGAGCTTAGAGCTATCCGACGTTCGTTTTTCAGGATAAGGAAAGCCCCGGAAAAACCTTATCTAGGTAACTCACCCTGACCGAGATTCGAACTCGGGACCTCTTGAACGCGAGGCAGACATGCTACCATCTACGCTACCGAGGCGGACTTTTTGTAACTTTTGAAGTAGCAAAATGTGTTTCCGGTGTATCTTAATGATGTATTTTAATTTTTTTTTCCCCAATGGCTTTAAATCTGGAAAACTCCCGCGAAAAGCTCTCACTCTTTTCTGGGATTGCGTACGCTAATTAATTGCTCCTCTTGTTAACTCGATAAACCCATGTTTTTACTTCTAAGTTACTATACTGTGACTTTGTGGGGTCGTGAAATGAAAATCCAATTACACAAACTCAACAATGTTCTTTATTTCCACCGACTTACAGTTGAACACTTGCCAATTACACAGAATTACGAAATGCACACAATTACGATTCACCAGTTCGTCCGTTACCGTTCCGATGCACGTACACAGTCTTCTCGTCCGTTCGCTAGCACGTCAAGCACTGACTCAGTCTTCTCGTCCGTACACTAGCACTGCACTCTTACGCCAAGAACTGACTAACTTTCCTCCAGCCCGACGTGTTCCTTATATAGCGTCAGCTGGCCAATCTAGAATGTTCTGGATTAGATGAAATATCCCGTAAGTTCGAGAATCCAGGTGGAGGGGAAAAAGACGGCACAGTGGCCCGCGATCCCTCTCCTAATCATCCCTTCAGTTAGTGACTTAAATTAATTGGTGGGTGTGTCCGAACGCCTCCGTCTCCTGCTGCCGCTGCCAGCGGGGTCTATAGGGAGTTCCGACGTTTGGGTGACAATACGTGCTGTCTGCCCAGCACAAGGAGGTAAGTTAGAGGAAGGTGTAACGTAATCACTTTTGCTACAAACACGGTGTTTATTAACGCCTTCCCAGTAATTTAATGAAATGGATAGTAATATACATTTTCTCGTACTCACTTACTCCAGAAGTGCTCTTTTAGCGATCCAAGATCTTTCAGCAACTCATCCTATCATTAATGAAATACATCACAAGCTTTACAGCATCTCTATGGAGAAAGAAACCGGTTTGTTAATGTGGATTCCCTCAGACATTTATGGAAACGATTTGGCTGACAAAGCAGCCAAGGAAGCAACTGATCTTCCAAGTATAAATCCCAATGCTAAAGTGCCTTTTCAGTACCTCAACGTTTATTTGAAAAGAACACTCTGTAACGCATGGAAGCAAACTTGGGTTACTTCTCCGAAAAGCAAGCTTCATGTTGCAAGAAATAATCCTACAGAGCCCTTTTCAGTTAATTTTCTAGGTCACCGAGACCAAATACTCATAACTAGAATTCGAATTAGGCATACGCAACTCACTCACTCCTACTATTAGCTATCTAAGGAATATACTCGCCGAGGTCTACTTCCCATAAGCCCCAGCCCCGTAGGACCGGGAACCCGGGCCTCGTCTGTTATTTCCATTAGGACAGCACCTATTTTATAAGCTGCCCCCCCGTCTGCCTTACGGCAAACAGGACGGATGTGGATACGCCACATACGCGCCAGTCCTTAATGAACCAGCTACCAAATAACCTTGGTAGGGCCGCCAGTGTCTAGCTCACCAGCTACTAGCTCTGCAGGCTAGTCCCCGGGACTTATAAGACAACCCTCTGCCCCCTCCGGGCGGCCCTGGCGACCTGGCCGGAGGTACCCAATTGCCCGTGGGTGACGGGAACCAACTGCCCCCTCGAGACCAACCCAATCCGAACAACTCCCATGCGGGAGGGGCTCGTTATGTTCGGCCCGAGGTTCCTCTAGTAACGTCAGAGGTACCACGAGTGCTAGGGGTATCTAAGGAATAGCACAGCCTGCAATACAAGAAACACCATTCAGCATATAATGGAGAACTGCCAGCAATATGACATCTACAGGGAAAAATTCAAAATGCCAGGCAATCCACATCTGTCAACGAGCGATAAAAATAATGTAATAGATTAATACAGTTTTTAAATGTACCAGTCTATACAACCATATACTGTACAATTTACTACACAATGCATTCTTGTTTAAATTTGTTAAAATTTGTTAAAATTTAAATGTTATATATCTGTTAAAATAGATATGGTATTGTTAATTCAAGTTACACATTCTAAAATCAATTCTGTAATGTAATGTATGTCGTTGTATAACTTGTATCAATGTGAATGTTTTTAAGTCGCTGTAAGACCATGCAGTTAGGCGACCTTAAATAAATTCCAGTAGAATGTTTCCGGGGTTGAAGGCCATGGTCTAGACGATGAAAACACATCTGACGTTTCGCCCGTCGGGCATCTTCAGAGATTCTAAGTTTTGTCTGTTCACAACAGTCATTTACGCGGTGCAGCATCCAGCCTGCTTCACGGAAATGTGGTCTTTTGCGCCTGATTTGGACTTGCAATGTTTTCAGGACATCCCTGTAGTATTGGCGAGATACTGATGTGTGTGCGGGTACAACTTGCGGATAAACCATTCCATGAATATCAAAAAATGAGATGACAGTAACTTTCCGAGCAGAAGCAACCACTTTTGCTTTTTGCGGGGTTGGTGATGAAGTAGATTTCCCCACTGAGCTTTGCTGTTTGCTCTAAGGATCAAAATGATGTAATCAAGTTTCATCAGCAGTGATTACGTTTGAAAGAAACTCCGGATTTTTCTCTAACATAGACTTTAACTGCATGCAGACCTGCATGCGAATGTCCTTTTGTTCGGGAATCAACTGTCTTGGAACCCATCGTGCACAAACACGTCTCATGTATAATGTTTCTGTTGCCAACGTGTGGGTGGCACCCAATGAAATGTTCAGTATTTCAGAAAGTGATCATAAGGTAATTCGTCAATCCTCTCTCACAATGGCAGCAGCAGTGTTGATGTTTTTTTCTGTAAGAGCAGTAACTCGAGCACCGGGTCCACCTTCCTTTGAAATTGATTGTCTCCCCTTTTCAAACGTTTTAAACCAACTTAAAGCTGTGCTGTAGGGAAGAACAGACTCTCCCTGGGCCTCCTGTAACATTGTATAAGCCTCAATTGAAGATTTGTTGAGACGAAAGCAGAATTTCAAAGGCGCATATTGTTCCTGGCGTGTTACCTCCATTGAAGCGGTAGGCGATACTGAACATGTCTGAACTTGAGTGGTTCTCACAGGTGGGAACCAGGAGTACCAACAATGAAACTACTACGGTTTCACATTAAGCTAACAGAAAATAATAAGATTGGATTTTAGTGCGAAAAATTATGACCGTAAAAAAATATGATCATTCTTTAACAGCCCTCGTAGTTCTAAAAGAATTTTCTCGTGTAGTAAACAGATGGTATAGTTTTAGAACGGTTAATAGTTTTAAATATTATCCCAATTACCCCCAAGAAATATATTTGTGGAGGTTGTCCCCATAATTGCCCATTTCAATAAATTCAATAAAATGCGTATTTGTTTGTCATTTCATTTGGAAATGTGCAGCTGTAAGTGTTGGTCATAAAATCTGGAATCAAATTTAAAATATTAGAGTATAGAATGTGGTATATTTCATTGCAAACCAGCACTATAAAACGAAGAAAATAAATAACAGTGGTATTCTATCATGTTTCATGCATGTTGCGTTCTTTTTCAAAGTTTAGGAGTGGCTTTTCTTTGCTAATCTTTGGGGATGTTTGAAATAAAGCTTACATATACTAAATCCTGCCTATAATCTTGTGTTTCCATTCATGGGTCACAATGAACACTATTTGAGGCCGAATGATGATAATGATAAGCTTCCTACGACTGCTTATTATAAAACTATCTTTATTGATTAATAAAATGTATTGAAAATGAAAAAAAATAAAGCATTGCATTATATATTATACATACGCTGGTAGAAAGATATCTTTTGATTTCTTGATTCTGATTTGTTCGTTTTAAAGAGGTTCTTTTCCTATCATTTAGCTCTCCATGTTCACATTTGTAATTCATTTATAAGGATGTCTTATACACTGTTTTATATATCTCTGTATATCTCATATTGGTGCATTATATACATATTGTCCCTTTCCGAAATATACCTCATTGGTATCTTTTGCATGATTTATTATAAACTTATACTTATGGTCATTAATATTACATAATTCCTAATACCACTACTTATGCTTTGCAGGTAAGTCAATTTTCACTGCTAGCTGTTCCCAATGGGTTTGTTGAAGAAAGTAGCATTTAAGGTAAGAAAACTATTGGATAAAATGGCCTCAATTTTATGCAGGTGCTGTAGTACCCGATGTATTCTGTGGGCACTGGTTTGTCAAGTGTCATTATTTAAGGGACAGACTATATGAATAGAGGTATATAAAAGGAAGCCGCAACTCGCGGAGACAGAGTCGAAATGGAACTTGAGAATCTTGCGCGTACACCTGTGTTTTGAAAGTGAGCTCTTGTTTGTGGGCGACGACCTCGCAGACTGTACTTGTGTATGTTACGTAATTCTGATATTGTAAGGATTGACCAAGGTATATTTCTACAGAAATGAATAACATTTGGAATTTCTGCAAATTGGACTTTTAATTCTACGAACCCACAAAGTCACAGTATGATGAACATAGAAACACAAGTATGCGAGCACAAATTGCATATGTATCGTATTTGAAGTGCAATACACCTTAAAGCTATTATTTGTATGCTTACACTGTATCAAAGTGGAATATTTGCTCAGATTTACAAAATGTATGAAATCATTTGATCAGATGGCTGTGTCTTTGTTCAGCAAACTGCTTGTGGGAGTAAGCGCTGTTACGCGTAATCATTTTAAAAGGCGATGAAATGTCTGGTTTATAATACGTTTAATGGCGTTAATAAATATTTGGAAAGTACTATTATTATTTCACAACCCATTTTAAAACATTCTTGTATGATATTGTCAGATTCATAACATAGCGATTGTATAACATACGAGGGTGGGTCAAAAAGTAATGCTTCCTATTGTTCTTTCCTTAAATAAGTAAGTTATGTGAAAACTTTGAATTGGCGCAATTCCTCAAACCTTCTTCTCCAATCCCCTGCAGTAGTAACTTCCTAAGTCAACAGGTGGAAGCACTGCATCCTCTTGCAAAATGGGTGACATCAACTTTTGTATTAGACAGCGTTCTGTGATTGAATTTTTGATTGCGGAAGGTGAAACGCTAATTCGCATTCACGAAAGGCTAAAAAATGTGTATGGTGAAGCAACGGTCGATGTCAGCACTGTTAGACGATGGGTTCGTGGTTGTAACGAAGCTGAAGGGCAAACACCATTGGCAGATGAAAAGCGAAGCTGCAGGCCGATGACTGCAGTGACTCCATGCAACATTCAGCGAGTCGATGACATCATTCGTGGTGACCGCCGGGTAACAACAGGTGAATTGTGTCGCATTACCTCGCTCAGTAAAGGCAGTGTGATGACGATTATTCAACAACTGGGTTACTCAAAAGTTGTTCACGTTGGGTACCAAGAATGTTAACCACCCAGAACAAAGAAACAAGGAAAGCAATAGCCTCCGAACACTTGCAGCGCTTCAATTTGGAGGGAGAGGAGTTTCTGGAAAAAATTGTTACTGGAGACAAAACGTGGGTTCATTTTTTTTGTACCTGAATCAAAGAGGCAGACAACGGAATCGCATCACACAACGTCACGGAAGAAAAAAATAATAAAAATCTCAGCGGTCGGCAGGGAAATTTATGACGACAGTGTTTTGGGATGCAGAGGGTGTGCTTATAATTAATTTTTCGACCAGGGACGCACAATAAATTCTGTCCAATACTCAGAACTCTCAAAAAACCTGAAAGCACGTCTTCGCCGAGTTCGCCCAACAAAAACTATGGCGGATGTTCTTCTTTTGCATGACTATGCAAGACCACACACCAGCCGTTACACCACTGCAGAAATTGAGAAATTGGGATGGCAAGTCTTAACTCAACCCCCCCCCCCACCCATACAGCCCTGACCTGGCACCATCAGACTTCCACTGTTCGGGCCACTAAAGGAAGCTCATCGTGGGATTCATTTTGAAGATGAGGAGGCTGTGAAAACGTCCGTGCGTCTATGGCTTAGGATGCAACACCGTGTGTTTTACCACACTGGAATACATGTCATAGTTAAAAGGTGGACCAAAACTGTGGAAAAGGACGAAGATTATATTGAATAGTGACAAATTAATCGTCAATGTTGTAGTTTTCAAGCTATGTAAATTGGATTCAATTTTCTTGGCAATTAAAAGAGAGAAAAAATAGGAGACTTTACTTTTTGACCCACCCTAGTATGTGTTCAAGTACATCGTAGACTCCAGTGAATGGAATCGTGCCGATAACCCCCAGTAGTTTGTGTTCATATGGAAATAAGCGCTGCCATGTAGAATTCTACTTAATATTTCTTCTTCCTCCTACCGCTTACTTCGCTCGTGAGCAGTAATAAACTATGTTCGAAGACTGATGAACCCATTCAGTGGCTAGTGTGGACAATCATTGGGATACATAATTTCCAGTCATTTAAGTGACACATAGCCTTACTCCTCCCATTTGTCGCTCTACTAGGCCTGACATTTGTCTATAGGCTAATTCGTTTGTATTGGCTTTAAATTCAAAGCAGTAACAAAGCTCACTTGAGGCTGCTATGAAACAGAGGATAGGAGATTCTACCAACAATAAATGAATGCAGAAATAAACGTTAACAAGACACCGGAAGCCTATAGTACTATTTCAATGAATCTGTGTGCATAACACCGCATGAAAATGTTGCTACATGTATGTACATGTTTGTTTTCCTTTCTTTTTATATTTAATCGGTTTAATAAACGACAACTCAGTCAAATGTCAACCAACACCACATCTCTAAGGCCCTTCCACTTATTCACCTGAGCTGAACTGTTTTACCGCCCCGGTACTTTCACACGTAAGATGGGTTAGGAATCCAAGCAGGATGCTGGGAAAGACCAGCTGCAGATCCTGAGTCGTGGTGAAGGCGGTATTACACTTTGTACGGGACATATGTTCCCAGTCCACTGGAACTGATAAGATAAATCGAGTCCTTATTCCCTTCTGGACCCTTCACTTGTCTCTGCGGTTACTAAGTTCTCCTTCTGAAGTGTTTCTTAAAGGAAACGTTCTCTTGTCGATAAAGACGCAAGATGTAGTGCACCGTAGGTGCCGTTTGGTAAAACATTGTTCCTCCAGGATTTTCCGTGAAGCAAATTGTAGAGATCTCCTACAAATTGTTACTAAGGTTAAATAGAGTACTTACACGAATTATTTTCAACACCAATAGCATTACTTTAAGATACTAGTTCGATGAAACTAGAAACTTCATCTCAACTGAAAGATTATGATGAACAATTAAAAGCTCTGTGGTTTACATGTACAATAACTAGCATAAAAAGTGACTCATTGTGCTAAATTCAATAAGGAAACTACCTTCAGCTAATCCGCTTAGACTCCATTTATCCGGTATCAGTTTTGAATATGATCTGATAGAAACAATTGAGATATTAATGAGGTAATGATGTTATCGAAGTGAAATGAAGAAATGACACCTGTACGAGGAAGCCTTTGCGCGTTTAGTACACAATGTGCACGAGTACCGCTATGTATATGGTTTTGGGCCTCTGAGGTTTATTATGTACATTCACACTTCCCGACCCTAGGGAGGGTAGGAAACAATCTTGGCTAATGATTGTTTCCCATTCTCCAGCCGGGAATCGAACCTGTGACTCATAGCACAGCAGGCGCGTCTTCCTATTTACTATAGAACTTTACATAATTATTTCTATTCTGCAAACAGTTTCGTAGAAATTAATATATCTTCATATTTAGCATTATAGTTGCTGAAATTCATTTACGTTTAAAGACAGATGGATTTTTATGAGTCATATTGCTACGCATGTTTAGCTCATGAATCACTGACAGTGCGATAAGAATAAAGTTAGCGATAGCTGCCAATTGCATTGTTTCTTCTTTGTTTTATCACGAATAACGCTTTGAGTAATTCTTAGGTACTTATTTGTATAGTTACTCTTGCAGGCTTTCGCAGATTTAGTTCTCAGTAACTTAGTTGTTACATATTAAACAAATATAAAAGTACATCTATGTAGATTTTACCAAGAGTGAAAGCAGACTGCACTCATACACCACGTAGTTGGGATAGTAGGAATTTTGTAATGCTGTAAATTATTTCCAATCCAATGAGAGCAACAACTGTTATAGTTTTTTTGGAAGGAAAGTATTGCCGCTTTTCTTTCTTTACAGAAGACAGGCCTCTGCTGCTTAATTTTTCCCTGTAGTAATTGTAATTTGTAATTTATTTTTCAGCTTTCCCTTTACAACATCAAATTGAAATACAAAATCTAGATTACAGTTATAAAATCCATACTGAAAAATGCCATATATTCCTATATCATGGAAATCCTATCATGTTGCCCACCATTGACTAATAATTCGGTCCCCATACACCTAACCCTAAGTTTTTGTGTATTGGAGGCACTCTACTCCTTTTTACATATTTTGCCATTTCAGCTATCCCACTCTATATTTTTCTCATAATTGTTCTTAGCCATTTCCCTAAATAATTCCCTATATTTCTCCTGTTCTTTTTCTCTTTTACTGACAAAATTTTTCTAATTACTACTTCACCCCCCAAATTGTCCCATTTACGTAGCCAAACCTGCTCTCTCCATATCTTTGTTTAACTTCAACATAATATACAATGGAAATCTGCATTCTCTTCTTAACACAATGGACATTTATCTAGCTCCCTCTCTTCACCTATACCTTTCAAGTTTCTCACTCCTGTTCTTGCCCAAGCAAAACCTTCTCGCCCTAACTTACTACATATCCTTCCCTCCTTCAGGTTATTTTATTTCTCTATATAATCTCAGTGAGCTTTTGTTACTTTTATTGGCAAAAATGTCTTGTCTGTCAATATCTTCTAATCTTAGCTAACTTCTTTCCAGAAGCCTCTATACCCATACCCTGCAACCTGTAGTATAATTTATTTCATTAGTTGCCGTTCACGAAATAACAAACAATGCGAGAAACTTTAATAAGTTTAAGTTTGTTAAGCGTTTTAACACCGATTTCTAGAATAATTTGGGGCTGACGAATGTAGAATTGATTGAAAAGACATTCTAAACACCCAGTATTTTGTACAAGGACTGGCTTAACAGTTAAAATGGAAATTATGTGAAAATGTCTACCATTGCTTGGTGTGCGACGTTGCTGACTGTAGAGGGGGTTGAGGTGAAGTGGGGCAGAACGCCTACATCCGGTACAAACTCCGCCTCTTAACAACTATAAATTATAAATTCTTGTTGCGTTCAAACTCGGCAACATTTGGTAGAACACAAATAGAGGTATGAAAACAATGTACACATTCTTTTACCTAAACTCGTCATTTAATGTTGGGACACGTAAATTAACCAAAAGACTCTTAATCGAGATTTACTACATTACAGTTTCGTCATAGATACAAAGGGTACTACACTCAAATGTTTAAGAACTACACACTATTTGCGGATCATAAAAGTTCCATACTTATTCTATATCATTTCGAGAAGCAAGTATCGACAGGACTTTAAAATAATATCGACAGTATTTAAGAAATCGAAACACTAATAACTGGTATCTGGAAACTGATTTACGACACTGAGTTATTTGATACAAATTACGTGTTTTAACGAAATTAACATTAATTGTGTGTAGCAATTTTCTCTATCACTTTAGGCATATTAGAAAGGTGTACAAAATTCCTACTGGGCTTCACAGGCTATTCTTAACAAAAACTCAGAAAAAATTACATTTTATTTCTCCTGTAACTATATTTAATTAGTGTTGTGTTGCAAACCACTAGAGCCATTCGCGAGTGGTGGTGAATGCAAGAAATGTAGAGAATGAGAAAGGGTAGTTCAAGATGAAATTTTCTGATAAATATGCGTAGCACTTTTTAAATATTCCGAATGTTAATAGCAAATTTGGTATTTATTTTACTTTTATATTTTTGACTTAGACTGTTTAAAGTCCTTTTTCCTCATACATACGCATGCTAGCGTGCATACCACACACAGATTTCTTTTAAATCTGTGGTGGTGCATTTAGGCACCTCGAAACGTATATTTCCGTTGAAGCGATACTTTATTTTTGGATGTAATGCAATATTTTTTCTTATACCACAGACATTAAAAGGGCTAAAATGTGAGACTCGGGTTTAATTTCCGTTGATGCTTGTTCTCGCCTCAGGTTCTTCGTGATTTGCTCAGGTAGGCAAATATCGTCAAACATAGATCCTTTCTATCTTTTACCTTTCATTATTAAAAAGACATCAAAATGAAACAGAAAAAGAATCTGTAACAGCGGAATATTCATTTAACTAAAAGCAATTTAGAAAAATTTTGTTAGTTATTAACACATGATGAAATTAAATGAATGTTGCGACTTATCACTATAATAAATCATCAAATTAGCCAGTACTGCGACTGTTTGCCACAATTATCTTCAACTGCGTAAGTACCCATTAGTCCCATATCTTCCTCAGGAAATTCCTAAGATGAGATAATGCAATGGTGAATGATGACTAAGCGTCAGCGAGTTTTGTAAGCGAGTTACTCGATAAGACAATCAAAAAGGTATTTAAAGCAAACACTAGTGAGGGACTCAATAGCGAAGAAGTTTGATAAATGATGAAGAATGCAATGTCCTTCGTTCCTTAAACCGGACCCAAGATGGTTATTCAAGGGATGGTGTACAGGCGAAGTCAAAGTGGGATTTGCGGCCCACTGCGCTGGGGCGGGTTTTCTCTGGGATCTCCGATTTTCCGCGCCATCTCATTCCACCTATGCTCCATCTTCATCTCGTGTATCATCCGTGTCAGCGCCTGCGTGCCATATATAGTAAAAGCGGGCGACAAACACTACACTTACACACAAAGAGATTTAGTGTCCGCTGAGCTGAAATTTCAGTTATGTTAGTAAAAAGACTCGCAGTAGCCAAAATTGAGTATCATAAACGTATATTTTATCATTTAAGTTGGCAGGAAGTTATACATACAGTCTGTCTGTTAGACATCTGCGCGTCTGTGTGCCCTAGGCGCCTCTGGCCTGTAGCTTCGTGTGGTATCTAAACTTCACTCCTTTCTCTAAAGAAAAAATGTTTTTTTTTTTTTTGAAGCTGCCATTAGCTGGGATATCAGCACGGCCGGTGTGCCGGAATTTCCTCCCAAAGTTTTTACATGCACTGAAGACTATCGGCTCCCCCGAACTTGAACCCAGAACTTTGGAAACAGTAGACTACTCAAAGATACAATAGATATAGATTACAACGCGTAAGTTATTCTCTTTTATTGTACCTTGGGTAGAAATGTACGAGTACATCGCATGTTTTTACCTTCATGTACACAGGAAGCGTAGGATTGCATTCTACAGAAATTTAACCTAAAATCTTGTTTTGGAAGTCTGTGTGTGTGTTTTGTTTCAATTTCTTCGTTTGGTCCTATTAATGTGTTAGTGTCTAGGACACTGAACACGTACACAAAACAAAAACAACATAAATATTTTAAATACCACATCCATACTTCAAAACATGGTTTTAAATTTTTATTAATTAATTATTGTTTTATTTATTTTATTTATTTATTTACTAATTTATTATTTTTTATTTAAAATAATAACTGAATATCTGTTAAGTACCAAACTTGATGCTTAACAGATCTTTAGCTTTTAAGTTTTATCTTCAAGAATGCGAAACGATTTTCATGAAAATTCCGCGCCCCCCAAATCACTTTTGCATGGAAATTTTTTATTAACGATTTTGAATTTATCGAATATGGCTTCATAGTTTTACGTATTGTGGTGACAAATGAAGTTTAAGTGTATCTTGAATTATCTGGGAATGTCTCAGAATAGCTGTTTACCGCATCAATGACCTGCTCGTTGCTGTGAAATCTTCATCCTCCAAGAAATATTTTGAGGTTCGGGAAAAGGTGGTAGTCACTGGATGCTAGATCTAGCGAATAGGGTGGATGATCAATCAATTCGAACTTAAATTCCCACATTTTTCCCATTGCAATTGACTGAACGATGGGCCGGAGCATTGTCGTGAAGAAACAAGATGTTTATCTTTGCCAAATGAGGTCTTTTTCTTTTCACATTAATACTCAAACGTTGCAGTAAGCTTGCGTAGTACTCACCCGTGATAATTTTACCCTTTTCCAAGTAATAAATAAAAGAACTTCCTTGTGCATCCCAGAATACACTCGCCATAACCTTGTTACCTGACAAAATTGACTTTGTATCTTTTGCAGCTGGTTTACTTGGTGCAATCCACTGTTATGACTGTGATTTACTTTTAGGATTGTAAACTTCCAAACCTGTACTAAAAGCACTAACATTAGAAACTGTGAACAATAGATACCCACCTGAAGAATGGTTACATATCTAGACAGATAGATCTAACTTTTACAAAAACTCAGGAGCAGGAATTAAGTGTGCACTGTTCTCATTCTGTGAACCAGCAGGATACCTCACAAAAAAACTTTGATGCAGAAGTAACGGCTATTCATATTTCACTCCAACACCTTGTGTAAAGAATAGATAAATTCAAAAATGCTGTCATACTTTCTGATTCTAAAGCAGCATTATGTGCAATAAGTTCATATAAAATGAGGTCAATCCAAATTAAAGAATGTCACAAAATGATCCAACTACAGAAAAGAATTATATTACAGTGGATACTTGCACATTGTGGAATTGCTGAAAATGAATCAGCTGATTTTCTTGCCAAAAAAGGTGCAAATTTAATTCAGAACAAAAGTAAAAACTTACCCTTTACATCCATAAAAAGATTAATCAAAAGCAAATATAAAAACAAACAAAACCAATCAATATCTAACAAAGCCAAAGATAAAAATGGAACATTTTAATTAAAAGTCCAGAAATTATTCCCGAAATCCCACGTAAAGCTGCAGTAGCAAATGTTATATTACTTACGGAACATGATTATTTGGCCAAACACTTACACAGAATAGGAATTTATACAAGTCCAAATTGTCCTCTGTGCAACAAAGAAGAGGAAATGACTGAAGAATATATTTTAACCTGTGAAGCCCTACCTGCCAGATCCACTGCACAGAAATATTGGAGAGCAAGAGAGCTAATGGCTGCATTGCCAAAGCCTAGCATTTGAAAACAACAACACTTTCTGGAGTATGGTGAAGTTTCATCCATGGTAATAAGCCATCTCAAAAATTCACTGGGATTTTTACAGTAAATTCTTAACAGAAACAGTTTTTCTTAGCAACTTTTGATGTCAACAAACGCGGCACCCATCTTATACAGGCCATGTGAAAGCCCAAAACATGTTTTAAAATATTACCTGCACGTTCTTTTGATATGTTTACAGCTTCTGTTGTTCAAACAACTTTAATCTTTGGTCTTCCAGTACTAAACGATGAATTTTTCAATGATCTCTGCGAGTTGTTACTCCCACAGTTCGTCCAGCGCGAGGCTCATCCTTAGGCTCGTACGTACGTCTCATTTTAGACTCTGCAACCCACCTTTTAACTATTGTGAAGGGGCAGGGTCTTTTAATGTAGTGTCCATTTCCTCCTCGATTTCTTTAGGCGTTAAGTCCTTTAAATGGAAGTGCTTAATCACTGCTCGTTTTTCCAAATCCTCCATTTTCGTGAAATCTCTCCACTGGTTTTGTTTAAAATGCTGTCATTCAAAAACTAAACCAGCTATTGATGTGTAACTATGGATACAAGCTAGTCTAGAGTTAAGCAATGTGATACTAGCTGTCAAACTGACACAGTGGCGCCATCTCTATGTGACGCTCCGGACTTTTCAGCAGACTCTCTATAACAGGTGACCTGTAAGCGATAGACCAAGTCTTACTTAAAAAAAAAAAAAGCTGGTTAAAACACACAATTTATTTCAAGTGCATTTTTGTTTGTAGTGAACCATTTCAGAGTTATTCTTTGTGATTTGCCTAAATTTTCCAAAACTTAACGCTTTTTCCAAATTGGAAGGCGTTATTAACTCTGGAGCTTGCAAAGAAAACGGAATTTCAAAGTAATCCATGACGACCAGCTCATTAAAGTTTTAACTATCGCTTAAAGCCCAGTGCAATTATCCCAATATTCTCCTTGCACTAATAAGGTGATTTACAGTGGCATAATAAATGTAAATCTCCAGCAACATGATCTAGATGAACTAACAAACATTCGTAAGAATTGTTGGTACAAGAGTAGAGAAAGTCATGTGAGGGTAACCCATCAGATTTTCTTCTCTCCTTATGGGGTTATAGTACGTCACCTAGGTTTCCGTCTCTTCGAAAGATGTGTGGTGGCCTTCTGTGTTCTTTTGTTTTATGGTGTCATAGACCTAGTGATCATTGCAGCTATTGAGAATACCTGATGTGGTATACACTCACATGAGAGGAAATACCGGTTGAAAGTAACACGCTTAAATGCAGGTTAATGTTCCATCGTTCTGCTTAGGGTGAAGTGAACAAGATTTCTGCGACAATCTTATTGCAACTACGCTTTTACGAGAATGCCTTCCTTTCTTTTTTTCCCTGAAGACTGAGCTTGTTTGAGAAGAGGAAGCCAGAGAAATCTACTTCTCGTAAAGATGGCAATCTCATTGCAGTGCCCTGTTCTTATTCAGAAAATATATTTGTGGCATCACATTGTAGAAGATATAAGCGAAAGAAAACGCCAGTTTGGCGAGTTTCCGTCGATGCTGGATGTAAAGTGCATTTAGATGGAAGAAAAATGGCAGAAGGCAAGCAGTAGAAAAAGTTAGCGAATGTGACTAGTCTACAGTGGCATCTGTTAACGTAAAGATCACCTTTGAGTTGTAAAACCAAATGTCATGCTCATGCTGAGCTTTAGACACAATTTCAGAAGAAAATATTTACAATCTTATGAGAAAAATTGTCAGAAAGATGATATATTTATGCTTAATATACTCTTATTGGATTCTCTCTCTAGTTTAAAATATATTCACTCTCTGTGGACATATTGTTTATTTTTTAAATGATAGCGAAATGATAATACATCAGTCATTTGTACACTGAATTCTGCAGCATGTGATAGGAAAACATTACTCCTACATACTCTTCAGCAGAAAGAAACACTTTTCTTTTTCCTTGTTCCATTTATACCCCGCCTTTAACTGCTATGGTCATATCGGCGGCCGTTCTCCTTTGGAACATACTGAAGGTGTTAACTCGTTATCTTTGGGTTGTTAATCATTAGATCACGCACACATTCACACTCTCATTCATACTTCCATACTGTGGGGAAGATGGGGAATTATCTTTGTCGGAGATAAATCCCCACCCCCACCGGGACTCCTAGCACGGCAGGCAGGTGCTCTACCGACTGAGCTACGGGGCCAGCCAATGATAAACTTCAACTTCCTTTCAAGTGTTGGTAGTTTTGCTCTACCATTACGCATGGTAGCTTTTCTGTGCTTAATTTACATGGCTTCTTTATTTGTAAGTACATACAGAATTGTTTTCTCAGTTTACATTTTTTAGTTTAAGTGACTCGTTTATCACGGAAAAAAATTAAAATGGGTAATTAAATTTGGGGATGAATAAACCTCTTACTGCTTTCATGATCCACTATGAGGTAATCAACAGATTAGTCAGTGATTTAAGAACGTTATTGCTGTTACATTTTAATTATAGATTGCTCTAAGTAATATAACATTTTACAAATGTATTGCATAAAATAAATTAGAACACCTGCATCTACATGCTATAAAAGGTCTTAGGGGCCTTTCATGATAATGGTTCATGCTATTTAGGATGTTTAACATTAGGGAAAATCAGGTTTCCTCTGAAAGGGAAAATTTCAAAAGACTTTTTTGTGCAGTCTTAACAATTACAATTTTTCTTTGTTTATACATTTTTATTATTCTAGATGTTATAGCTACATTTTAAGTATTTTACCTATGTCATTTTTATATGAATTCTCTATTTCACAGAAGAAATTATATCTTCTACACATTTTGGTATAGAGACAAATTTTACCCCATTATAGGATAAGTTTTGCTCTGCAAATTTAGAATCCGGGAAAAAATGATGAAATGAAAAGTTGCAAATTTGCACGCCTCCAACTATACTTATTTTCAAATTTTATTTAAAAGATATCAAACTGAAGGATACATTCAATGAGCTAGTTTAGAAAACTAACCCGCACACTTTAGGGAACCTAAAAACAAATTGATCAGAAGTTATCATTTATCAATAGATTTGCAAGTCAAATCGACAATTTTCTAAGCACGTGCCACAAATGCTTGAACATGAGAGAAAGAGAGTCATAGTTACAATTCGTTACTGGATACATGTGAGTAATTTGCTTTCCTTTTTATGCGTTTGTTATGTGTGTTAGAAGCAACTGGCGCGACAAAGCGTACCAATTACATTTACTGCGGACTTCCTGTCAGTCGCAACGCCACACAGCAGCCGGGCCACCCACGCGTTGCAAAACTGGTCGGTTTTAATAGCAGTCAATATTGGGGTTTCGGAAAGATATGATATCGTCCTTTCTGGTTTTATATTTATAAGCGGCTTGTTAACCCAAACCATTTTTCCACAGTCTACGGCGCCTACTTCAAAGTTATGCAGGTGAGGCTTTAATACAGTATTGCATCTTTGGTTACAGTTGATCTTTCTTGGATTCAGTGGCCCCAGTTCAGGGCCCAGATCAAAGTTCTCGGTAGTTCTTCCCTTCTTGAATTAAAATAAACGATACATGAAGTTTCTCTACATGTTAAGCGGATTCCTAGCTATTTCCTCTTTGTGTTAGGATTGGCTGGCGATTCATCCAACAATGAGGTCATCAGTAAGACCAACAAGCATATTATAGCTGTTCACATGTTCACCATAGTTTACCATAGTGGTGTGGACCAAAGCAAAATTTGCAAAGCTGTTTTAGATTTCTGTATTATTCATGTTTCTTCAATTTCTGTGAAAATAGACTGAAAGATTCTCTTTGTCGAGGTTGCTAATTTCTAAGATTTTCCATATAGGAAGCATTCATATGCCAGTTTAAATGGCACTTTTGCTAGGCTAAATAACACTCATTGAAACTGCCCAGGGTGACTAAATAATTAAGCATCAGGATCTGAAGTTATGGACATGTGCTAGAAATTTTTATACTTTCATTTTCCAAGTTTGCAACCAGAGAGAACTGTAATCGGTGTTTATATTTAAGCCCGCCTTGAATAATTTAATAATGAATATATGAGTGCAAATAAAAAGACAAATCTATTAAAATATGAGGCCATAAGTTAGCTGTTCCGGATTCAATTCACATAACCTACTATAACCACCACTACTACCACTATAACCTTACTTTTTGGCTTTCACTGGTTACGGCGGAAGTGGTTCCTTGTATACCATGTGTTCTTTTTCATCATTTCTCTTATCTTTGGTATGCTCCTAGGTTTTGTGGCATTTGGCGGTGTCATACGCATGCTTTGGGGACATATTTCTGACACTATATAGTTGTTTGGTTGAAAGGTCTTCGTCGCACTCTCTAGATTGCTCCAGGAGACCAGGGTCTTCAAAACTGGTAATATTGGAGGTCTTCTGCACGTCTCTGTTCTTGTTGCACTTCATCCCCTCCTCTGGGGTGGTAGTAACTTCAATAGCTCTGTACCTACCTATAGATTCCCAATTTCATTCATAGGAGCACAAAAAGTTCAGAATTTGAGGGGGGACCATATAAAATTTCTTCCTAAGATTCCGAGCCAGTTAAAGACGGCAAGATGGTACGCAACTGATAATATTGTGAGTGATCTAAGGTAATATTAACATTGCAACCGCAATCGTAAAGCATGAAGGTTGCACACATTTGTACATCAACAATGTACGAATATATGTAACCCATTTAATAAAGTGTAATAAGGAAACATATTTATTCGTCTGTAAATAATAAAAAATAGACACTATGAAGCAGCTTCAGACATTAGGATTTAAAATGCATTAGACGGCCAAATAAAGAAGAGCATAAATGTAGAGTCAAGTGATTTGAAGCGTACTAATGGTTTGGTTTCCTTCACCTTTTCTCATTATTTAACCCACATAAGCAGAAATTCTTCCCCTGGGGGAGGCGAACTGTTAGCGTTTGTTTTCATTTATAACCTATGAACAATGGTAAGATCGAGGTGAGTGAGGAAAGAGGAGTAAAGAAACATCCAATACCAGTCCCTAATGAATCCATCTTGTATCGTTTGAAGTCAGAAGTTTGGAACTCAAATACCAGATCATCCATATATCGTATCTCTGAAGCTTTAGGTGAGGTCCTTTTTCATCGACATGCTATCGTTTTCCAAATATTAGGCTGATACACTCCGTCAATAAGGAATGGATGCTCTTCTTAAGCTCAAATATAGTTTAAAAGTTATATACTCGCCCATATAAAAGGGTGCTCTGTGACGTAGGTGGTAGCGTGTCTGCCTCGCTCAAGAGGTCGCGAATTGAAATCTCGGTTAGCGGGAGTTATCTGGATAAGGGTTTTTCTTATCCTGAGAGATGAATGTCAGATAACTCTAAGATCCATGAACCTTGGGTTATGTGAGCATCGTTTCACCCATTTCATTTATTCTTTGATATTACTTAACGGTGGATGACCTAAGTTAAAAATAATCAAAGGCTGTGGTGAAAGTGCTTTTCTTTGCTTTCAATGCATCATGACAACTTCTTAACTACCCGTTATATTTCTTAGTTATCTTTGAGAAATCTCTTCTTGAATGGTATCCTTAAGTTTGTCTGAATGTTTTCGTGTTATACGTTAAAACTTTTAATTTACCCCAGAGTTAACAGACTTCAGAACGTCTCAAATTATTTTCTGATAGCACGGAGTGATAATGTTATAAATAATGTGGAATAAAATGATTTTCATTATTTCACATTACTTTCCTTTCACGTACTACTACAACCAAAACGCAATACAAACTGCGTTACGAGACATTGAATAAATCAGTTATTACCTTAGACAGTTTCCCTCCGGCCGCACGATTGCCAGTCCTGTTATCGAGTGAAATGCCGTTTCAGATGCGGAGACACGATATATCGATAATCCAGTATTACATGTAGGTTTCATACTCAGGAACAAAGCAAATGAACCAGGTAAGGGATTGAGTTAGATGTAGTAGAAGCGTTTTATTAGATCCTTACTAACCTATACAGTGGACTGCATGAAAGTGCATAGTGGTTTAAAGATGGCGCAAATTCTAACATCTCCATAGCCTATTACCGAGTTCAAGTAAGGTATGGAGTTTGAGTACTCTCACGTTCCGTTGCGCGTTATGACTCCATGTAGACATTTCCATTAAATAACATGGGTACTAAGTGTTGCGTTATGCTGCATTTACTGTACATTATAAATCACTTAGTGATAAATCTATTATCACTTACAAGAATCTCTCATCACAAACGTCCAGTGCCAATATTATCGCGCCGGCCTGCGGAATCCCAAAATTACGAGGTAGTAGTTTTCCATTGGCAAAGGAGAGATCAAAATCAAGCGAATAATTCCACGGATTACTTTGAACATTCAAACTTACATACGCTTTCAACATGGAAATGTATTTTAATCATTGCTCTCAGGTCATGTGAATACCAAGAATTTCGTTTAGCAAAAGGTTGCCTTTCCATCCATCAGCTTTCCCTTTGAGTTCTAGACGAGTTAATGAAACCTCGAACATTTTTCAACAATATCTGAGAGCGACCTACCCACATTTTAGAGGTTAAAACAAACAAAACACCTGGGTACAGATGAGATGAAAGCTTTGAGTGGATGAGGCACTGGAAAAAGAAAGCTTTACAGGAGGGGAGACGATGTGAATTGATCCTCTTAACTGTCTGCTGAAATCCAGATCCTCTTTGTAAGAGAATAGCATGGGCATGTAGTAAAAGCATTTCTCTATCTTCGTGATACCTTTGTGTTTCCAGTAAACATAATATCTGTGAGCTCTTTAACAGGAATGTAGCACAACGCATAGGTCAGCTGTTGGAGTAATCTCTATAGCTTTAAACGAATATTGGAAAATTCATATCAGGTGCAATAAATATATAAAACTATTAATGGCACAGAACATTAATTTTTACAATATATACATCGTTTACGCAATGAGCTTCTATCCTTTTTATTCAATCATTCGTTCGTTCGTTCATTTATTCATTCATCCAGTCTGTCGGTCGGTCGTTCGTTCGTTCGTTCCTTCATTCGTTCGTTCCTTCCTTCGTAGCTTCTTCGTTCGTTCCTTCCTTCGTTCCTTCGTTCCTTCGTTCTTGCATTCATTCATTACCTCCACCAACTTCTACCTACATAATTTCGCAGAAAATAAAACAAAACACATTAAAGCCGTTATTTAAGGTTGGCTCCAAACCAGAAATTGTTTTTAGATCTCGAGATGTTTAAGAAATATAAAGAAAAAACATGTTAATGATTACGTAGTCAAATAAGAGTATACCTGTTGATGGAAGAAAAACAAGAGACCTTAATTTAAAGACCGAACAATTAGACCCTCTTAGAGATTTTATATCTAAACTAGCTGACTCGGCGAACTTCGCACCGCCAATAAAGGTTGCCTGAACTTATCTATTTAATTAAAACAAATTCGGATTAGTTACATATTTATTCTGAAATTGGCGGGGAAGTTTAAATACAACAGTTACGATTACGTTAATCAATTTAAAGCTTTCTGATAAACAATATATTTTTGTGTTTTGTTTCTTTTTTTAAATTTACGTCCGCCCCAACGTTAAGTTATATCGGACGGTGAATGAATTGGGTGAGGTGATGCTCAAATGAGTCCAGGGTCCATGGAGCTTAGAGCTACCCGACATTCGTCTATTTTTTGTGGTGCGTAAACGTATAAAGATCGTGGTTTCCTGACGCGCGAACAGTCCATGAGAGAAATAGGCAAACTCTAAGTTGATTCCGCATATTTCCAACGACTGCCCTTGCAATTTATTTATGGTCATCGCATGGGAAATTTTATAGATAGACGCTTTAAAATCAAAAGGTAAATCCGTTGGAATCATCGGAATATGCGGAATCAAGATATCCTCTCAGCCCGCCTCGTAGCGTAGATGGTAGAGTGTCTGCCTCACGTTCAAGAGGTCCCGAGTTCGAATCTCGATCAGGATGAGTTACCTGGTGACGGTTTTCCCGGAGTTTTCCCTTATCATATATATATATATATATATATATATATTGTACTTAACCTTGATTATTGCCTCGATGACGTTATTCATTAGCGTTTTAACAGTTAGTCTCGTTCCATTGCAAAATTCAAAACAATTTCCAAAGGCAGTGAAGTTGGAGAAAAGAAGTTCGAAGTTAATTGTCAATCTGTTGTACTTTTCAAAGTTGTCACAACAAAATACAACCTGGAGCAAATCATAAAGTATAAAATAAGATATTAAGAATTGGCGTCCCGCTACGACAAATTTCAAAACGGAATATTAAATATACCGAAATCACCAAATATCTTAAATATCCAGAAATTTTAAGCATTTTAAAAGACATCCGTAAACATTTTTTTTTTTCAGAAACATATCCTGAACACTCCCAGCAATTCAAGTATCATATTTGCAATA
>CM060956.1:81576921-81589421 GCA_030765055.1 Mantis religiosa
AAGAAAGAAACATAAAAAGTGGAGTAGCTAAGGAAGAGAGGTTTCCGAAAAATATAAAATAAGAAAGCAGTAAATCTAAGTGTACACGTGTATGTACGTCAGAATGATGTTCTGTTACGTACCCCCCCCCCCCCAAAAAAAAAACACTTGACAATCCATGATTTTACTTCACTGTTTCAGTTACTTAAACTCAGCTCTACTTCTTTCTATTTATTGATATAACGGAGGTATATATTGAAGCTTTGACAGGAATGGTTTGAAATTCCAATAAGATATGTTACTATCAACGTTTGCTCTGGCCCAACTTCAATAAAAACATTGGGCCAACATTGGTATGAAAACCCCTTATATACTTACATCTTTTGGCAACCATCATAGTTTGGTTAGCGCTCGAAAATTAAAAACCAGTGTGCTGAAAAAGTAATAGACAGTGAATAGCAACGTAGTAGATTACTAAAATAATCATTAATATCTATCCCATTTTGCTCTTCACTTAACTCCTGTAGATCAATAAAAAAGTAGTAACTATTTGCAACTAAAGAAACATTTTTCTACTGCTAAACAATTGTTGAAAGATTTAAGCGCTTCTTGAATAAAATATTCTTTCCGAGTATCTATTTTAGAGTATTCAGTAATATTTATGCACACATTGGTTCTTACACAATCATTGCCATATATTTAAACCTCGCCATATTCATAGTTCTGACGTTTTGAATTTATTTGTATCTACATTTTAGTACAAAAAGACAATTCATTAAGAAACTGGCTGGCTTAGGATGTTACTGAAACGTCTAGCTTGGCTCTTTATGTCTTCTATGTATTTCCTTTCTTTCTTAGTTATAATAATGGTATTAACAAGATGCTTACATCATCCCAAAAAATCGTAACATTTCCAATCAGTTATGTACCTTCTTGTTAGAAGAGTGTGCGCTGTCAAGCTAATAGTCATTATAACAAGGGTCATCATTGAGCTTCTTTGATGAACTTCTGAACTTCAGAGGTATTGCTATTATGTAATGACGATATTTTATTATTATTTCAGTAATAAAGTAAAAAGGTCTAATAACACTGGGTAACAAAAATAATTTTTGAATGTTTCGAGCACTTCATGAGGCAATTCCTACTAATTTTGGGTTGAGAAAAACAAATATGACAATGACAAATTTTTATGAGCTCTAGTTTCTATGATATACACGAGGTGGAATTATTACATATTAACGGATTGAGAGAATAGGATACATTTTAATTACATACATGCTAACAACAATGATAGTGCAATTGATTTTTTAAACTGGTAATTACATGCTAAGTGTTCTAAATTGCTGGAAAAATACTTCATAGATAGTCGTGTCTGAAGAGAATCGTGTGGTGGCGTATTGACTTCGTCGTGTTTCAGCTTGCCTCTTGTGATGGAGTTCCGCAGAATCCCTATACAAAGACCAACAGTAATCCGCAAGCATTACTTCATTCCAACGGCCCTAATATCTTTGTTCCGTAACAGAAATTTCCTGATGGAATCTGTCCCCATGTTCATCACTAACAGCTCCACAACTAGGAGGGAAAATGTCTCGGTGGGAGTGGAGAAAATTGATCTTAAGGGACATGTTGCATCCAAGGTTATCGTATTTTTGCAGTAGCACTGTCATCAAATGCTTGTAGTTGTCATCTACGGTATTTTGACAAGTATGTCAACTCCCAAAAAATCCCCCAAATTTAAAATCTTTTAAAATCTTGTAAAAATTGAAATGTCACTTTATCTTCAAAACAAGAGCTAATCTATCATTTTTATTGCGATTTTGGAATTCAGCAGATGGAAATACATGTAATTCACTATTTTTAAACCCGAAACATTTTCATTGTTGCCCAGTGTAATTAACAAGTGAACAAAATATCTTATGAGGATGTATACACACACTGCAGTAGTTTCTCTATCAGTGGCAAATTATGTTATAGTAGTGAAATTCATTACTAAAATAATTTATAAGTAGGCCCTAAGTAGCAAAATGAAAGTTCTATGCGTAAATTAGGTTAAGAAAAAGTGACCTTATAAACAATAAAAATAGTAATTGGGAATGCATAACCTGAAAAGTAAACCAAAAGAATTCTACATTAAGTTTGTAACTGTAAACCAAGAAATGTTTATAAAGACATTCAAATTTTATGAAAAATATATGTATATTGCATAAGCCATAAATTTCTATAAATTGAAGATAGAAAAGTACATTGTCTATCGATAAGTGCAATGGAAGAAGGATAGGGACAATGTTTGTGGTCAAGTGATGAGAAATATTTGTTGCTAAATACATGGGCTTGAACCATTTTACTTCAGTTGTTTAAACTAACATACGTTACTGAAGTTATGTTTGTTTACTATAATTAATATACACCAAAATAATATAACTCAAAGTGTTCATTGCAACAAACTCCAACAGTTTACAAAAAGCTCTAGTTCTGAGCACTTATACATGGGCACCTCGGGTGGCGCGAAGAATATCCAACCTATAGTCAATTACACGCCATGTGTTGTGCAACATGTCTTCTGGCAGTGTTTATAACATCTCTAATACTTGTTTCAACTTCAGTACATTCTGCACTCTCGTGCCGTACACTCTGTCTTTGACGTACCCCACAAGAAGAAATCTAGTGGGGTGATGTCGGGAGAACGCGGAGCCCAATATTTAGTCCGACAGTTCTTAGATGACGCACTCCCAGATCGTTGGATTGGCCGTGATGGTCCAAGTTCCTTGGCCTCCGCGTTAACTTAACACTGCAAGCGTACCAACAATAGCATTTACGTACGTCCTATGGCAGTGTTTCTCAAAGTGTAGTCCGTAGACCCTCGGGGGTCCGCCAGGAGATGTCAGGGGGTCCGCGAGGGTGTCTCTTAAGTCAAGTTATAATTTTGAATTAAAACTATAGAAAAAGTAGAGTTGCATTTACTCAGTCACTTATGTGCTCGGTGTCAAACTACATACGTTTTACTTAACACTTTTTAGGCAGCTATGTCGTAACGAAGTAACGCAGCTGAGAGGTGCAATCAACGTAAAAGTTGGGAGCGTGTAGTGCAGCGTTATAATAGCACATACGCAACCATACTGAGCGTGAGTGGTTAGCTGCAGTACGGGTGAAGTCAGCCTAGCCTGCGAGCGGAGGTCTGAGTCAGCGCTGTCACTGGCACCGGCTGTACGTACGCACGCACAACAAACCAGTTTTACCATCTGGGTTGAAGCCAATGATGATAGTGTTTTATTGTCCTGACAGTTTGTAATTGTGAATCGTGAGAATTTATTCGCGTCGTTCAACATGAACGTTGGTTACAGATTGGATCAATTAAACGTAAACCTAAAATAACTGGCGATCAAGAGGCAAGTTGTAGTTTTGAGCCTAATATTACAAAAATGTTTTCCAAATCCAGCATAGTGTTAATACGACGCTTTTACCATAATCATAAACGTGATCACTTATTGTATAGATTACCACTATAATCTTACAACTCTATCAGTATATATTTGCTCAACTGTCCTTTTTAACACTGCCTTGCTCTGTTACTCTACCATACGCGATTCTTTCGTCAAAATGTTATGGTGCTTTATTAAAGCAACTGCTTAACAAAAATGTATTACGAGAACTGTAAATGTCTTGCTTCCTTTAATATTTGCATTGAGGAAGTGATGTAGCCACTTCTTATTAGTGGCAGGAAGTGTGGCTTACCTCACGACACACAGTATCTGTTCATTTAATAAGCGGTGGGCTCCCTTGGGCAACTCAAAGCTTTATTGACGTTCTAATTAGTTGCACAAACATACGCACCACTCTGTTCCGGCATTCATTCCAGGCTCATTAAGTTCACGAAAAAGATTTTTACCTCCAGGATCAAAGAAATTTTAACTTTAATATCAAAACTAGCTTACTGAGAAGCCTCACCTTCTAATTAAATAAGTCAATTAATTCGCAGTCCTTATTAAAGTAGGGATGTTTAAATATATAAAGTAGGTATAGGGGAAACCTCGTGCACTGATTTACGTATATCTATTACAGTTTCCACTCCCTCGGAGACAGGAGTGAACTAAAGGAAGCATAGAAAACCACAGGCTACAGGCAACAGGCCACAGTTAGAGAGTTTGGGGGTCCCTAGGAGTTCCAGTGCTGTTCCTGTCTAGAGAGGATAATGTGCGACACGTCAGCTAAGCAATTCTTTACGTCTTTGCTGCACCGCCTTACGCCAAAGGGGTATTTTATACTAACTCCGGCGACATACATTACCAAATGTTTATCCTCTAATTAGAAGACGGTGTATAAGAGTATTGTGACTATGTGGGTTCGTGAAATTAAAAGTCCAGGTTATAAACACTAAAAATTGCTCTTTATTTCCGTAGAAACACACTTTGATCAACCTGATAGTCCAGAATTACGTCACATACACAATACAACATGCAAGGTCATTGACCACAATGTTCACCCAGCTGTTCGTGCACACGAGTGCAATTAACAACTGCCCCCCTTGACGAGCTGCGGCTTCCTTATTTATAGCTTACTCACTATCCGGAATGTTCTCAAACAATCAAGACGGCGCTTGAAGAAAGACGAACTCTAGAAATCCGTCTCCTTCCCCCCACCGTTTAGGCGAGCTTTCATCTCCGCATTGCACTGCCGGTTTTTTGAACTCGTCCCTCGCGCCGCCTTGCCTCAACAATGCGTTCGCGACAGTATTATATAATTCTGTTCATTTGGTATGACGTACCAGTTTTTTCCATATGTTATGTGTTTAATAATGAGATCATTTGATATGAGTGTACATTAGTAGGTGGCATTAGATAATGTGTAGTGGTTCTTCAACAGCAAGAAACATAAGCAAGATGTTGCTAAATATTATTGAAAAAAAAAATGTAAGCCCTTGGCCACAACACATTAAAAATTGAAAACACTTGCAGCGCTGAATATAAGTGCACTAAATAACGTATACAAAAAGTGCAAAAAACATATTAGGAATGAAATTGTAAGTGGACATTTCAACTGGCTTTACCATAATGGTTTGGCTCATTTTCCAGCGCAATTTTTTTTTTACAAATAATAAAGATTTAATTTAAATGAAGCTAATGTTCTGAAACATTATTGTAATAGTGCACAGGCATTAATTGTTCTTCTAGTCATATTTTAACCTCCTATCAAGAACTGAAAATTATTAAAAATAAAACATATTAAGATGAGCTAAAACTAAATATACTTTATAAAACTCTATGTATCAGCTATCGAGGAAGATTAAGAGAGCGAACTAATAACTTATTTCACCTGTACTACTATCTTCGCAAAAGTTAAAGGCATATGGAGGTGGGCCGTACTACAGACTCCAGCCAATCCTAACCTTGTCCCGCCTAGTAGCGCTGCCAAATGTGTTACACGCATATTGCGCGCCTGAACTGAGAATCTTATATTAATTACACTCGCATAAATGTTTGAAAAATGACAAATGCTAAACTTATAATAAGAAAGAATTTTATTTTCTGGTCTTGACCATACAAAAATCCTGTCTCTCCGATACTTAGAACACTACCGATGCACGTTTTATCTTCATATGGTTATGGTTTTCCAACATCCATCCATTCATCACAGATAAGCCTGAAAAACAACAAAATTCTTTCCTCACAATATATCAAGCATAAACAAATAAGACATCTACTATGAAACAAAACGTCACACAGTTTGAAACAGAGTTCATTTTCAGTTAGTTTTGAGAGTAGAGGTACTTTGTTAAAGTGAATGACATAGTTAAGCCATGTGTTGAACTTGAGCTGAAATATATAATTAAATTATTATCATACACATATATTTTTCCAGGTTTTGTGATCCGAGTGTGTGAACATGTCCTTCGAAGCTGGGACAAGTGATTTTTCGATCAACAAACGTGAAGTGATTCATTCTCAGGACGGAAAAAATATATTTAAAGTGAAAAAGTATTTACGAACACTCTCAAATCCAGGATAAAAATCCCAGAAATTAATTCTGTAACCTTGTGGTGTAGTTAGTGTGTACATAGTGCACGAATTTGCAGTGAAACAGCTTCATCCTTAGAAAAAGGGAGGTGCCTGTGTTTCAGTCTCCGGAAAATATCTATGAAGTCGGAAGTTGGAAGCCGTACTTGCTGTTCCACTGCTGTGACATGTGTCGAAGTAAGATTTTAATGGTTTAGGACTATTTAATGTGTTGTTTAATTAGGGGAAGAATAGCCAAAACCTTTGCTGGCGGGTGGAACTGCTCTTACGGCCAGAAACTCTGTCGGTACACATACTACGCTTGGCAACACCGTTTCGCTTGAGCATTGGCCAACGTTCATATGCCTTTAATTTTTCCGAATATGTATATTGATATAATAGTTAACAAAGTTGTATGAACGTTTACTCGTTTTTTTGTATAATATACGTCCTCCAACGTTAAGTCATATCGGACGGCGAATGAATTGGGTGAAATGATGCTCAAATGAATCTGGGTCCATGGAGCTTAGAATTATCCGACATTCATCTTGAAGGATAAGGGAAAACCCCGGAAAATCCTTATCCAGGTAACTCACCCTGACCGAGATTCGAACTCGGCACCTCTTGAACGTGAGGCAGACATGCTACCATCTACGCTACCGAGTCGGGCATTTACTCGTTATATTGTTATGTATATATTATGTGCATTTGATAAAATAGATATCTACTTTCAATAATTTGCAGGCGAAACTATTATAGGCAACGTCAGACACGTTTTAATCCTCAATAAGGTGTAGGGAAAACATACACCACACTGTAGGATTTATCTCATTCGAACACATCCACAAATTTGTCTTTAAAACTAATATAAAAAACAGTTGATCTGTTTTATGTAACAAAAGCATAACATCCCTAAAGCTTAATCATATGCGTCATATTATACCATAAAGTTAGTGCACAGAGTTCATATTTCGAAGATTACGAGAAGTATGATAAGGCTTTGCTATAAAATTCTCCTAAAATACAATCATTAGCGAGAAATTTCCGTTCCGACCTCACTTCTCCTTAACCCTCCTTTTGGGAAAGATATTCAAGATTCTTGTAAACTGTTCTCTAAATGTAATGTACATTCATAATATCTGCGCGCCCGAGCACACGCAGGTATGTATTGAACGTGCTTCAAAAATAAACCTTGTAGTATTTACAAACCCTTAGTCTACTTTTATCTTCTATTTTATGTATCTTAAGTAAAATATTGCATTAAACTAAATTTTAATGTCAACATTTTATGGAAATCTCCTCTTGAGGCCCCACAAATCCCACAAAAATTTAGAGAAAGTTCATATGTAAACAGTATAGCTCAAAAACGAAAAATAAGTTAAATATCAAACCTGCTGTTTAAGCTAACATCTTCATGGGTGCCACACGAAGATTTTCAAGAAAATCTTGCCCACCCGTAGTACAGTTTATATTGAAAAATTTAATTTCATTAAAAATATTT
Source organism: Mantis religiosa (assembly GCA_030765055.1). Classification (NCBI taxonomy): domain Eukaryota; kingdom Metazoa; phylum Arthropoda; class Insecta; order Mantodea; family Mantidae; genus Mantis; species Mantis religiosa. The sequence goes on from CM060956.1 coordinate 81,584,392, forward strand.
CTGTAAAATTTGATTAAACCAATTGTTTGACATTATCGGGACAAATGAAATGCATATTTTAAATTTAATGTCTCTGAAGTCATCACTAGGAATTATCTCTTCGTAAGTGGTAAGGTATAAGACAAGATCTACAAAGAATGTCTATTGTACTATTGAATGTGTATTGTACTATTTCTTTTTTTAAATAACCATTTTCGAGGTATTTATTGTCATATATTTGACTTTTCGAACACCTACATTATTCTCAAATAGAAATTAGTTATTTTTCTTTCTCTCTTTTTCTCTGCCTCTCTCCCTTCTTCTGGTCATAGAAAGATAACTGTATTTTCAAGGTATATAATGATCACCTCTAAAATAATTGACTATCTACTATATTCATCTATTTCCATTTATGTATGAATAAATATTTTAAAAAAGCATTTCTACAAATTTTATCTAGATAACGTGAAGACGAAACAAGAATACGCTCTATTAATACAAATAACGTAATGACATTTTAAGGAAGGGCAGCAAAATAGGATGACAATAAGCTTTTTGTTTTCTACGTAAAATAATTCTACTTCTATATCTTCTATCAGTAAATGTAAATCAAAATGGTAATGTCTTCTACAAGAAGCATTTTCAGTGTTACATATTTGATTAAATTACTATTAATTAGTTTACGTGAAGCGTTGGTAAATATTCATACATTTTGTGACACACCTTTTCTGTTTCTCTTTGCTTTCATTTACATTTTATCTGCCGTTAGAGGCTTACAGAGGGGGATTTTAAGACAGCTCCTGGTGGGTACACCGTAATCCTGGGCCTCATCTCTAGTGAAGATAAGGCTCTTTGGAATTTTGTGTAGAAGTCCCTCTCTGGGCTAATTCTAGTTAGGACTTCATTACAAAAGTCTCTCTGCAGCTAAAACCATGACCGTTGGGTCTCGATGTTCAGAGGTAAAAATAAATATATCTGCAGTAATACCAGACTAATAAAAATGCAATACGACAGACGGCATGTGAATGTTGTATCTTCGGCTTATCGTGCCGTTACGATTACATTCAAACATGCGACGCGACATTAAACCTTCAAATTATGGAGGTTCTTTTACAGATAAGTGGGATAAAATACAAATACTCATGATGATACTTTTTTCAAGTAAATCTCAAGGTACTGAAATATTTACACTTAAGTAAAGTAAAGTAAAGTAAAGTATTTACACCTCGATCTATAGGACATCGTTTGTGCCCATGCTCCTGATTGAGGAGTCCCCGGAAGGGAAAGTTGTTGTTGTTGTTGTTGTTGTTGTTGTTGTAATTTTACGTCCTCCAACGCTAAGTCATATTGGACGATGAATGGAATGGGCAAGATGTGCTCAAATGAGCCCAGGGTCCATAGAGCTTAGTTACCCGCCATTCGTCTTTTAGGATAAGGGAAAACCCCGGAAAAACCTTAACCTGGTAACTCACCCTGACCGAGATTCGAACTCGAGACCTCTTGAACGTGAGGCAGACACTCTACCACCACGCTACCGAGGCGGGCCCGGGAGGGAGAGGAGAGGTGAGAGGATCTAATGAGTATTCGGACCTGAAGAGAGACGACAGCACAGATAATGAATGGTACGTACCACTTAGACTGAAACTTCTCGGTATAGAGCTTACAAATGACCCCACCCCCCCTCCCGCTTTGTGTTTACACAATCCTTGGGGGACTGAGACCCGCAGACCTCCCCAATCAGAGTTAATAAAACTCACTTTCTACCAGCTCGCCAACACTTAGAATGCTTATGTAGCTTACTAAGAGAAGGTTTAAGTAAAACGGTATGAAATAGAAGTCTATAGGGAATTTTGGAAATGAAATTATCCTTTGTGGTGTTCGCTTAGAGAAACATCCAGAAAAACTTGGGGAGAGGAAGGTTAATAAACCTACGACCTCCCGAATGCGGTCACAGGCGTTATAGCTTACGAAATGGAAAAACAGAATCAGACCGAGAAAAAAAATCGGATGTCTTGTACTCATACTATTTTCCCTAAACACTCTTGTTCAAATAATTCTACAAGCGCTTGTTCCTCTGTCTACTTTGTTAATCGAGATAACCATTTGTAGAATGGTTTCATTACACCTTTTGGAGATATAATGGGCTTAGGGGAATACATAGGTTTAGGGGTAGTCCAATATCACTGTTTTGATTCTTAGTTTATTCTATTTACAGGACAGAGAGAGAGAGAGAGAGAGAGAGAGAGAGAGAGAGAGAGAGAGAGGGAGAGAGAGAGAGAGAGAGAGAGAGAGAGAGAGAGAGAGAGAGAGAGAGAGAGAGAGAGAGAGAGAGAGAGAGAGAGAGAGAGAGAGAGAGAGAGAGAGAGAGGAAGGGAAGCAACGTATTTTGAAGTACGAAGCAGTAAATTAAGAAAAGAAATATTTGAGATAACTTGGGTGCTTTAAGCAGATTTAAGTTTGTTGTGTATTCTGTTTATCAGTTCCGCAAAGGTCATTCACGGTGAAGAGGCCTTTCAGAGGCTAGTCCCGAATAATTCACGACACACGTTTTATTTCTTCTGAAAATATCTTAAATGCAGTATTTTAATACATTGTTAGAACCATTTTGTAAAAAATAAATTTTCTGCTTGAAAAAATTGTATGTTAGGAAGACATGGCCTTTTATTTAAGTCTTGTATTCATCTGTCCTTTCGATTATGAAGTTTTCTGTTCACGAACTACATATATTTTAATGAGTTATTGGATCCCACTACCTCTAAACATATTTCCATCGAAATCTCTGAAATTTTGAGTGCAGTGCAGTAGTTCCTCTATGTACTGTGTGTAGCAGAGAAAGTAATTTTCACTGGATTTTTTAGCTGATCCTGGCCTTTCAACTTTTGTATATACATGGTTGAAAGAACAAATTAATATTGACAGTGTTATAAATAGAGCTACGATATTTTGTACTAAAAGTTCCCTGAATATGCATACATCAAATGTGAAATATGAAAATATGAAAGCGGTTAAGTGACAGATGAGCCCCAAACTGTCATGTTCGTTTACGGGAGATGAATGCATTAACGGTTTAAAGAACACAAAATAATCCTATCTGAAGTGCGTAAAAAATGTCAAACTTACGTTAGAAGCTTTTATTACACGAATTATGCATGTGTGGTGGAAATAGAGCTTTATAAATAATTGTGACTCATCCTATCGCTTTTTCCCCTATTTTTATTCTTGTGATAAAAGAAACATATCGTATTAGTTTGGAATAAATCCAAAATCAATGAGTTTAGTTTCCTCAAGTTTGCCCCAAACGACTTGGAATGAAAAACAGCAGATAAAATAATTGAAAGATCCAAGCATTCACGTGGAACTAACCAATATTAATTCGCGATAAGTGTGTCGCTCTAATCGGGAGGTCCCGGATTCGATACTTGCTGGTTTTCCTGGGTCGTGGATGAATGCTGGGTTAGTTTGTTCTACCACTTACTTGCTTTCTGCGTCATTTGTTTTTATTTGCGTACTTTTTTATAATGTTTCCCCAACTACAATGCTTACTTTAAAGTTAAAATATCATTCGGAATACAAAATTAAGTGGACAAACACTTAGAACAAAGTGAAGTAACAAAAACATCACAAAATTACAAAACGAATCATAGCAAAAAAAAAAAAAAAAGGCAATATTGGTAACATATACAGTAGAACAGTTTACTCTATTGTTGGTAATGAAGAATTACAGGATAAAGAAAAGCTTCTGATATTCATACTCAATTTATCAATGTTTAAAAGACATATTTTTTGTATAATGATTGTATTCGAAGCATGTCGATAAAATTTATTTGAACCAGTATTAACCGTCTGAAGAAAAAGATTGATATCTAATAGGTACAACATTTAGAACATAAAAATATCATAGTTGGCTAAAATTGTTATCGTCAGTCATTTTGTGTAGTAATTTGTAAAGGAAAAGTAAACAATTGTCAACTTTTTCTATGTGATAGACTTATAAATACAAATAAATGAAGCAGTGAATTAATTATATGATATAAGTTTAGGAAAATAATGGAAAGCTTTGAAAAACACATATAAGAATTTACATTGATTAACTTCAATAAATTTAACTATAAATACTCCATACAAGTGAAGCATATTAAAGTCTGGATCTCACAAATTTAACAATTGCCTTACATCATTCCCTTTCATCTGTTTTACTTTAAAGTGTTTCGGGGTTTGTAGGACATGACTGCAGCTGTTTATGAATTGTGCGCTGTGAAAATATTTTTTTCCCCGACTCTTCATTGACTAGTTAGTTCCACTTTTTTAGAGTTTTCGTTTCCGATGAAGGTAGGCTGACCCCGCGTCGGAATTCTTGTAATTATGGAATCGTTAAGGACTCTGTGCTTGCTTGCAACGAGGATCTGGATGCTCTCTAGGTCATTGCTTCATCACAGGATTACGAAAGACACAAAGGTCCACGAGTGTTGTGGCTGAGTTCCAGTGGCCGGGATCACCTCCATCTGAGTAACGATTCAATCAGTATTCATTGTCCAGAATTGTTAAATACATACGAAAAATAGCAGTATTCTACTCGTGTGACTCTTTTTAATCACTCCTATGCAAACTATTACTGTACGAAGCTTACTTCAAGTTTATCAAGATGAATGTAAAAGATCCGTTTATTACACATTTCTTTGTAACTACAACGGTGATAGTCGAAAACAGTATCGCTTGCTTAAGCGATAGTAAAAAACAATAGTTTTTAATGGTAAATGATAAAGAGTTTAGGCATGGTTAAAAAGCATAGCTTAGATGTTTGTCATTAAACATTCCCGACATATCCATTGTTATTGACAAACTACAGCTAAATCACAATTTCTTTGGAGTTGGTTGTGCATGGAGTGAAATTTCTAAGCCAGCATATAGCCACCTGCTTTCACTAACCCTTGGACTCCTGAATCTTCTGTGCATAAATATTCTCTAATAACTTTTATTCGATTAACATGTTAACGTAACTTAACTCATGAGGTAACAGCCAAAAGTGGGCTAGAGTTTGCCAACTCGACTAC
>CM060956.1:81594421-81834421 GCA_030765055.1 Mantis religiosa
CACCGTAAACTTACATTATAGAAGCTACTGATGGAAAGGTTGGATTGAAGATTTATATTCCCTACCCGGGATATGAGCCATGGATGCATCGTTTTCGACCGTGTTGCTCTACAAGAGAACTATCATGGCTTAGCACTGACGTCTGCAGCTGTTGACATTTTTTCCCTTGGAACATTTCAAAGGGATCTAAACTTCAGTTTTAGGTAATACGCCCCAGCGATGACCACTTTAAATGTGTAGTAATTATATATATTGGGATTGGAAAGTTCTGAGCTACTACGCACCTCGAAATGATCTTTCGTGTTACCGCCCCCCCCCCCCCTCTCACCTTCTAGGAATCCAGTAAAACGAACATTGGAAGAATAGATACTCATCCTTAATCGTCTCACGCCTATGGGTGAATTCAAACCCAGGAACATACCGGAATATACCGTAGGTGGGAAACAAGAGCTCCCACGATCTAGCTCACCCAAGGCATTAAAGTGTGTAGGTATTCTTTTTTTTTTTTTTTACATTTACGTCCTCCAATTTAATTCATATCGGATGATGAATGAAACGGGTGAATGATACTCAAATGAGCCCAGGGTTCGTAGAGAGTAGAGCTATCCGACATTCATCCTTCAGGATAAAGGAAAGCACTGGAAAAACCTTATCCAGATAACTGTTCCTGGCCGAGATTCTTACTCGGGCCTCTTAAACGTGAGGGAGATACCCTACCATCTACGCTACAGGGACGGCAGTGTTTAGGTGTTTAGCCTGTATTAAGTCGCAGGCTTCATAATTTTGGCGACTATTATCAATCGTGGTAATTAAAACTAGTAATATCTTTAGTAACTTGCTCGACTACCTAAATTAATTTGTTAATGAGCCTGTGAATTTACAGGATCAAACCAGAACTGCCAGTTTACCGGAAGTTTGTCCTGCAGGAGTTGTTTTACTTATTCAACATCCCTAATTATGCCACTATGTGATGTTAGGGGATTCTTTGTCCATTACCGCTTATGCCATTAGACGTCTGGTTTAGGAATTGTAACTCTGGATCAGATGGAGAATTTTAGGATGGGTGACCAGCCCGATGCCTGATTTCAGAGTGAGAAGTGGAATGAGAGCGAAGTGCATTAAAGGAAAGATGACAATGGTGCAATTGGTCAAATGATGGAAATCCCGGAGAAAACCCACCCTAGCGCCATGTTGTCCAATCCAAAATTCACATGCGCTCGCCTAGGATCGATCTCGGGTCTCCACCTTGGTGAGTCAAGCGGATCACCAGTCCGGTTAGAATCGGTAAACCAACACCTAATCAAATGAGCCACCCATACCGATCAGGTCAACGTTTTGGATTACTTCCAGGACCGGGCTGTGTGGATCAGTGCGTCTTTAATCGAAATTTGGTTTATGAGTTGCATTGTTTAAACTCCACACTTGGTATCCATCATCTTTCAAGGATGTGGGCAGCACATATAGCAGATTTATTGCCCTTTACATGGAGAAAAGAATATATTTTTTTTTGGGGGGGGGTGGGCTCTTGATTGTTTTGATAGAAATGCCACCTATTTAAAATATTAACATGACTAATAAAACATAACCCCCGTATATACTGTGAATGGCATATGAAGCCCTCTTTATTTGGATTTCCTTTTGTATCATTTTGTATAACTGTAAACAGAGAGACAGATGGGGAGAGAGAGAGAGGGAGAGAAAGAAAGAGAGAGGGAGAGATACTCAACACCACAGAAATGTTGATCTAATTAAAACACAATTTGTCACGAGTGCCTCTTTGTGATATCAGCTATTTCCGATATATTCGTTTTAATTGTTTTTTATTTTTAATACTTCAATAGATAACTGTTGAAGTGGTCAGAATTCATTAATTCATAACGATGTCGTGAAAATGGTACGGCATTTCAAAGCAAGAATGATCACCATCCATTTTGAAATCATTCTTATACAATAATATAACTTTGTTTTGTTCCAATTATATCTCGCCTTTAACTCCAATGGTTATATCGGCGACCGAGCTCCTTTGGAACATATCGAAGGTGCTAACTCGTATTCGTTGGGTTTTAATCATTTCATCGCGCACACATTCGTACTCTCATTCATACTTTCAGACTCTGGGGAAGATGAGGAATTATCTTGGTTGGAGAAAAAGCCCCACTCCCAGCAGGAAATCGAACCTGGGAACCGTAGCACTTTTTATGTTCAAGGACCAATTTAAAATACTTTATTTAAAATAAATAAAACTACTGGCATATGACTGCAATGAAAACAGTTCTACAATGCTGTGATAAATGTACTTAAGAAATAGTTTCTGATATTCGTACTTTCGTAAGTTCTTACTATTCGTAAGCGCCAAGATTATGCTTATTTGGTCGTTTGGCACTGGTGTGGCGCTGTGACAGGCGGTACCCCGGGGAGTTAGAGAAAATGATTGTGATCTCTACCGCAATGGGTTGGGGGGGGGGGGAGGTTTGATGTAGCACGGTGTAGTCGTGCTGCACGAACGGTTACCATGACTTTATCTTTGTTAATAGAAACCTCTTAGATAATGCACTGATTATTCTTGTAAGAGTGAGAGAGGAACTTCTCGTTCCTGTGTTGTGTACCAATGAACGCATCACTTCAGCCAACGGAATTCACAGGAATCACAAATGTCAGATAGATGTTCACTGCACGTGGAATAATCAGTGCGCTATCTGAGATGTATCTATTACCAGAGATAAATCCATGGTAACCGTTCGAGCACAACTATACCTGTTACACGACCTCGAGGTCAGCCGCCATTTTTACTCCCTGTATCTCATCCTTCTGTAAGGGAGAAGAATACGATTAGGTGCAATACAAAACCCTCTTCCACTTACTGCTTATACTGATGGAGCTATATTTAACTTTTGCAGTTCTCTGACACTTTTTTTTTTAGGTTTTTCTTTCAATACATTTAGTTTCTCAGCGAAAGGGTGGGTGGGTGTGGGTGTCAAAGGTAGAATTCAAAATATCAGACTTTGTATGGCATTTTTCAAAGATGCAGCACGAAGGTTCAAGAGGATCTCCAAAATCAAATTTCCCTGCACCAAGGAAACTAATGATAAGAAACACTTTGGTTCAAGAACAACAAAATTGTTTCTTAAGTCAGTGATATGACCAAGCACGGTAAAGAAGTCTGTATAATTTTTTCACGTAGTTTTGTAAACATCCCTTCTTAGTGATTTGAGTTTTCATATAGGTACTGAAACTATTCAAATGAAAGTTACGACTCAGTTTTTCTGTAGCCATACAAGAAGAATAGGATTTTAAAGCCATCCATACCATTCTGCTTTATAAAAGTCGAGTTTCATTTTAATCAACTAAACGGTGATGTACTGAGCTGGAGGATTGGTATTCCTCCGGCGATTAAAGTCAGTGGCATCTAGATCTCAGGTAGGGAATTCACTTACCTGCAGTCGAGCTAGTCCTATCTCGTCCAGTCGTTATAATTACATCTCTCTTTGTGGAGAATGAGCTGGCCCTGTTCTCTTGTAATGAATCTCATAGCTGTCAAGTGCATACTTAGTCCTCGCCCACTTTAAAGACCGCTCTGCAGTTATGTAGCTTTCAGAACTTCAGCTTAACACTTCAACAAAATTAATTCTATTATTATTATTATTATTATTATTATTATTATTATTATTATTATTATTATTATTATTATTATTATTATTATTATTATTATTATTATTATTATTATTATTATTATTATTATTATTATTATTATTATTATTATTATTATTATTATTATTATTATTATTATTATTATTATTATTATTATTATTATTATTATTATTATTATTATTATTATTATTATTATTATTATTATTATTATTATTATTATTATTATTATTATTATTATTATTATTATTATTATTATTATTATTATTATTATCATTATCATTATCATTATCATTATCATTATCATTATCATTATCATTATCATTATCATTATCATTATCATTATCATTATCATTATCATTATCATTATCATTATCATTATCATTATCATTATCATTATCATTATCATTATCATTATCATTATCATTATCATTATCATTATCATTATCATTATCATTATCATTATCATTATCATTATCATTATCATTATCATTATCATTATCATTATCATTATCATTATCATTATTATTATTATTATCATTATTATTATTATTATTATTTTTATTATTTTTATTATTTTTATTATTTTTATTATTATTATTTTTATTATTATTTTTATTATTTTTATTATTTTTATTATTATTTTTATTATTATTTTTATTATTATTTTTATTATTATTTTTATTATTATTTTTATTATTATTATTATTATTATTATTATTATTATTATTATTATTATTATTATTATTATTATTATTATTATTATTATTATTATTATTATTATTATTATTATTATTATTATTATTATTATTATTATTATTATTATTATTATTATTATTATTATTATTATTATTATTATTATTATTATTATTATTATTATTATTATTATTATTATTATTATTATTATTATTATTATTATTATTATTATTATTATTATTATTATTATTATTATTATTATTATTATTATTATTATTATTATTATTATTATTATTATTATTATTATTATTATTATTATTATTAAAGAAGGTTATTTTTAAACTCTTACTCCTGAATACGTCAGAAGTTAGCAGATGTGATACAGGCGCAATAGAGCCCGTATTATCTTACCGTGTGCATATTGGGTTCCCAATGATCTCTTTGTTCTGGAACATGGATTTCGCAGATATGGACGATTTCTGTTATAACGTCATTTTTCTTTCTTGTTGATTCTGTATGCACCCATTTTACCTCCTGTCTGGCATTTGCTGTTAATCTTTGTTCACAAAATGTTCTTTAATTCTTTCGACAGGCTAAATCAAATGTTCATCTGTATAGCAACACGAGGAATCTGTTAATACAAGTGTGTTTTTCTAGCTCTGTACGCGTTGTTCTATTATTTCAGAACGCATAGAGAGTCTGCATTGACACCGGTGAAAACCTTTAACTTCGGACGCATTTTTAAGTTTAGACTGACCAGAACAAAAAGAGTCCATTGAACGGTTTTCGCATCGCCAATTTTCTTTGCAATTATGTGAAGAATGGAATAGCTTTTAAGTATCGATGGTTGACAATAACTAAATTAGAGAGTATTCTACGTAATGTTCATTAAGATATAAATTTCAGAGACTTTAAAAAATCTTTTTAAAAACAATTAAAAAGAAATGAGGTAGAAAGGGTTAACGTCACGCATTTATATAACATTTAAAAGTATGTTGCCACAGCTTTCAAACGACCGAGGGAGGCGTTTTACTATTTATAAAATTCATTCAAGAATTGGGTGCGCAAAAGCGTTCGTCTTTGTTACTGGGCATATAATGCAATTCGTTAGGCTAATGAGTGAATTGCACCCCTACATTTTTGGAAGCAAATGTCGCTTCTGTCTTGACCGTGTTTTCCGGGATACAAGTCTTTATTCGCAAGGTAGTTGGCTTGATTTCCGGCTATTCTTCACACTGATTCATTGAAATTTGAGGTGACAGGAAACGTAGTGCAAAAGATCTGCTATATAAGCCTCTCAATGGCAATTACCGCAATGTTTAGAACAGTTAACTTAGTCATAGAAACATGCCACAGATCTCTTACAAAATATGGTTTGACGCGTTGAATGTTTTCTAAAATCTGAAGTTAAGTAATTATAAACTTTCAGCGACTATTTTTTAAAAATAAAATTGACTTAATTTGCTTCAAACGGCTTTTTACTTTTACTTTCTTGAAGCAAAAATCTGAAGATGTAAAGTGCTGAAGAACTAACAATTCTGCAAATTACTCTTGGGGGCAAGAAGTGATGTAGCTTATGTTATGTTTATAAGCATATTCAATTGTGATGGAAGCTGTGGAAAAAAAAGATTCAGTACGTAAATCTTTCACTACCTCTATTGATACTTCATAGAGGAAATATTGAAAATACAGAGAAAAATAAGTGAAAGTTCTAACGCTACGAGAAATACTGAAACATCTGCCAGATTGCCAAATTACAACAAAGGTTGGAAATCCATGTAACCGTATGCAATTTGCCTCCTCATCTGGAAAACAAATGCATTTCGAGCCGCTACACGCAAGCCAAAATAAGTAGTCCTTAGCTATCGTGTTCGTGCTTTATCAACTTTCTGAACGTGCCTTAACGCTATCTGCTGCCATACATAAACTTAGAACACATGAAAAAGTACGATTAGCAAGAAAAATGAATTTTTGTAACAGTTTGTAGAAGAGAACAGAAAAATGCATGAGTATAGCAGAGCATTTAACACATTTCATAATCAGGGTTTTCTAAGAATAATTTGTAGAATAGTGGGCAGGGAAAGGTATAAGGATACTGTTTTTTTATGTTCTCTATCATGTATAGCAAGTACGGAAAATAATATATTCCGTCCAAGAGTATCACAACGATTTCATCAGTTATAGACGTTTTGGTTTTGAAATGTTGGTATAGATGTTTGGTAACAGAAGAGAAAGAAATTTTAAGGTTTTGCATGGATCACAAGAATGTGAAAGGCAAGAGCAGTTGGTGGATAGATGTAAAATGTAAAATGAGAAATAGGAATAGGAGACATTTGGCAGAAGGTAGGGGGAACTGGAGAAAGATTTTGGAAGATTGTGAGAAATAGGATAGAGGATATAGGAGGGCAAGAGATATGGGGGGGGGGGGGCTTTTTATAGAATAATAAAAAGGGAGTGGGGAAGAGAGGAAAACGTGAGGATTGCAATAACGTAGGGAAAGAGAAGGGCTGGTTTGAATGAGGACAGGAGCACTGTGAAGGGTCCAAAGGGGGAGACTAAAGGTATGTGTGAGCTATGTGGGGGAGAAGAGAGCATGGAGCATTATGTGGTAGAGTGCACGGAAATAGCGAATTGGAGAAATAAGGAATGGGAGGAAAAATGAGATAAAATGGACAAAACAAAAATAGTAGCCATGAGAATGCTAGGAGGTAAAGGGGAAAATAAGAATGAGAACATGGGGGAGTTTTTAAAAAGATGACAGGGAAATGGAGTAGGAGAAAAAAGGGGAGCAGAACAGAATAGAGAAAGGAGGAGAGTAGGAAGGGAAAGAGTAAGTTTGAATGATGTATATATATATATATATATATATATATATATATATATATATATATATCAGCGCCCTTTATAAAACTAGTCATGGTAGAAGCCAGATTTAAAACTTTCTAAAACTATACAAGTGTAGCAAAACCTATTAAAAATACACTACATAAAAAACATCAATCAAAACCTACTAAAAATTTCGTTCACTAAATCCTAAACTCTAAACTAGACAAGAATCTAAAAACCTTCTCCACGGGTCTCCACGCACGGCCTACACGTGGGTGGGCCTGTTGACTGTCTCCCTCAACCACGAAGAGGAGCCCACACGAGGGAGACTGTTGGCTCGAGACCCCGGGTGCACCAAACCCGTACCTACCGAAGTAGGCTCCTGGGGGGAGTAAGGATGAAGTAGAGGGAGGGCATCACTAGGTGAGTCAAAGACCAGGGAGCCAGACAACCCGGGAGCAAAGGGAATAATGAACGGCTAGACTATAAGTTGCACTTAGGGTAAGGTAAGCAATAGAAATAATGTGAAATATTTTACAGTCTGTAAAAATGGAAATAAAGGTACATCCATCTATATGCCCTGAAAAAAATAAAGAAACTACAAGCTACATGAGGTATGCCTCTGTAGAGCATAACTCCCAAAGAATACTCAATTAAATACCAAATAAACATTGCCACAGTAAGAAAAGCTAATGCTACAGAAATATTCTTGATAAATATATCTAACTGCAGGTTCACATTCAAAACAAAGTTACTTTAGGATAGAACTGGTTTTTATTTTACGAGCAGTAATCTTCTACTATAAGCCCCTCAAAATCCAACCTCTGCGGTCCTCGTCCCGAGGGGTGGGCAACAGGAAGTAGGGGACTGACTGATGGGGTGATGTACGGTGGGGACTTGGTGTACCCCACGACCGCTACGGCTGCCGAGAAGGCCCATCAGTAACCCTGAAAACTGGCAGAAGAGGCTCTGGTATTTTTCCCCAGGGACCTACTACGGTAGGTACGGGATTGGCGATCCCGGGGTCCCTAGCCATTCACCCTCAATTCATCCCCTTCATCTCCATCAACTGTGCCACGTGTGGCTACTGCTTGTCAGTAAGCATCACATTTTTCCTCTTCTAGTTCTTTATTATTCTTATTAGCACGTAAGGTCTTAGGTTTATAACTCCTGTCTCACCAGCAGGGATCTCTCCTATCTCCGTGGTTCTGTCCCACGGTTTTCAGCGCGGCTTCCGACATGTGTGCTCTCCGGAGGTCTCAAAAGTGAAGGTTGAGCGGACCCTTCGCACTGCCCCTAAGTGTAGCCTTAGGTGCGGAGCCCGTCCACACCGTCAAGTACACCCACGTAGCTCCTTGAGGGCCCGGTCTGTGATAATCTCCCGACGGCCGTGTTGCCGTTGGGTTAGTATCACGGACCGGACGTGTTACCGCTGACGGAACCCCGGTGTAATCAACACAAGTCCCCTGAATCCGCGTGTGCCTTTTATACGCAGCGCGGCCTAAAGTGGGGAGCCACAGGCGGTTATTCCTGTGGTAGGGGCATAAAGCCGGGGTGTGCGTGGTGAACGGTTTACCCATACGGACAAGCAGTGGATGTGGAAGGCTAGCTTTTCTGAGGTACAAATGAGATCGGTCATGGGTGGGGTCCCCATGACGGCACAGACCGTGAAGATTCGGTGTCTTTCTTTTTTAACCCCCGGATGGCAGGCTGACGCCGACGGTTCCGGATGGGGGTCAATATCATCATGTCTCCGCGCAAAACCTCCTTCATTGACCCTTATTTATTGATGACCTTGGCATGTGATGGCAAAACGTTTAAGGATATAAGCCCATTTTATATAAAGCGTGAGTTGGATAAAATCAGTGGCCCGGTCAAAAACGCTACGCGTCTCCGCGACGGCAACTTACTACTAGAGACCACAACTGCAGAGCAATCTAAGAAACTTCAAAAAGCGTCTTTGTTGGGCTCCTACCCGATCCGGGTAGCCCCACACAAAACGCTCAATACCTGCAGAAGAGTAGTCACCACCTCCAGTTTAGATGGTCTAAAACGAAGAAATAGTAAGTTGCCTCTCTGACCAACTTGTTTGTCAGGCGTACCGGCTAACACGAAAGCAAGATGGCAAGGAGTACCCACTTCGTACGGTTTTTCTAACTTTTGCTGGGACTAAGTTACCCGAGTACATCTATTGCGGCTATGAACGTGCGAGTGTCCGCCAGTATGTCCCGAACCCCATGCGCTGTTTCCAATGTCAGCGGTTCGGACATACTAAGATCGCGTGTACTAATCCTGCTCTTTGTGAGCAATGTGGCCTTGCGAAACACGACGACCCAAACTGCAGTCGAACACCTTGCTGCGTGAACTGTGGCGTTAGTCATCCCTCCAGCTCGCGACAGTGTCCTAGATTCATGGACGAAAAAAGTATTCAGGAGCTACGTGTAAAGGAACGCCTGACTTTTCCAGAGGCACGACGGCGCTTCGAACAACTGAAGCCTGCTACCACTACTACTGGATATGCACTAGCAGCTCGCCGTACTCCTAATACCACTGTTGCTGTTCAACACGTCCCTGTCGCCCACGCATCCACGCAGACTGACTTTGTAGCCGTTAAACCTACGTCTCAGACCGTTTGTATATCCACCAGCACTACCTCCGTTTCAACCGTACAGACTCCAGACACCAAGCCATCAGCGGGTAACAACAATCCCGTAGTAACTGTGAAAAACCGATCCCGACCGCAGCATAGATCACGAAGTCGCTCGCCCTCCATTAGATCCCGGTCTCGTTCTACCGGGAGCCGTAGGAGTTCTGACTCCCGAACATCAGCGGAGTCACAGGACGCTAACGATTTTCGAATCGTAGGGCCCAAGTCAGCCAAGGTCAAGAAAAAGGTTAAAACGGCCCGCTAAAAACTCTTTATGGAAATAATCCAGTGGAATGTCAATGGTTTTCGAGCTCGTGCTCAAGACCTACAACATTTAGTTTCTCAACGGTCATCATCAATTATTTGTCTCCAGGAAACCCACTTACATCCCAATCACTCTTTACACCTTCACTCTTTCTCTGCATTTAGAAGCGACTCTCTTGCAGGTATGCGTGCAAGCGGTGGCGTTACTACCTTAGTGGCGCCTAACATCTCAGCCGCCAACGTTCCTCTCACCACACCATTGCAAGCTGTGGCCGTTCGGATACAGCTGGAGAGCATCAGTTTTACCATATGCAACATGTACCTGCCGCCGCTCAGTATAGTTCCAGAGCGTGATCTTCAAGCTCTATTGGCTCAGCTCCCCTCACCACTACTCCTTGTGGGAGATTTGAATGCCAAGCACACGCTCTGGGGATCAGACACTGATGACGCCCGTGGATGCCTCCTCGTAGACGTCTTCGATAAGTCTGACCTGCTTCTGCTAAATACTGGTGACCCGACATTCCTATCACCCGCTTATGGTACACATTCCGTACTAGACCTTTCTTTCTGCAGTCCGTCATTAATACCACTACTTGAGTGGTCAGTACTCTCCGACCTCTTTGGCAGTGATCATTACCCCATTAACATTCATTTTTCTGGCCGCCAATGTGTACCTTCTCGACATCCTCGCTGGATTATTTCCAAAGCTAATTGGGGAAAATTCCATTCCCTGATAAACCTTATCGATGATGGTTTCGACACCATCGATGAAATGGTCGAATACTTTACTTGCTCGATCCTGCTCGCAGCAGAATCCAGCATTCCTCGAGGTTCACCTACACCACGTCATATCCCTGTACCGTGGTGGTCCGAGGAATGCAGTTTGGCTGTCAAAGCACGCAAACGTGCTTTGCGCATTTTTCAGCGGCACCTGACGGAGGGGAACTTCGTCGCCTTCAAACGTTCTCGCGCTAGGGCACGCATTATACTGCGCAGCGCAAAACGTAAATCTTGGGAAGCCCATGTCTCTTCCCTTTCCCGGCGCAGTTCTAACCAACAAGTATGGTCAGCTGTTCGGCGGATGTATGGCAAGTATCGCCGGACGGTAATTCCCGGCCTTGCCATCAACGGTTCCATGTGCACCACCGAGCAGGACATAGCTGAAGCCCTAGCTACCACATTTGCTGCCACGAGCCAAACTGCCCGCTATGACGCTCTCTTCCTGCCTATTAAGGAAAAGGCGGAGCGGGTACCACTTAATTTTAATAGTGACTGCACCGAGCCGTACAACCAACCTTTTACCGCAGCCGAGATCGCCCATTCTCTGGCGTTAGCAAAGGATTCTTCTCCAGGTCCCGATGACGTACACCGACAGATGCTGCTACATCTTCCATCTGAGGCGCTATGTTTCCTTCTAAACATCTATAACCGCATTTGGCATGAGCGGGTTTTCCCTTCCTCCTGGCGAGAGGGTACTGTCATCCCCATCCCTCGACCCTGAAAGGACCGCACGCTACCATCTAGCTACCGCCCCATTTGCCTGACGAGTGTCATCTGTAAGACCTTCGAGCGGATGATAAACGCTCGGTTAAATTGGTGGCTAGAAAAACATAACCATCTGTCCAATTTGCAATGCGGTTTTCGTCGCCATCGCTCAAGTGTCGATAATCTAACACGCCTTGAGGGGTATATTTCCGATGCGTTTCTACTGAAACAGCACGCCGTCGGCGTGTTCCTCGACCTGGAGAAGGCGTATGACACCACCTGGCGGTACGGCATACTCCGTAACCTACATGATTACGGTATGTGTGGTCATCTACCCGAATTCCTATGCAACTTCTTAAAACTTCGCCGTTTTCGGGTTCCCATAGGAAACACGATATCACGGGAGCGGATACAGGAGAACGGCGTACCTCAAGGTTCAATTTTGAGCGTCACCCTTTTTGCCGTAGCGATTAACGGCATCACTAGTGCCGTTCGAAGTGGAATTCCATCATCCCTCTATGTTGACGACTTCGCAGTTTATTATAGATCTGCCAACATAGATCACATTGAGCGCCAACTGCAGCTGACCATTACCCAGCTAGCAGCTTGGGCGCTTCAAACCGGCTTCCGTTTTTCAGCTGCGAAGACGCAGTGTATCCACTTTCACCGCCTACGAGGTATTCACCCGCCTCCTGATCTTCATTTGAACGGCACACCCCTGCCATTTGTCCCGCACCTGAAGTTCTTGGGCCTCTACTTAGACCGACAGCTCAACTGGGAGCACCACATTCGTCACCTTCGAGCCTCTTGCGATCGTTCTCTTCGGGTGCTGAAGGTATTATCTGGAGCATCTTGGGGGGGGGGGGGCGATCGCACGGTAATGTTGAGGCTGTACCGCTCTCTGGTTCGGTCCAAGCTGGACTATGGCAGTTTTATTTATGGTGCAGCGACCGCCTCTAAACTTCGCCTTTTAGACACCGTGCATCATACTGACATCCGCCTTGCCACAGGAGCTTTTCGCAGCAGTCGAGTCGACTGGCTGTATGCAGATTCAGGCGAACCTCCACTCCATATTCGTCGCTCGCTGTTACTCTGCGCATACGTTTCGAAGTTGGCAAGTTATCACAATCATCCTTGTTTTAAACCAGTTCTGTGTCCAGATTTAGTCCACCGTTATATGCGCCCTGGTTCTCACACACGCCCCGTGGGAATAAGATTTCGGGATCTACTACATTCGCATGGCCTCCGAATGCCTCGCGTGGAGAGGTCGTCCATCTGCCCCTATCCTGCATGGCAGCTCAATCGTGCGCAGTTCGATCTCGCTCTTTCAAACAATTCTAGACTCGCTACTCCACATTCGGTGTTCCAACAACTTTTTGCCGAATTACTGGGCCGTTACCCTAACTATGTTCCGGTCTTTACAGACGGTTCTCAGTTAGGTAACGCTACGGGTTGCGCGTTCTTCGTTAACGGTGAGGCTCACAAATTTCGACTTCTGGACTCAGCTTCGGTCTTCTCAGCAGAGCTGTATGCCATCTACTATATGCTCCTTTTTATTTGCAAGTTAGCCCCTGGCTCTTTTATTGTTTGCACCGACTCTCTCAGTGCTCTTCAGGCCTTGAAACAGCACACTGCCGCTCACTCTCTAGTTTTAAAAATACAGGCCCAGATCTCGCAAATGCTCGGTCGAGGATACCATTTTGTTTTTACTTGGACCCCTGGGCATATGGGCATTTCCGGGAACGAGGAGGCGGACGCGGCTGCTAAGTCTGCTTGCCGTTTGCCCCGGAGTTTAACAACTACGGTGCCGTACCAGGATGTGCAACGTTTTTTCCGTCGCCAGCTTCTATCTGCTTGGCAGCAATCCTGGACAGCTTTAGAAGGCACACAACTCCGGGCAATAAAGGAAAGCGTACAACCCTGGCTGACTTCCTGCAGGGATAACCGGCAAGCCGAGGTGATACCCACCCGGCTGAGAATTGGGCACACACGAGCAACTCATGGCCATCTGCTAAGAGGGGAACCGGCCCCTGTGTGTGCTCCATGTGCAGTACGCCTCACTGTGCGGCATGTACTGCTTGACTGCCCGCAGTACGCCCGCGTTCGCCAGTCTTTGGGCTTGGGGACTAACTTGCACGGTGTTTTAGGTAACGACCCAGTGGCCGTGGACAAGGCACTGCGGTTTATTTCTGAAATAGGTTTTAATAAACAAGTGTGACTCGTGTTTTAAATTTATTGCTTTTAGAGATTTTAAATTAGCCTTTAGATCGTTTTAATGCCCTTTTAACATTTGAGTGTTTTAATTGTTTTTTACCTTTTTAACTAAATTTTTATAGTTTTTAGGTTTTAGTGTTGACTTGGGGCCCAAATGACCTTGTTGTCGACGGGCCCTTAAACACCACATTCACTCACTCACTCTTCTACTATAATCTATTTGCTGTTAGAGTAAAGTAGAGCATTACTCCGCATTCCGCAATGTTTTCCGCCTCTAGTGCGCACAATGGTTAGCATAACATCTGCACGAACGCAAGTAAACAGCAATGCTATCTTTGTTGTTACATCAACCACTGCATTGTTGAACATCTGGGAGCCATTGTTTTTGCAGTAATCACATTATGTCAAATCTATATTACAACTTGAATAGTTTATTGAAAACAGGTAAAGCAAGAAGCATTAAAACAACGGAACTTTACTTTATTCTTACAGCAAATAGAATAGCAAAATAAAGTCGTATGTGTGACAGACTACTTTTACAACCCTAAAATGATCTTTACTCTATTTCTCTGATTACTGTCTCCAATAGTGTTTCTTGCCTACCTTGTAAACTTTAATATAACCGCATAAATTACAGAACGGATTCGATGCATCTAGAATGTATCTAAATTGTCATCAACAAATAGTTGGGGCTACTTTTCCGTTTAAACCTGCATCTCAGCATGTGCATAAGGTGTTCCTTTATCACATATCCTTGCATTGCACAAGACGTGTTTCACATCATTCAAAGATACACGTTAGCTAGAGAGGGAAAAGCTGAAAAATGTACAAATACAAAGTGTAATTGCCAAGTGATTGGATTGAAAACCAACATTATTAACAATAGAGTGGTATAAAAATGATACCGCACTAATTTTATAAAATATTTAATTCAACTATATCAATTGTTGTCAAAAGTATGTCACACTAAAACGTCAAAAGTAACTAAATGCATTTTTATCTAAATGAAACTTTAGACATAGGACTACATCTGGCAGGCTTCTCAACCACAGGTTCTGCGTTTGATTCCTGGCTCGGAGTGGGAATATTTCGTACAGTTCTTCCCAATTTTCTTCAAATCAAAGCCGTCAGTTTCACCATGTTAGTGGAGGGAGAATGCAATATTGAGTTATACATGATATTACGTGTAAAACATCAACGTAACTAATGTAATAACAAGTAAATAATGTAATAATAGAGTATTGAAGGTGAATCATTTGAACACCTACAAATGAAAAGCCTGTTACTTCACTCGTACTGCAATTTTCTCTACTCATTATTGATTATTTTTATACCGTAATTTTGCAAAGTCACATTTTTCTATCGACACGTTAAATGAGATAACTTGCCTCTTACATTTCCTTATGAATACATAGTAAATAGCGATACTCAAATGTTTGAAAACTGGTTATGCACCAACTGATTGCAAATTGCATCCTCTTGTCATAAAGTAACAAAACAAAGATATCGCGGAAATGGCTGATGCTACAACAAAGTTATTTGAAACATTTTTGTGTTTTAAGAAGATGTAGATGCATGTATTAAGTTTCTGTATATCCCTTTTGATTTCTCAGTCATGGGGGTCAACTGCGATGAGATTTTCTTTTAAACCTATGTGTCGAATCTTTCGAAGACACTGAAATCAATTACGAAGATTGGAATTTCTGCGAAATTTTGTTTTTAGTGACGTTGTTGAGACATATAAACACATTTCAAGAAAAATTGTTTTTATTCAGAAGCCACAAAAAATTTACTTCTAATATGATCTCGATAGCGAATTTTTAGATGGAAAGCGTATAGCAAACTAGATGTGTGGAAGGGAAAGTACAAATAGTTTTACTGATATTTAATAAAGTAAACAGCGGAATAATATGGCGTATCTACCACAAACATGCGACTCTACTTTGCATAGTTATTTGATACAAAAGGATGTTTGTCTAATTTTTTATATGATCAACATTTTTCAAAGTGGTTTCAACATACATTTTGGACATACATACGATTGGGCACAATCGATGTGGACACAAAATCCAAGTAGAAACGAAATAATTATATTGATTCATGAAAAAAGTCACAATTAGAACGAGGACAAATCTCGTGTGCAGTGAGATGTCAGATATTTTCATATATTGTTGGTTAAAATGTTTTGACTTACACCAGGCAATAAACCAATTGAATGCTATTTCGTATGTTTTTGGATTTTTGTCTGGTAATTCTAGCGTTGTTCTTTCTGTGGCTTGAGGAATTTCACTTGGTTCTTCCAATTCATTTTCTTATAAATTTATTTTAATCTTTATGTTATACTAGACAAAAGAATAACGTTTTAGATCAAAGAAAGCAGGAAGCTGTCAGTATCATGTTTAGGCGACGATTTCCTATAAACTGCTGTATGACAATCCGTACTTTGAACTGCTCAAGGGTTATCCTGCAAATCAATGGCTTCGTCTGCTATGTCACGCAATGACGTAACCGTAGTAAGTTGTTTCCAACTGCGGAGTTCTAAAATATGCCAAGGTGGAGAATTGTTACACCCCATATTTTTCATGTTCTTGTTCCATTATTATTATTATTATTATTATTATTATTATTATTATTATTATTATTATTATTATTATTATTATTATTATTATTATTATTATTATTATTATTATTATTATTATTATTATTATTATTATTATTATTATTATTATTATTATTATTATTATTATTATTATTATTATTATTATTATTATTATTATTATTATTATTATTATTATTATTATTATTATTATTATTATTATTATTATTATTATTATTATTATTATTATTATTATTATTATTATTATTATTATTATTATTATTATTATTATTATTATTATTATTATTATTATTATTATTATTATTATTATTATTATTATTATTATTATTATTATTATTATTATTATTATTATTATTATTATTATTATTATTATTATTATTATTATTATTATTATTATTATTATTATTATTATTATTATTATTATTATTATTATTATTATTATTATTATTATTATTATTATTATTATTATTATTATTATTATTATTATTATTATTACTATTATTATTATTATTATTATTATTACTATTATTATTATTATTATTATTATTATTATTATTATTATTATTACTATTACTATTACTATTACTATTATTATTATTACTATTATTATTACTATTATTACTATTATTACTATTATTATTACTATTATTATTATTACTATTATTATTATTACTATTATTATTATTACTATTATTATTACTATTATTATTACTACTATTATTATTACTATTATTATTATTACTATTATTATTATTACTATTATTATTATTACTATTATTATTATTACTATTATTATTATTACTATTATTATTATTACTATTATTATTATTACTATTATTATTATTACTATTATTATTATTACTATTATTATTATTACTATTATTATTATTATTATTATTATTATTATTATTATTATTATTATTATTATTATTATTATTATTATTATTATTATTATTATTATTATTATTATTATTATTATTATTATTATTATTATTATTATTAAGGATGACGAAAACATATGCATTTTTGAGTAAACCTTATTAATCTATTTAAAACTTAAAATGCCAACTTTCTTTTACTGGATGTATTTTACAGAAATTGCATTCGGCTATAAGCTCTAAAGTTTTAATTTTAGATAACATTGTTTCAGTAACACGTACTGTTTTATGGACTAATATAATATTCCAAATTTATACTATGCAATATTCAAAATATTGAAGTTCTCGCCTCATTTTCTTTGGAGCTCACTGGGGCGCCTTTACGCACTCTAGTCCGTCCAGTTTCCTGACGCTTTACAGTATTGCTAGTTTTGTTACGCAGTGTTAGTAACTTCAGCGAATGCATGTTTTCAATGTTGGCAACACTCCAGCCACCAACGTCCAGCCAGCCACTCCGCTAGCAGACAGCCGCTGATCATCAGTATAGCCATTAGGAATTAATCCTATAAAAAGGCATAAGAAGTGAAACTTAATAAAGCCAAAACTAATTACTAAACTGTTTCCATCAACACATAAAAAAGGTGCTATTCATTCTTTTCCTTCTGTTTTTATTTGATATATTTTACTTGTTTGCTTTGCTTTTTAAATTTTAAGGTAATTTTAAGGTAATACAATAGCACAAGGGCGCTGGACAATATGTGATCAAAGAGAGAGAAACTGGCAAGTACATAATATAGAAACACACACAGAAACACTACACCTTGTAGAACAAAACATAAAGTATGCAGTTTACTGTGACATCACAAATTAGACCTCTATCGTTCCCTGCGTTGCACTGATGTTACAGATGCTGGTGCTACGAAGCGTTGACTTGATTCTCTGATCTATTTTCCTTAATTCTAAATGAGGAGGATAGATTGTTGGCCAGATAGATGACCACAGCTCCAGGAACGTTATGAAGGTTGCAGCTTACGGTAAATAGCACTGCGATACGTAGGATTTGGTCATTTTGTCTGGAAATATCGCACACCCCCTCGTAATGAGCAGATGGGACAGGTAAAGTTGCTTGTAAGAGAAAGTCTGCGGTTTGGATAACGAGAGAGGGGGAGTGGAGTTTCCGAGTGGTCTGGTCGTCTTCTGAAGTACAGCATCCTGAGTTGTTGCTGCTCCTTGAGGTGGCTGTACGCATACCTTGTGATGTTCAATGTGCTGTTAAGGTTAGTTGAAAATAAACGTCCCCGACAAATATGTAAGGTTCAGAATTGTCTTTCTGGTGCACATAGGACTTCAAGACTTCGCAATTACCAAGAGAATTCCTCGCCGTATCTGCAAGATCTGTGGGGAACACCTGTACTCTTCTTGACTTCCTTCTTGGAATGTTGTTTCTCTACTTCTTGCCCAGAAACAACTATCTCTGTTGTTCAATGAAATGGATGGTTTAACATATCAGGTCGTCACAAGGAACTTCTCGGAAAAATCCTTAACTTTAAGATACCGCTGCACACACATTTAAGTGGTTTCCCGAATCTTCATCTTGAGTAATTCAAATTCTGAATTTCTTCATTATCCAACTCTACCACTCGTATTTAATTGAAAAATACAAATTTTAAATTAAATAAAGCGCTGAAACGAAATGCATCTTCTAAAATAAATGTATGATACAATAAAGATTTGACTATCTCCTAAGCCTGCTGTATTTTCCCATTCCCATGTTCCTACAGGGAAATATATAGTAACACGTTTCGACAAATATAGACATATATAGAGAAATATTTAGGAAGTCTTTAAATTCTATTATGGCTGTAATATTCTTTTTATAACTACAAAGAAAGTGTGATAAAACTATATTAGATGTAGGCTTTGCATTTCTCGTAAACCTTATATTACCTACAGCATTTTCTTTTGTTAGAACTGAAATTTTATAATTTTAACACAGAATGGTAATGTAATCACATAAAAAATGCATTTGTTTCATAAGCATTAAGATTTTCCTTTCGGGTTTATTACTTTGTGTTAATTAAACCATTTTTATCCTACTTTTTAAAATATTTATTTATCAATTGATCAGCACAGTCAGTGCTATACCATTTGCGGAGCTACAGATACAGAATAAAATTAAGGAATACAAGGAAAGAGGATACTCGTGTCGGTTGTTGTGAGGGTTTTAAGTGTCTTTCAGGAATATTTTCAGGTGTTAGTGAGTTATGTAAGTTATTTTTTCTGGTAATAGCACAAAATATTACACTATAGCAATAGGTGCTAGTACACAGAAGTTAGGAGCCCTTTATGCGTGTTTCATTTTTGTTCGTATTCCTAGTGTCTTCGGGCTACTTCGACAGACGCTGGCGGCATTTTCGTAGTTGTCAGTATATTTTTGACGAGTAATTTCTTTATAGTAGGAGTCCTTTTTCTGTGATTTCTCTAAGCTTTTCGCATCTCCTTTTCATCTTTGTTAAGTTTTGTGGCCCTGATGCAGTATTTTGATGCTGTTTTGACAGCTTTTTGGGTACTCTTGAGTGCATTTACAAGAGTTTTCAGTTTTTCGGAGCATTTTGAGGCATTAGTTATTAAAGACATTTTTCATGGTCTTGCTGAAATATCAGAGCAGTTTTGAGCTCTTATGTGGTTTTGGCAACTGTTTGTAGTAGTCTTTGACCATTTAAGAGTGTCTGATCGTCATATTTTATCGTCACTGCAAAACGTATTTGTTATGTTCTTTTCAGCATTTTGGCGTTTTCTATGGTAGTTTCCATGTTTTGTTTATTTAGTTCGAATTACTTATAGAATGGAGTCCTTTTTTCAAAGATATCTCTCAGCTTTCAGCATCTTAAATCATCTTTTGGGTTTTGAAATACTAACATACTATTACGATACTGTTTTACAAGATTTTGAGTAATCTGAACGCTTTTGCGCCGCTTTTAAAGGCACTTTTAAAATATTAGTACAGCTATTTAAAAAAATTGTCATTCCATAGTTCTACTTCAGAGTAGTTTTAAGCGCTGTTTTTTGTTTTCCTAGCATTCTCTGACTATTTCAATTTGTGAGCCATGGCATTTTCGTTACTTTCATAGGTATATATGGAGTTGGGTATATTTGTTCCTTGGTTTTGTTTGTTGCACAGAAGTTACCATGTTTTCCTTATACCTTAACGTCGTTATTTCCGGATTCCTTTTCCTGTGCTTTCTTTAATATTCCGGATGCTAACGTCTACTAATATCTAAGCTGTACTCAGCTGGCATGTTGCCCGTCTCGGTAGCGTGCCTGCCTCACGTTTTCGATATCTGATAAATGAGCACCAGTACAGTCACGATTGCTTTAAAATTATTTTGTGCTAACTTTCCAAAAATAATTCAGACAATCGAAAAACCAACTTTTATCTAGTTATTATCGTGACGTTGTATGAAATAACTTAGAACTGATGCAGTCATATGCAATAATAAAATCTTTGAGATAGGATGAAAATATAGGGTAGTAAGGCATTTCTGATGACTTCACACGTAATATAAGAATGACTTTCAGAATTTTTATGCGGAAAAGTATTTTTAAAATACACTACTGCTATTTGATATATATCGTGCTTTTTAATTAGTCCCAGTTAGCTGCAGTGGATAATTTGCTGAACTTTTGCAACATCATGTGTGCGTGTGTTTGTGTGTGCGTGTGTGCGTGTGTGTGCGTGTGCGTGTGTGTGTGGTGTGTGTGAAATGAAATGGAACTATGAAACAAGTAATTAACATTATAAAGAAATGGCTGTTAAAAATATAAGCAGAACATAGGAGAAACAGCAAACAGTGGTGGAATTTCACATTCAATGCTACAACTTAGCTAACCAAATGCAAAGCTAGACTGAGAGTTTAATTTATTATGCTCTTTCATAAAATAGAACGCCAGTATGCTCAGTGTGGTTCCAGAATGTCTAGTTCACTTTTAAAAAAGATTTCAACGTTAATCCGTTAGAAATAAAATTGCATTAGTTATAATCCAGTTACCTCAGAAATCTGGTAGCGAAAAGATTAAAGCGCACTCAGTTCACAGTAAAATTCAAATTAACTAAGCCCATTAGATTCGCCTGTCGCGTATTGGCTGAGGGAGGGAAACAGGTTGTTCATTAAAAATAGTCCTTTCATTTGTTCATGTTATTTCCCTGCTCTGGTGTGCTTTAAAGTCAAAAGATCCTTTGTTCCGCCGGCCTATACCTGACCTTTCATTTTTCATTTGCATTTTCCAAATCGATTTCTTGGAAACGGAAACACAATATCTAAAACAGCAGGATGAATTTGCCTGGGGTATAGTGTCATATTGGGTTCTCATAGAACCGCAAACTGTGTAATAAATGTGTGATAAATCCAAGAAGAATATAATCAGTGCCTGTTTAAATAGATCACCAGACAGCAAGTACACACATTTCAGTTCATTTTAAAGGCCAAGTAATGATAGTTGCATAAATTTGGTACCTTAAAGATTAAACTTCGAAATTTGACACACAAACGAGAAAGGGGTATTTTTAAGTTTGAATGCGTAATATTCTCATACTAGTAAATTGTGCCGTTCAAGTAAGTAGTTGGCAGTAAATCGGTACTATATTTATATTTCTGGATTCCATTTTATAATTCAAAATACTTAATTGGACCAAATTTAATAGCTAGTTATCTTAAAATGTTTATATAAACGTAAATGTAAACGTTTGGTATACTGTGTTAAATTGATCAAAATTTGGGAGCGGTACGATAAACCGCGGAATCCATGGAGCATTCATATTATTATGATGATTATTATTGTTATTATTGTTATTATTATTATTGTTATTATTATTATTATTATTATTATTATTATTATTATTATTATTATTATTATTATTATTATTATTATTATTATTATTATTATTATTATTATTATTATTATTATTATTATTATTATTATTATTATTATTATTATTATTATTATTATTATTATTATTATTATTATTATTATTATTATTATTATTATTATTATTATTATTATTATTATTATTATTATTATTATTATTATTATTATTATTATTATTATTATTATTATTATTATTATTATTATTATTATTATTATTATTATTATTATTATTATTATTATTATTATTATTATTATTATTATTATTATTATTATTATTATTATTATTATTATTATTATTATTATTATTATTATTATTATTATTATTATTATTATTATTATTATTATTATTATTATTATTATTATTATTATTATTATTATTATTATTATTATTATTATTATTATTATTATTATTATTATTATTATTATTATCTTACCACATACTCAGAAAATGACATAATATACGCAGCATTTTAATGTGCAATAATTAACTGACTTAAACATCTATGTGTGGTATTTATGTGCTGCATGGATTCATAATTAATTCTTTTTTATATAAATTCTATAAAGTGTTCTTGAGAAAGTTTATTTTTATATTCACTTCAAAGTTTAGCTAGGCATTTCGTCATACATAGAAGAGGATTGAAGTAACATCTGAATGTTTTAAAATATATCTGTTAGATCATGCTACCTTCTGTGACCGTTTTTGTAATAATCATTCTGACAAAAGTTATTCCTTTAGCTAGTTTTCGTTAATGAAGATTATTCATAGAAAGAGTTTCATTCCACATTTAATTATTGGTACAAAGGGAATGCAGGAGTCGAAGAAATATTTAATAAGCGGGTCTGCTAACTTTGTAACTCCAGTCATTTGAAAACCATGAGATAAATGCAATGAGTACCTTTGTACTTCAAAATCGTATAAGCTATTAGAAAATGAAAATTAATATCAACTTATCTCGGAAATAGGTAATGACAAAAGGTATGCTTAGATATATGTTATGAATTTTAAGAGGTCTACATTTTTTGTGCAGTTAATAATTGTCTGTCGTATGATTTACCGATTTTACAAAAGTGAATAGGTCATTGATAATAGATAACTTCATAAGGTAATCGTAGAATATATTGAACATATAATGTTTAAAAAATCGTAAAGATGAGCTTTTGGGAAACCAAAAAGGAAATCAAATATTTTCTGTGTAAGCCGCAATTTGTTGGTGGCAGTTTAGCAAATAGATGTGCAACATCCTTAAAGATGTTAACCTAAATAGTAAGTTCTTGAATTTTAGTTTTTGTTTTATTTTATGTCCTCCAACGAATTTTCGTTTTAAAAGCATAGTATTCATAGTATTTTTCGAAAGTGTATAAGATGTACTTATGGTGACATTTTTGGATGCAATATCGTATTTACTATACCTACTCCTGGTGCTGCAGAAAGTAAAAGACCTATTATGCCTTCAAATATTTGTCTGCATGAATACATTGGCTTCAATGCACAGTTACTGCATATAAAAAGAGGGTGATATGTGCTGAATATTATTGTGTATTTTCTTTACACTGTTTAGCAATAAAGAGTTCTTTCCTTTACTTACCTCTAAAGTATTGGAAATGACAAATGAGCGATGGTATACATTTTGGAAATATCGAATGTTAAAAACTATTTGCATAACAATCATATTTTATCAAAGGCTGACAATTTCCCTGCACATGAT
This sequence comes from Mantis religiosa, assembly GCA_030765055.1. Lineage (NCBI taxonomy): Eukaryota > Metazoa > Arthropoda > Insecta > Mantodea > Mantidae > Mantis > Mantis religiosa. The sequence goes on from CM060956.1 coordinate 81,618,329, forward strand.
TTCCTAATCGTAAAATGCATTTGAATAAAAAAAATGTCTAAGAACATTTATGGAGAATTCGGAATACATGAAAATTAGTGTTTTAGCATATATTTTAATAAACTTAAGTAAAACAGTAGGAAGTTTAGGGCTTGCGAATGAGCTTTGAAACAATTTCTTTCTGCACTATCCTTCTTCAATAAAATCCAGGTGATCATATTACATTGGTTAATCAAACTATTTAATTTAGGTAAGGAATACTATTTATGATAACAATCCCCATCATCTCACATCCAATTCAGACGTTAATAGCTCTGGCTCGCATTGCAGAAATTTGGGGTTTTATCGAGTAGATCGACAAAGCTACTCGAGTTTCTTCTGTGGTTTTACTTAGTTTCCAAAATAAATACTGGATTGGATATTTGATAACACGACACGAAGTTCTACCCATAGTATAAGAGCATTAAAATGAAATTTTTTATATATTAGCGAATGCTCTACTATATATCGACAAATAAGGATATGTCCTCAGATCTTCATGCAGGAATATGTGCACATATACCACGGAAATGCCAGCTTTGGTGGTGATGTTCGCAACGCTCAGTCGGTGATCTTCCAAAACAACGTTCTCCACTCGCTGGATCATGTCGTCACACCGGCTGGTGTGAGGCCGTGACTGTCTTGGTTTGTTGTCACACAATGATCTGCCTTCATTGAACTGTCGCACCCAGGAACGCACATTAGACACATCCATCGTACCATCAACAAATGCCTCACTCAACTGGCGATGAATTTCAATAGGTGTTACACCACGAAAATGGAGAAAACAAATCATTACACGCTGTTCTTGCAATGAAAAGTCACCATTTGATGTATCAAAAATAGTCCTTAATTTCGTCGCTAACACTAGACTTCTATGCACTGTACAATGCTGCCATCTCTGTCACGCATTCACAAAAGGTTCATGTGTATTTAAAAAAAAACTTCCTGGACAAGTGTAAGTGCCATGTGTAGGTTAAAACTGGAAAAGTAGAATCAGACTGAAGAAAGGCCATTTGTTATGGAGAATTGAGCCAGGATCTTCGTCTCGCCGTGCCAAGTTCTGAGTAGCTGAGCTACTATAGTAACATAGCGACACATAGTAACATAGCATTAAATTGCGAAATTGTTTGAAATTGCTCTCCGCTCACCGTAAACTTGGTTTAAATTCCGAACCTGTATTTGGTTTTCTTCAGTCTGACTCTATCTTTCCAATTACTTTAAGTTTGTTTAAAATCCATATAGTGTTAAGAACTGCTCAATGGAGATAGTTTTAAAATATCAAAGATATCGGATAATTTTTCAAAATGCTCATAAATGCATTACTTAATAAGTATAGTACTTAATATATTAATGCTATTTCTAACAAAGATGAAACTAGTCAATTTTACTTTCTGTGCCTCTTTAAATGTAGGCAACAGAAGATATTATTTCCAGTCAAATATTTTACATGGAAAGTTTGCTACACACCAGGTTTTGATGTCCCGCGAATTAAAACGTATGTTTATAAAATAAAGAATTCCAGCAAAGTAAAAAGAACTAATAAAGTACTATGCGTGTATGTGTGTATGAGAGAGAGAGAGAGAGAGAGAGAGAGAGAGAGAGAGAGAGAGAGAGAGAGAGAGAGAGAGAGAGAGAGAGAGAGAGAGAGAGAGAGAGAGAGAGAGAGAGAGAGAGAGAGAGAACCGTAACTTAGCAACGAAAAGTTACGTTAATACTAATTTGGTACTCCAGTACAGCATCCTGGATGCGACAAGAATATTTTCAATAAAATGTTCCTATTCGAAATTCCTCTGACGTGGAACTATTTCCGGGTACTTTTTTTTTTTAGAAAAATGATTTAGGTTTTTAGTTAGAACACCACCTGTTATAAAATGATAAAAATGTTTAAAATGTTTCAATAGTAAATAAAATATTTATATTCAATATTGGAAGTAGAAAAGAATTTATCTGGGGACCTTCTAAATGCCAGTCTTCCATATTATGGAAATATGAAAGATTATCTGGGTTAAGTAAGCAGTAACGGAGAGATAGTCATGTGAAGGCAGCGTATACAGTTTTTTGTTTGTTTCTGTCTGCGATATTGGAAATGAGAAAGTTTATCAACATATTTGTAGATAATGGCGTAATACCAACGTCAGCTGTTCCTAACCTTAGACTCAAAGCCTAGAACGGCTAATGAGATCACTCTTTTGCATCTTTGTAGTCAGGAGCTTTAAAACAAACCAAATTTCGCCCATAGTGAAGAGACTAGACTGGAGGACAAAACTTCTTATGCGGGTATGTTTATTTATATGGCTATAAATCCTGTAGCTAAAAGGGCAGTTTTTCTTGAAGGTACGGAAATTGCTGCGGCTGTAGAACAATGGCAGTGAAGGTGAACAAAAAGAGCACTTTTGGCAAAATATGTCGCCCATAAAGTCTAAGTTGATGACGGAGTTACTGGGTGCAATTTAATAACGAGTAGCAAGAGAAATACTTTCCCTACTTTCTACCCTCTCTCTTCATGCGTTATTTATTACACACTTCAGAGAACAATTGAACAATCACTCACTTTGCCGAGAAAGGCCTGAAAGTGTGGGGCATAAATTTGCAAATTTTGAGCTTGCCTCGGGTGCTCTCCATTGTGACCGTCCTCTTAATGTTGTGTTTAAAGAAGAAGACAAAGATCTACTGAATACTTAGAGAAACCATTCTATAAAATTCATTGTCATCTTGTTTCTGATATCAAGATGCCATTTACACAAATAATCTATGTTTTAAACAGTCCATTCCTACGTATTTTTATTCTTCTACTTTACGTTAATCCAGATAACATAGTTCTAGTGGTTTGCGTAACAGGTAAAATGACGAATAACGATATTTCATTTTAGAAAAGCTTAAATACGAGATTTGAAAATGCAACCATACAAAGGAATGTATAACTTCATATGCGAGGGGCGTTAAAATTATGACACCTTTTTTTTTTAGGACTGGGACCAGGAACTTCTGTTTTTTTTTTTTAAATACACGTGGAATATTTGTGAATGCGTGACGAGATGGCAGGACTGTACAGTGCAGAGAACTCTGGTAGCAGCGACGAGGGTTAGAAATGCTTTTGATACTTAAAATGGTGACTTTTCTTTGAAAGAACAGCGTGTGATCATTCGTTTTCTTCATTTTCGTGGTGTGATACATGTGGTGATGGTACCATGGATGTGTCTGATGTGCGTTCCTGGGTGCGACAGTTCAATGAAGGCAGAACATCGTGACAACAAACCAAGACAGTCACGGTCTCGCACCAGCCGGTCTGACGACATGATCCAGCTAGTGGAGAACGTTGTTTTGGAGAATCGCCGAATGAGAATTTTCAGACTTTCATGCAGGATTGTGTGCACGGATCCCACAGAAATGGCAACTTTGGAGGCGATATCTGCAACTTAGCTTCGTTCTGCTGAGTGTTCTCATAATTGAGTCTGTTATTCAACGAGCACTGATAGCCAACGGTTTGATACTGGAGGGCATTGTTATTTGACGTTATCACTATAACCATGCATTAAATAGGTAATACATGCTAAAAGTAGATATTAATATACATTTCTGTATTGTAGTTAGTGGGAGAGTAAGAAAGATACATAATATTAAGTATATATATTAAGTATATATATAGTGAATAACAGTTGAAACGGGAAAGAAGAAGTAAAAAGAGATTAATAAAATGAGTATTGATTTTAAAGCAGTGGTACCTAACGGACAGAGATTGAACTAAAGTATTAATCCGTTGGTAGCGTGGCCTCTGTTTACTACGTCTAGTTAGATACGAGGACAGACTTATGTAACGTTCTGTTTCTTAAGCTCTCTTTATATTATACACTGTATAGCATATTTGTTTTATAACAAGTTAAGTGATATTATTGAGGTGATTGGCGTATTTTAAATACTTCACACCAAGTTTTAAATTAATAAAACTTAAATTAAGAACTTCAACTCCGAGTTGTTTCTTATAATACCCACGCACACCCTGAGAACTACATATCATAATGCTACCGAGCAAAGCCTGGGATCGATGCGTATGTTGATGAAATCTTCTAGATATTCATAATATCGATGGAGAGGCATTCCATCCTGCATTATGTTGCAGACAAGTATGCAGGAGCTAGACCTATAGTTTCGCATCCCAAACATCATTTTGATCTTTTTATTTTAGAAATACGAAATGTGCATTACGAACATTGTAATATAACTCCCAGTTCCTGAGGTTTACTGCATTTTATGGCATTTATACTCGCTCATAAAATCTGGAACACTCTACTGCTTCTAAACTAAATGAAATAAATCTTTTATTCCCCTATGCAAAATCAAATAAAAATGGAAATTAACTTGGTATTACGTGTGTAAATTCTCTGATTCTATTACTGCCTTCATTCTGCGGGGACTGAATGAGACCAAATGCTCAGTGAAATTTTTACGAGAGGATACTTCGCATTATATGTCAGCACCATTCATAACAGATGAATGAGCCGAAGTGTTTACATAACCAATATTAAGGTAACTTTTTAATAACACTGGATTTATTTTGAAAACGACATTTGCCCATTTATAAATAGAATGTGTTAAAATGTTATTTATCATCTGCGAGAGAAACATTCAGCATTGCTATTAAAGTACAGAAATAAAAACAAATATGCACAATGAGGATTAGAAGTTATGTTGGTCTACTTACGAGTCACGCATTTTTCCGCTCGGCTACCGTGCATGCGACCAAGCCGCCAGAAACTCCATATCTATCTCGTAGGCTTGAAATGAAGCCAGAGTGGTACTAAAGCCTACATTGTGAACGCAGCGTAATCGAACGTTTCCTATTCATTTTGGGAACTGAACATTCTTTCCGGTAGCTGCTCTTTTTTTTCTAAGGCAGTATGAAATTTGTAAGCATATAGTAGATAAATAAATATTAGGAAGTTTTTAAGAAAATCAAAATCATCCTAAGAAGACCTTTGTAAATACTAAGCTGGGTATTTAATCAATATTTCGTTTATAAGTTATGTTGTTTAAAGAGTTGCTAACACACCTTACTTCTCCACCAGGAACACAGTGGGTAAAAAGGGAATATTCCATCCAAAATTCCGATATCGACATTTTGCTGTAAATATGTTTTGGGGTGCCTGAAAAAGAAAAGAAAAAAGAATGTGTAAATATGTATGTGCGTGTGTGTGTGTGCGTGCGCGCGCGCGTAGCATAGCATAGCAGAGCTCAAAATCGAAATATCGGTTATATAACAACAGCATTGAAGGATATTAAAATCCGTATGAAATGAAGATGAGTTCATATACACCTGTACGTCATGTCAAACGAGGTCTATCCGAAAGTCCGAAGGCCCCGGCCTGTATAACCCGGGAGGGATGGAAAACTCCGGGGCAATTTTTCCGTGGGGCAATACCTTGAGTCTAAAAAGCGACCCCCCCCCCCCTGCGTCGATAACGTCAAGACGGGTGGAAGTGGATACACCGCTTACGCGCGTCAACCCAGCGGTGGGGCCGCCTGGTGATCTAGCACACCTTTAACTAGCTATGCAGACTACCCAGAAACTTCTAGGCAACACTCTACCCCCTCCGGGGGGCCGAGGCCTGGACGGAAGTACCCGATCTCCCGCGGGGTTCGGGAACACACTTCCTCCTCGAGTCCAACCCAATCCGAGCAACTCCTTTTAAAGGAGGGGCTCGAATGTTCGGCCCGAAATTTCCTCTGGTATCGTGAGAGGTACCTCGAGTGTTAAGGGTCCGCAGCGCTCGCACTAAAGCAGCTGAAGGGGACGGATCCTCTCCCCTACGGGTCTGTATATCGAAAACTTGGTACGAAAGGAAAATATACCAATTCTACAGCAAGCATTATTTGCTAGTTTCGGTTAAACTGAAAGCTAGCTACGCCATTTATATGGTAAACTTTCTTTCATTAGCTTCGTAGGAACGGAGAAAAAAATATTTGTCTTGTTTATTTAAATGTTCTTATCATATTTTATTTTTGCAGCTATATTCAACCAAATTTTAGCCTTTTGGGTACTCCACAAGTAGAAACAGAACATGTATTGTTACTATATAACGAAAAACTACAGCTAGAAAAAGCATCTTCCAGGAGAAGAACATTTCACTTCCGGGCTAAATTTGTACTTAACAATATGAGTTATTAAGGACACTTTTTGTAGTCAGCTTTAGTTTCGTTCCCCACAAATTACAATGCTACTCAGAAATCCATTTGTTTATTCCGTTAGGTAGTTTTGCTAATTTCTACAAAATTTTCTAATTAATTGGCCTTGTCGGTCCTCTTTATAATATTTATAGTTCACATGACCATGTCGATGGATTTCCAATGGAATAATCGGTGGTTGATTTGTTAATTGTTGAAATTGCATTACTTTTATTGTTCTTCTATTAAAATAAAATTAAGTCATCCATTTCTAAACAGAATTGGAAGGCCACTTGCCTCGTTGAATCCCTTTTCAACTTTCTCCTCCTCCTCCTCCTCCTCCTCCTCCTCCTCCTCCTCCTCCTCCTCCTCCTCCTCCTACTCCTTCTTTGCCTACTCCGCTCTCAGCATGTCTCCATTAGCACAGCATTAAATAGACGGAGAACCACACCCGCAGTTGAGCTTCAATCCGCACGCGGTCCATTTCAGTAGACGGACTCCACCCTATAGTTGTTGAGAAATTAAAGTCTTAATGATTTATTTTTGATACAACCTATGCATTTAAAAGTTACGATATATGATAAAATTACAAAAATGGAAACAAAACTTTGGTATTTAGTCAATAATAATATTTATAAGGGCCGTAAACTTTTTATTTCGCCCATGTTACATATATTTTGAAAATTTGCTTATATTCACACATGTATTTTTATTTTTCAGAAATTATATGAACTTTGGGTAGACCCTGTTTGTCTTCCTCCACTTCAACCTTTCCAAGAATTGGGTGGAGTGAATCAAGGGTATCAATGGGCGACTACTTCCGGAAGACTACGTGCACTACAAGAACAGAGTCTCTAACGTACCGATTCACTCCAATCCTGGTCAGCTTGCGAGCGCACTTAGGACATCTTAAACAACCTACCTTTGAAATTCGTAAAAATCTAAAACTGTTGTGATTTTATTAACTTATCTTTGCATTTAATCGCAGTGTTATGCTTAAACTTTCATGTGTGAATGGTATTTTGGCAGGAACACTTTATAAGAATATCTAGGTGGCAGTTTAAATGGAAATTCTAAGATCGGTAGTTGTAAATAAGTTTTGGTTAGTTTTTTTTTTTTGGGGGGGGGCAGGGACTGCATTTTACAGCATAAAGAATGTTGTACTTTATGCAATTTTAATTTTAGCTTCATATGTGCCATGTTATTTTCCTAATAAAAGTACGCAAAGATAACGTATTAGTTGCATGTCTTCTGAGAGATTAACGAAGTACATCCCAAATGGAAGACAAGATGTAAGAGGTCTAGTACCAGGTGGACAGATCAATTTAAATAAGCACTCTTTGATGCGAAACATGAGCTCCAAGTTCTTGGAAAGGCTGAAGAAGAAGAAGAAGAAGAAGAAGAATAAGAAGAAGAAGAAGAAGAAGAAGAAGAAGGTACCCAAAGATTTTGCATTTTTTCAAGAATAATGTGCATATGTGAATAGACATAGAGTTTGTAAAATTTGGCCAAATAAAAATGCATGGCTATAATAAATATCATTATTGACTAAATACCAAAGTTCTGTTTCCATTTTTTAAGTTTATCATATAGGGTAATTTTTAAATGTACGAGTATAATTGTTTCAAAAATAAATTAAGACAATTTCTCAACAGGTATAGATTTATGAAATGGGGTAAGTAGTTTAGGATAACGTTGTTAAATAATGGAACATGCAAACTGATTGTAGTTATAGAAGTTAGCATCTTCATAGTTAGGTTGCCTTAAACTTAGATTCTTGTCGAAGAATATCCCCCAGGAAGAGGCTTCATCTGTCCGTCGTCACGCACCAACCACCGGCGCTTGGTCCTACAATCCTGAAACATATGAAGAGAAACAGATGAAAATCAATTGGACAGGAAATTCGTGGTAGAAAATAAACCACGCACGTACTCAAGATCAGATTCGAACCGGGATTTCTCAAATGCGAGACTCGCAATTTACAGAGGAGGGGTCTTGTTGGTTATATACCCTTTACTATCTCTTTTTTCGATTACCTCCACCTCTCTTTGTTGAGTATTTCAGCCGTTGGAACTACAGATTTTGGAGGTAACCTAATACATTATATTTTACCATAATGGTTTGTGTACTCCAGTAATTAGGAATAGTTTTCAGGAATCATCCAACATTTATTACATCGAAATATTATACATAGCAAAAGTGATGAGAAAAACTGTGCTTAACAACTTTTGTTGGCTGAATTATTAGTGGGACCTTTCCTTTTCTTTAACCTAAGTCATATTGGACGATGAATGAAATGGATAAAATGATACTCAAATGAGTCCAGGGTCGATGAAGCTTAGTTGCCCAACATTCGTCTTTCAGGATAAGGTAAAATCCCGGAAAGAAACTTATTCAAGTAACTCACCCTGGCCGAGATTCCAATCCGGGACCTCTTGAACGTGAGGCAGATACGCTACCTCTATTCTACCGACCGGGACTTAAAGAGCCAGGAAATTACAATTAATAACAATTTAAATTAAATAACAATAACAATAAACAATAATTAGTGGAAGCCTGTGGTAGGCGGACTTTAACATACCGAAGCATATAAAGCGGAAGTATTTCAACAAAAGGAATACATCGGAAATGGTTAACGCACAAAAAAGTTAGTAATTATTTGAAAGGTCTTAAGTAATTCAGAGTGAAGAGCAATTCAAAACTTGATTTGTGAAGCAAATATCTTAAACCTAATACTTCAATAAAAATCACTATAAGCATACCACAGAAAGATCTTTTTGCAAACTACATCTTTTAATCGGCGAGCTTCCAAACTGTTTCCATTAAATATCGATATGGAAGTTTCTGAGTGGAATGCAGCATTACGGAAGTAGTAGTACAAATACAATGAAGAATAATCAACATATTTTAATTTTTAACTCTCTATGGAATTCCTTCCTGTCCTTTCGTTCCCGAGGTCGTGGTTCAAACCAGAGAACAATGAACGTTTTTGGAGGTAAGTCTTACCATGGTTTCCTACAGAAGTGAAGTAAAATGTGGTCCCGTGTCCTATATTTGCATGGAGGCCCCCGAGAAAAACTGAGTCTTTCGCTCATAGTATAGAATGAGAGGCTGAGATCCACAGTAGTTAAAAAGCAGCAAAAATGAAAGGATCAAAAATTTAAAATGTGTATTTTATTTTGAGCGAGACTTACAGTTTATATAAGGTAACCTTAGCAGTTAAATTTGCTATTTCTTGTACGAAAAATGTCTCGTTTTTACATTCTGCCACAATTTAAAATATCAAAATTCATTTCCATTATAGACAATAGAGTAAATGTAGATAAATTTAATTGGTAGCTCTGGGGTTAACCTCAGAAACTGTATACGTCTCTAGCAGTTAGATCTAGCAGTTAAATCCGCCACTACCACACGGATGAGCAAACAGGCGAATGTGTATGTATAATATACAGTACTCACATGTATGAGATGAAACAGTAATGCTCACAAGTGGGAGAGTGTAATTTCCCTCAAGATTGGCTGATTGTTTGAACTCGAGAACAAATGGAATCCGGTGGAGAAATTGCGCAACGCTCTTCTGCCATTCTTTGGCTATGAGATATGGCGTCTAGGGTAATAACATGCTCGCCGGTTTCACTAACAGCTTTTTGTTATTTTGCCCTCTACACGCTTTAGAAATGCTTACTCTGGTTTCGTCGTTCCATACATGAGTAAAACCATCGTTAGGTCCTGTGCTACACACAGTTTAAACACAAACGTTAAATGAAAGGGAAAGAAACAAGGACGAAGTGTTTGAATAATAATAATAATAATAATAATAATAATAATAATAATAATACTAATAATAATAATAATAATAATAATAATAATAATAATAATAATAATAATAATAATAATAATAATAATAATAATAATAATAATAATAATAATAATAATAATAATAATAATAATAATAATAATAATAATAATAATAATAATAATAATAATAATAATAATAATAATAATAATAATAATAATAATAATAATAATAATAATAATAATAATAATAATAATAATAATAATAATAATAATAATAATAATAATAATAATAATAATAATAATAATAATAATAATAATAATAATAATAATAATAATAATAATAATAATAATAATAATAATAATAATAATAATAATAATAATAATAATCATAATAATCATAATAATCATAATAATAATCATAATAATCATAATAAAATAATAATCATAATCATAATAATAAAATAATAATAATAATCATAATAATAAAATAATAATAATAATCATAATAATAAAATAATAATTAATAATAATTAAATAATAATAATAATAATAATTAATAATAATTAAATAATAATAATAATAATAATTAATAATAATAATTAATAATAATTAAATAATAATTAATAATAATAATAATTAATAATAATAATAAATAAATAATAGTAATAATAATAGTAGTAATAATAGTAATAATAGTAGTAATAATAGTAATGATGATAATGTACGAACATTTACAAACATCTGCAAAAGGGAAGGCCTTGAATAATTATTTTAAAGGTGAAAGTTTGATTTACTACTCAGTATTTAAAAATATTACAGAATATAGAATCTGCTGTTCTTGAGCTAAGTGTGAAAATACTGCGTACCCGGTCCGGGTTCGACTCGGGCCGCTTGGATATCAGCAAAAAACCTGCAACAAACCAAGGTAACCTAAAGTGTCTTCTCAAACAATTAACCCAAATCAAAGTTATTCCACATTTGCTAAGAATGGGCCGACTAAAGAAAAGGTCATTGTAATTGAAACATAGGATGGTATTCCTCTTAAAGAATGTATTTATGCTATTGGTGAACTGGCTAATCCTTGTCAAATTCGATTTGTATCCAGAATCTCAAATAACAGAATTTGTATTTGCTTAGGGAGTGATCAACAATACCACAAAATTATCAACTTTACAGGCTTCATCAAGGCTTTCAATGTTAATGTTTAACTTCAAAGTAAACTTCATGTATCTGGAAAGATAGAGTCAAACTGAAAAATTCAAAGTCATAGCCGGGATTTGAACCACGGATCTTCAGCTTTCCGTCCATCCGCTCTAACCCTTGTGCTACTATGGCCAACGTGCCGACATTACATTAAGTATGTCATGTATCTACTTTTTTTTTGGGAAAATCACCAAAAGTGTTTAAAGTGAGACATCAGTTTTTGGTACCTATGAGTAGATTTCTTTTGATATGTTTAAGATTACTCACTCAGAATTTTGATGTTCAAACCTCCAGACATGTGTTCGCTCACATTTTACGTATCTTCAGCGGGCTATGCTGCAGCTACTGATTGTGGTCTTTCTTACTTCTTTCCAAGAAGCTTATAACTCCGCCCGTTGGAATTCTCCTGATTTCCAATGCAAACCTTTGAAACCGGGCAGCTTGTACCAATCTTGACTGAAGAGATGAACGTTAAGTCACATCGGACGATAAATGGAATCGGTGAAATGATGTTAAAATGAGCCCAGGGTCCATAGAGCTTAGAGTTACCTGACATTCGTCTTTCAGGATATCTGTTGAGGGCGATGTATTCTCCGTCAATAGAATCCCAGGCTGGTTGATATTGGGATTATCATTAATTTGATCTGTAGTAGATATTCAATACTGATTAATTGGTTATCACCATCGATGAAATTATTGATGCTTCTGCATGTGGATTATTTAATAAACTGTAGTACACAGTTATATGCTGGTATATCAAAGTTCAAAATTTTTACTTTATCACTATTTAAAATATTTATTTTTTCCCAAATATATGGGAACTGTATCTCACTGACTGAAAATAATGTAGCTGTGTATTTATTTATTTATTTTGTATCTTCAACGTATTTATCAAAGTTTAGTCCGATACGACTTTATTACTGAAGCAGCTTTAAGTAATAGTAATAAATATATTAAAAATAATCTGACCTATCTTTATCATGTTAACAAAAATATGTTTTATTAATTGTGTTAACTTCACTTATAATATCATTATCATATTCGTGTTAATGATGAGTTGGAATTGTAGTAAGTATGGTATTCCACCCAAACCCTTGATACCAAAAGTACATTAGAATTACGTCTTCAAATTCCCTGAATGGGAAAAAAGAAGGTTCAAGTCACATGGAAAATTTTGTGTGCGAGTTCAGTAGTTTTCAAGAGTACGACACGATTTTCAGATAGTCGTCTACTTCAAATTACCCTTTAAATGGAATATTTTTCGAATGTTTTTATTTTCTCAAAAATTACTCCAATTTAGGTCAAAAAAGTTATTTATAATACATATACACGAGAAACTGTAACTGTCAAAGTTGAACAATTTATTTCAAACAACTGTAAACGCTGTGACGTTACTAAACGTTGATACGAGAGAGATTAATGCACAATAGAATTTCAAATTACGTGAATGAAATCCACAAAATTCAGATTTGCATTGTCTTAGATATTATTACCAAAACTCTAAGCTCCATGAACCCGGAATTCATTTGAGCATCATTTCGCCAATTCCATTCATCATCCGATATGACCTAACATTGGAGAACATAAATTACACTACAAAAACCTATCATTTAGCGTACCTCATCAAAACAACCATAAAAATAAGTCGAGACCGAAACTTAACAATGCGTGCATCATGCATCAAGTTCTATGATCTTAAAAGAAAAAAATAGCGACACGGCTATCCACTACTGCCAAATGATGTTGCAAAGAGCCATGTTAGTACTGAGCATTACCGACACTTTACGAATGATTCCAACATAATCATTTGGAATCACGAATGAATATAACTCGATGTAGGCATCTCTTTGTTTCAGATTATCCTGATTTTATGAAAACATGAATAGGAGAGGGCCACTCCGTTCACTGCTACCTACCTATATCTTTATGACCGAGTGAGATGGCTTAGGGATAACGTCTGTGGCTTGCTTTCGGGAAATCGCGGGTTCGATTCCTGTGGCCAGCCGTCTTGACCTCCGTTTTTTCTGGAGTTTTCGCGGGTCTCTGGGTGGATGCTGGGAAGTATGTTTGTCTCACATCTCCCGTTTCAATTCATTTCATTTCATTCTCTCGAGGTAGCAAGAGTCAACGAAGTCGCCGATTGTGCAACGGTTTGCTGATGTTTATGCTCTAGAAATACAGTGTTAGGTTGAGGAGAGGCACTGTAGTAGGTCGGTTGCCCTTCCAGAGGGGGCTGTTCCATCTTCTGGACCTGGCTGGATAGTGGCGGGCTATCTGAGGTGACCTGGAAATTAGTCGGGCCAAAGAATCTGTCTACACCTGCTATGGACTCACCATGGCTTTGGTGACGCCAGTAATAGGCTTCTAGCTGATTGTAGACTACTTTCATCTTATCATTTCTCCTGTGGCCTATGACGCACAATAAGCATTTGGCTGCAGTGCCGGAATCCCAGCCTACAGACAGACATCTATTGTGACTACTATCTTCCAGGAGGTACGATGGAGGTAAAGAATAACAGGAGGTTACAGGCCCCAGGCAGAAGGCTGGCAGGCCCCGGAGACGCCCAAAAGTCACTAATATTTCCTGCTTCGAAGATCCGATCCTGTGTTGGAACCACCTATATAACTGTGTTAAGTAATGTATTTAATTTATGCGCTTAAAAAGCCTAAATTTGACTTTCATATTGAAATATTCGAAGATAATGATCGTATTAAAAAGGAATCAGTTTGTGTGGCACACGAAGTTATTCTACGTCAGTAGAGTTGAGATGAACAGTATGCAGAAAAGGGACATGATTTACTTACTACTTGAAACACACAAAGGCATTTTGCCATGGTTTTATGCTTCACATAACATACCTAAAAAGACAAAGTAATTCAAACTTCAACAGAAAATGCAAACGTTTTACTGTTCTTTTACTGTAGTACATGCAGTGCAAAAGGCAGTCTACCCGACTAGCTGTTAAAGCTGCATAAACATCGCTTGCAATATTTGCTCAAGTAGCGTAAATAAAGCATCAAAGCGTATAGAAACTTGATTGTGTTCGACAGATTGGTGCGGTAAGAGGGCCGTGTTCCACAGATTGTAAGCTGCTACTAGCCAGTTAATTACTACCGGAAGGAAGTTTCTTTTGAAGCGAAGATTGGGGTTTGGGGTGGTGCTGGAATCAACTCTCAAAGGCTCGCGCTCTAATTGTGATATTTTTATGTCAGGTTTCTTTTGGGCTTTGGGAGCAAGTTCCCCTCTTTTGTAGAATATAGTCGGTATTGTCTGTGGCGGTTTTGTATGGAAACATTGGAGCCCATAAGTGAAACTAATTAAAATTGAACAAGAGTAATGTGTGGCTTTCTTTGTTACTGCGGAATAAAAAGAGTAAATAAACATGGGTTCATTAAAATGGGTTGTGCTGTGGTTTAATAACTCAAAGGTGCGTTGTGCTATATGCTTTGTGTAGCAATTTTTTATCTTTTATAAGCCATTCTCAGGGAAAGCTTTACTTAACGCCTTCAAAAACTATAGACCAGTTATTGGCGAGTGCTTAAATTTGGTGAAAATTGGACATAAAAACTGAAATTGCAATTCAGGCTCTTTAATTTATTTAAATCTCATAAGCCCCTTAAATAAGGATATTAGAAGTATTTACACCAAAATGTATCTAAAAAATCACACACATACACTCTTTAATAAACCATGCGGTTCCTCACTTGATTAATTTTGCATTTAAAAATGTTTTAATTTTTTCAAACGTTGGTTTTGCGCGTCGTGTGTTTTGCATTAATTAAAGATGCTTACACTAGGAAACACTCGGACCTAGATAGAGTAAGGGATGAAAACATAATTAATACTACCTATGGGCAAGAAAACTGCCACGAAAGAATTTGTTCACATGAGTCAAATTCGGATATATATGGACAGGGCTAATTACTCTTTTAGTCATATGGCAACATGCGTCATAACATGGTGCTTGAACAGATTCCATATTCATAATGGTATCCGAAAACTTATGCTATTGCATGAGTTCGTACATCACATACAGCTATTCATAAAAATATTCCGTCAAAGTTCTCCAGCTCAAACTCAGACGCTTATTTTCCTATAAACAGTGTAAACATTAAAATACAAAATACAGATAAATGCATGAAATTTTCAACAATATAAAAATAACCTTTCTTCTAAAGCACAACAAGAGTTAACAAAAATATTTCAGAGCACTTGTAGACATTTCAAGTCACTCAAATATTCGGTCAACTACAAGATATATACACACATTCCCTCGCACTGGTTAAATTCAGTTCTTTGTAGGGTATCATTTACGTCTGATTACTTCTAGTAGGCGTAATTTCTTATTTGAATAACTCTTTTTTCGTATCAGCAGGCTTTAGTTTTAACCATTTTTCAAGCAATTTTTTCTTTGATTGCTCATTAGAGGAGATGCGAGAATTTCTGATCCTTTTATTTACCCTACTCCATAAATTCTGTACTGGATTAACATCTGAACTCTGTGGAGTGGGACGTATTGCTTGTGGGCAGTTACATAACAGCTATATCCTGGTGATTTGGTTCACAATTCTCGTAAGACATAAAAGTATCTTCTATTCTTAAATTCTGGGCATGGTGGTGAATATTTCATCTAAAAATGATGAGGTACTGGTGTTTATCCATGCTGTCCTCAATAAATACTAAATTTCCCACTCCAATTTCTGATATGCACCTCTTAAATTAACATTACCACGTTTTTTTCGTTGTAGGATGCAAATTCCTTATATTCAGCTCTATATTGTGCTTGCGCCAAACACGAACCCTCCTTCCTGTACCAAAGGCATAAAAGGGACCTTCATCAACAAAAATTATATCACTCCATCATTCTTGGTCTCTTTTGCAGAATTCTTTGGCAAACAGCAACGTCTTTACCCCGTTAGTTTTGCTTACATAAGGCTTTTACCTTGTGCTCCTCTATTGCAGGCTTCCTTTCCAGCTGTTCCTGGGTGCACATCTCTACCAGTAACCACATACATTTTTTGTGGCACTTATTTTAGGGTTACTTATTACCTTTCTCATAGGTAGTCTCTTTGATCTGACTCAGCTTCCGTGGATGTCCCGTGTGTGGCAAATATTCAGTTCTGGTTTCTTATGTGTATCGTCGGATGATGTCTCCAACAGCGCTGCGTAGTATATTCACCTTATCAGCAATTTCTTTATGCGTAAGTACTTTATCATGGTGAAAAGATCACGAGTTGTAGATGTTCACAGGTTTTGTTGCTTCATTTAAGCCCCGTTTGACTTTACGGTAAAACACGACAGCGCACAAATATAGGTTCGTCACTAATGGTAATAGGGGAACCTTCATTTTATAAATACGTAAGTGGAAGAATGCAAGCCTACTTAAGGTTGACGCATGTATATGAAGACATGCCCGGAAAAACGGATTTAACCCTCAAAATAAAATAGTGTTGTCCTCTGTTGCGGCAGAGAGCAATCTCTTCTTGAGTTGCTCTATCCTCCAGCAATCTTATTAGGCTAAATATAGAGAGTTGAAGCTCTTGCCTTTTGTGATATGTTGTTCGTATAATGCCAAAAATGGGCTAACCTGTTCATACTCTGTGCCTGCCATCTAGTGGTCGACTTACATTTTTACCTTGTAACCATGACTTCGTCCTTATAGAAAACTGAAGGCTAAAAGATCAGTAGATGCAGCTAGTGGGAAGGAAAAAACAACAGAGTAAAGAGTTCTTTTCATGTTGTTAAAATAACAACTAGCATGTTCATCTTTGCAAAGTCTGTTCTCGATAAAGTACAGAAAAGAACAGTTTCACAATCTGGTAAAAGGTACGTTTGAGGAAGATGACGTGCATGACAGTATTTAAAAACCACCCCTTTAAACTATGTTTCAAATATACTTTCGTTTAGTATTGAGGATTATGACACTTTGGACATTGGAACGAAAATATCTGACAAGCTATCGTTTACCTGTGTGATATTCCCTCCAAAAAATTAATGGTTCAACACCTATAAATCCTGCCAAATTAAAGGACTTACAGGATTTGATGAATTATATCCCATTATATATCATGAGTACTATAAAACTCTTAAATTTGAGACCACGGCTTCTCAGAAAATTATTTATGCAACATTGTTTGATAAGTCGGACTACAGATGATAAACTTGTAACTATATTTCAAAATAATATACTTATTAAGAAGTGGAATAATCCAAAGTGTAATTTGTTTAAAAATGCCAAAATACATATATTTGATTATAAGTTTTACCTAAAAGGTATGTAAAATATATTTAGAATAGGCAAAACTTGAGTAAATTCTGACAAATATTTTCACTTTAGTTTTATTATTTTACTTTTATTAATGTTATTACATCAGCCATGTTTTGGGGTCGGGGGTCTACTGATAAAATATATTGTACTTTTGAGACTCATACTCTCAGAAATGAAATACAATGTTAATTTCTTTCAGCCTCACTCACAAAGCATTTTTCTCCATTTTTAGAAAATATGGCTTAACCCGTTTTTCCGGGCATCATGTCTTCATATCTCGCTTTGCAGTCAGACGATACCCAAAAACTTATCTTTTTAGTAAATACTCCAAGTGGTCGGATTTATTTAATATACTGCTTGTGCTTTACATTCAAAATAAACTTTGTTTAATATGACTTCGTAATATCAAATAACTTTCCATTAAGGAAGAAAATCTTATATGACCGGATATTTTTGTGAGTACTTGTAGTTATATTTCAGAGGGAAAGATGAATTGTCTTGACTTAAATAAGATAGCAGACCTGCTCCATTTAAGTCTACCCGAGTTCTTCACCACGTGCTTGCCTGTTATTAAATCGGTAACACAACTACACATATTTCTCCATGATGTCGAAAATCAAGTCCCTCCCAAAATATAGATATCAGTTTAACTCTGAACTTCTTAAGAGTGCAGACGTACTACTAAAAATTTAACAACTTGGACAAAGCTTTTGGAGAAGCACTAAAATTAAGACAACGAAATATTGTCTAAGAGCTAAGGGACCCCAGATATTACATATAAAAATTACAATTCCAGTCCTGAGAAAATTCGTGTGGTAGATAGTCTACAAATACATAAGATCACACCTGTTGTGATCTTATATCACACTGTTGCTATGAAAAGTAAATGTTACAAATACAAAATGTCTGTTTAACGAAAAATGATAAGGCCAGATTTAGATGAATAAATCTGGGTGTGTCAGAAAGTCTTTTAGTAATTGAAAAATACCATAATACTAATTCTATAACGTAAGGTAATACTAATCATACATGAAACAACCTTTTATCCACGAATTACGATCTTTCCAGCCGGCCTCGTTAGCGTGGATGGTAGCGTGTCTGCTTCACGTTCAAGAGGTCCCAAGTTCGAATCTCGGTCAGGGTGAGTTACCTGGATAAGGTTTGTTCCGGAGTGTTCCCTAATCCTTAAAGACGAATGTCGGGTAACTCTAAGCTCCATGGACCCTGGACACATTTGAGCATAATTTCACCCATGTCATTCGCCGTCCGATATGACTTAACGTTGGAGGACGTATAATTAAAAAAAAAAAAACACCTTTCCAGTCTGGCCCATAGGTTATAATTAGTCCCGATGGCTGTCGCTTGTGGCGCCTCGTGAGGGTAGGCTTTGTTCACCGCTGCCAAGTCAAGGGCGAGGGGTAGTGACGTACAGATCTCTCCTAGGGTGGACATCCGCAACTGGGGTGAGTTTGAAGTATAGTTTAGTTTTGCATTTTCTGTTGATTTTGTTGCAATTTTTTTAACATTTACGTTTACCTAGATTGCACATTGAATTATCGAAAGCGGAGTACCACGTTGTTTTGGGTTGTAGTTTGAAACGGTTTACGTATCCTAGAAAATGCAAATCTTGTAAAACGGGGAGAGGGCATATTCGTAGCACTAATGCAATATTCGGGGAGAAGAATTGTGAGAATAGCTGTCTCCTGTTCAAATGTCAAATGAGGTTTATGTATTGCTAAATTAGGTAATCATGTGGGCTGTTCTTACACTTGTTGCACACAATGTGGGCAATATTTCCACACGTTGGAATTTCAGTGTTAGCAGTTAATGATTTTTTGTATTCATCTTACTGGGGTTTTGCAAGCCAAACCAATAACTGAGGCTTCTTCAGTAAAATGTTTCCAGTAGACTTTGCCGCTATTTCAATCTTTGTTTGTAAACACTTTTAGAATTATATACATATACAATACTGCTTGTGTTCACGTATTCGTCTAATCATAGCAAATAGAATATAACAAGTACAATCAGAAGAATATAGATAAGAAATGAACAATGAGTATTTCCTTACATCAGTTAATATCTAGATTTAAAAATAAAACACAATTTGGGTTCATATATTGCTTAATTAGTGAACAGCTCTACGTTTTTTAAAATCATGTCCCATTTGATGTCAAACAAGTATTTGTCTAGTAACCAAGATCCCAGGTATGATGCCTCGCTGACACTCACCCCTTCCCTTTTATTATGTAGTTGTGTTTCATCCACTGTCATTGACGGTTCCATCTCTGTTTTCAAAGCCTTTGACTGCTATTTAAGTAATATGGGCCGAAAACGTCGTGAAACTACAAAAATAGAGAGAGAAATTTGCATCAAGCCATTTAAAAAAGGAAAATCTTTTCAAGAAATTGGAGAAACCATTGGAAGACCTATCAGTACAGTGAAGACTATTATATACATGTTTGATCAGAACAAAACTTAGGAAAATCAATCAAGAAGGAGTTGTCCTGCAGTTCTATCCGAGATGGAAAAACAACAGTTACTTAGAGAGGTCAAGAAAAATCCTAAACTAAGTGTTCCAGAACTTACTATTGCAGTTCCAACACACACAGGAATGTCCGTTTTAGGACAAACTATAGGAAACGTGCCTTATGAAACTGAGTATGAGGCCGAATATCGCGTAGAAAACTATACATCAGTAAAATCAATAGAAAGAAACGAGTTGCTTTTGCAAAAGAACATAAATACAATGGGTTTGATTTCTGGAAGAAGGTTCTATTTACTGACGAGAGTCAATTTGAGCTCTTTTAGACAAGAGAGCGAGTATTAGTGCGTAGAGAAAAGAATTGTGAGCTTGAGGAGAAAAATATAACAGCTTCAGTTAAACATGGAGGCGGTTCAGTACTTGTCTGGGGCTACATGAGTGCAAATAGGGTGGAGGATTTATGTTTCATTGATGGAATTATAAACCATAAAATTTATATAAACATACTAAAAACACATCTGTCCAGAAGTGTGAATAATTTGGGTCTTTCTAAGGATTATATTTTCACACAAGATAAAGACCTAAAACACCCAGCTCTAGATGCAAGGCTATTGTTGTATAATACTCCACGATGAATTCTGACCCTACCGCAATTCCAAAACATGAATTCTATAGAGAATTTGTAGAGTATACTAGACTGAAATATAATGAAATCGTCAGATATCTAATATTAAGGATCTAAAGAGCGCTCTACTAGAGGAATGATGTAATATTACAGTGGAAACAACACAATCTTTGGTGAAATCCATGCCAAGGAGTTTGCAAGAGATTATAAAGTGGAATGGAGGACCTACTAAGTACTAACCGTACCATTCTACACCATTTTCAGTATGCAGACGAATACTTATTTTGTGTACTATATCGCATCATTACTTTTGAATATTTAACTATGTGTATGTGAATATATACTATGTATTTCTTAATTGTATTCTCTTTTTCACTAATCAATAAATAAGACATTGTCCCTGCAGTACTTTATTCCGATGATTTTCTACTACCCATACATACTTAAACATAAACTCATGTATTAGACGAATACTTTTTTGGAGTAACTGTACGTGAACCTCAGCATTTTCTACTATGTATCTCGCGGGCACTTTTTTTCCTCCGAATTTGTCCTGTCGGTTTCCCGATATTTGGATCCTCATTATTTGCACCTTGCAAACTATGAGATAAGAATTAATGCAAACCCAGCGGTTCACCAGCAAGTATACAAAATATATGTTTCAAACTTTGCAACCGCACATGTACATGACCTCACTTCCGTATTGTGTTCACAGTTTCAGCGTGCATAGCGAGGTGTGCGCGCGCGTGCGTGTGCGTGCGCGTGTGCGCGTGTTTACGTTTTCGCACATGAGTGGCGTTCTGCTTCACATGTACCTTCTAGATTACTCACATATGAATATATAATTTTAACTAAGTTATTCACTTGTCATCGCTCTTTGCAGGATTACTCCACGAAATAATGTTTTAATGACAACATAATGCTGTATCAAGTTCTCTTACTCTCAATTAGGAGAGATTTAATAAACATTATTTGAATAGCATTAAATAAAACAGTTTTGCATAATTTATCCGAAAAAGAAAACGTTTTAATAGCAAATGGAGTTCTTGCATTCCCACAGTTCGCGGCTCACCTCCACACTATTTGACTTCATCACGACTGCTACAGTTGTACATATTGGGAAATTAGTTTTCCCACATTTTTAATTTTAAAGCTATTTACTTGAAAACTATTTGCATACTATTTACCACTTAATGGGTAAATAAATATCTGATTGTGCAAACGTTCAATTTTATAACCCAAATAGTTTCACAGATATCAGAATTACATGCTTTTTTAATCAAAGTAACAAATGTAAATTTAAAAATCTGATTTATTCATAATTTTCCAGAGATGTTTGACTGTGAAGTTTTAAATACTTAAGAACAGTGAAAATAAAACTGAAATATTTATTTGAAGTTTACATTAGTAATTAGGTAGAACGTTTTTATGACTGTTTTGCTATAAAATACCTTTAATTTAAGTATAAATTACTTTGTTTTTGAGCTAATGGATAAAACAAACTTAAAATGCATATTTAATTCTTTAGATAGTTTGTTTGATATTATACATAAAAATTTAAATACAAATCAGAGAAAACTTATTTTCTGATACAATATTGCAAAACTGAAAAGAAAACCTCGGAAAGGGGAAGTGGACGGACTCAGTGGGATAAAAAAAAAGAAGCACATGGCTTTTAATAATAAGGAATAGATAAACTTGATTGGCCAAAATGATTCTCAGGTGTCTAAAAATATTCACGATAAAATTAAACAAGTAAATAATGTACGCACTTTCTATTAAGAATTCGGTGCCAGGAACTCTAACACACACCACTTGGTCGAAAACGAAAGCAGACCATTCGACTGACCCCTCCCCCGTGGTACGCGCCCGCTGAGAACATTAATAAAATGCCGCGTGAAGTTGTACACAAGAACCAAATGAGTAGAGCAAGTATAGAGTCTAATGCACAATGTAATTCGAAAATCATTCTTATTTTTATGCAAATAATCTGACAAATGTGTTTCAAGCACAAAATAAATTTTAGTTCCATCATTTGGAAAACTGCACCATTATGCGCGAATTTTCTATAGAATGATTAATAAACAATATTTTCCCCAGGAAATGATTAAGGAATTGTTTACATTCTGAAATTTTTATAAAATATGTCACAAATGAAGTTTAAAAATATAAAACCAGTTATTAATAAAGTACATAATTACAAAATAATGCCAATTTTGTTCCTCCTACTAGTATTTCATAGACTATCTTAAAGTATAACTGTCTAAAATTTGTTACTTATATTCTTCATAATTAATTATATTTTCTTAATTTATTATTCATAATAAATGTGTAATTCAGGTCTCATTCACCGCAACAGTCAACGCTGCATTATAAGTGTTTAATCATTGTTTTTGAACGTAGGTGTATCTTTCGTATAGTTTCATTTAATCATGCTTGTCTTTAATGTATAATTTATAGGAAATTCGTATTTCAAATTGGCACACCTCTTTGATTGCGAGAAAGCAAAACGACTCATTATTGGTGTCTCTATACAGGATCAATTCTAAACATTATCCTCAAGGACCAGAGCGTAACTGATAATACCAGATATTCACAGTAAGCTAGCATCTGATATAAGCAGGTTTCCTCAAATGTCGAACGCTGCAGATATTATTTCTCTGGTTAACGCGTCTGTATTGCCGGATTAAACTCGGACTGTAATTCGATTTCCTCCTCGCAAACTCTGCGTCTCCAAATTGCTGTTTCGCCAACCCAAACACCATGCACACAAATTTACTAGTACTAAATACCAAGTGGGTTGCTTTAAAAACCTCTGCTTAACCTGTATTTGGCGTGCTTCCTAATTAAAAACATGCAGCGACTTCAGAACATTTTTCTGCAGACAATTTAGCTGACAGAGAATTACATTTTCATTATTCAGAAAGATAAAAATATATTACATGTTCTGCCATTTTTCAAAACTGTGTATGGTTTTAGTACATATTGCAAACGAAGCTTTATTTATAGTTTTCAGTTGTAATGCATACAGACATACTTTAAATGTAGTACAAAAAATATTTTGGCAATAAACTTGTATTCGCAATGGAAATTAATTTTAATTGATGGAAGGAGAAAATGTCCAAGTAGAAACTAATGAAGTGTACTTCAGGGACTGAATGTTTAGGAAGTCTAAATGCATTTCTCGGCGACATTGTCATGCATTGTAAAGCGCAATCTATATTACATGAAAGCTTACCTACTCAATGCCCTTTACCTTTCTACTATTTTGGTAAAATATTATTGAAATTTCTGTACGTCTTCTTTGAAATAATTAACATAAGTTAACTACAGACTTCGACATGATACAAATGGTTAACTGTAGGTTATAAGTAGGAATAAAGTGGATAGAATGCAGTTTCAACACCAGCTCTATTCTGATGGCTCGAGAAATGAACAGTACCTTAGCACTTTAAAAGAAGTGTACGTATTCCAAAACACTAAACAACAACAATAATCTAGAAAATGATAAATTCCATAAACATTCACAATGAGTTCAGCATTTTATGCGTTAATAGCTTGCATACTTCTAATAGCGTACAGAACTAAATTATAATAGGTTCATTCCACTAAAGATATACATTCTATCCGAGTTTTCCTGCAAGGGAGAATTACATAACGTGATTTTAATTTTATTGGTGAGTTTGTGTATACTCCATATTTATTTAGTTTACCACGCTTCTGAAAAACAACCCAGCTAAACACTCATAGTTCTGCAAAGTTCAAATAATAAAAAAAGTAGGTGCAAACTTTAATTAGATAAATGTGATAGAAAAGCAGACATAAAATATAGGATCATGCCTGCTATAACAGTCACGTCATGAAACCTTTGAAACAGAAACCACGTTTGTAATGATTTTATATCGAGATATATAATGTAAATGACAAATGTTTTAACACGTGTGAATAATTTCATGTAGATTTACGATCATATTTGTGAAGACATTCAAAAATTTTTCTTAGGGATGAAAATTACAAGGTACAGGTAAGGACAAAAATACTGGGTAGAACGCTTTTAATACACGTAGCTGCAAGGACTGTTTTTCTGTCGCACAAAAAGTCTGGAAAAAACTCAGTTACGGCATTCATAATTTTAAAGGAGAGGAAAAAGGCCTCTACTGCATAAATTCAGAAACATAACCACAGAGCTACAGCTAGAAAGAAATTACAGCCTTTGGAAAATGTTACTCTCTGATGTCTTGCATTTCAGGAAAAATTTCTAATGCCGACAAATTGCAATTGCATACCACTGAAATATTGAAACTTAATTCTCAATTAAAAGCTAAAAAGCGGAAATTTTACTCTTTAGATTGAGTAAAGTGGAGAAAAGTATGTTCAACCAAAACTTCTGTTACGAAATTTTGTTGGAAATATTAATTGTGTGACTGGATTACCAATTTTTTTTCTTTTGAAAAGCGTACGTTCAGTGTGTTTCACACTCCACACACAAATGTTCTACGCTCAGTCTTCCAAATTGAATGTACAGGGCATTTTTCGTTGCTTATTACATACTAAAAAATGGCAGTGACTGTTTTGTTAACTTTTTATTATTAGTTTGAGAAGCAAAATCACTACCCCTAATCTTCATTCATAGTTTTGGATAATTTTGAATAGTTGAAGCATTTAAGAGAAGGAAAAGTGCTTTTCAAAAATTGCAGAACTGGCATATCTACACGTTATATAAACGTTTTCTGTGGTATTAAAAATGGCGCGACAGCCCTATTAGAGGACCAAGGCTTACCAACCCGACTGCCGGCCTCACGCCAAGGTAGAGGTGGGCGATCATGCAATCGCTATGGGGAGGAGATGTGGTCAACATCTTGGCATCACCCAACCGGAATGTTGGTTTTCATGACCAGGGTCGCTCACCTAGCGTAAGCTCCTCACTTTCCTTACGATGCTGATTGGGCACCGTCATATACCTGGGACCTAAAATCCTCACCAGGACCGCTTTCCGTGGGCAGGAGTCAAGGCGCAGGATTCTGTAGTATTACCATTCGGAATATATAGTAGTAATTTACGCGACAAGTAGATAATCATGATGTTTATGGCATTAATGGATGTTTGCGACAATTTTGATAGTTTTATCTACGCGTTAGGTACCTACACAATTTTGTGCAATTTTAACGTTATGAATTGCAGGAAATAATGAACTAATTCGACATCCATAGGTTACATAAATGGGATGGAACTTACATATATTTTCGTAAACGTTATCTTCTCTCCGTGCGCTTCATTTGTTCTTGTCGGAATTGACGAGCCGCTAATCAAGACAGCCACTTGCGTGCTTGCTGGGAAAGAAGGAAGCAGGTGTTCAGAAAACGATGTAGCTTACCAGCACAGCAACTGAGCAGTTACAAATTAAGATAAATTTATTTTATATCTAATAATGTATGGTTTTTTGCGTTTCTTGCGAGACGAACTTGGAATGCATATCATTACTAAAGGAAATACATCGTTGCATTTATTGACATACGTATCATAATGAGCAAATTGTATAGAATATTAAGTATGAAAAAAATTTGGAGAACAAGGAAGGGATACCTGATACAAAACCACCTTTTTAAAATAAACTTTCACTTGGCTTTTGCCAATACGTCTTAGCATTTTATATTGTATTTGCAATGTATACCATTTTTCATTTCTTCAATACATATACATTTAAATAGCTTTTGAACAGGCATCAAACATTTAGTGGCAATGATCTGTCATTGGAACAGTTAGATTCTACTTACAGAGCTACATAAGCATTATTATAGGTAATGTCACGAGTGGTTTTGGCTTCAAATATGGAAGTTTAAAACCACTAGTTGCATTTGTAGAGACTATATCTCAAATAAAACAAATTGTTAAAAGCGATAAAAGCAAGTTATTTGATTCCCTAAATCACATAGGTCTACATTAGCCCATGCATGAAACTTAAACTCAAGTCACGGCATACAAGATTAATTGTTCTTACAGACCGTGCACAAGTTAACACTAATGAAAGCAACTTTGGTCTTAGGGCCATCAAGTGGCGCTGATTGATTATAAGAAAATAATGAGGTAACATAAGCTCTTCATGTAATCGTTATACCCAACAGTTAAGGAACATGTGATAATTGCTCAGCGATAATTGTGCACCATGCACAATTATCGATTTAGAGATCAGCGATTGTTCGGTATTTGATAAATCTTAGTACTTGATTGGTCTATACGACTGACACATATGTGTGAAATAGAATAACTTTCATTCAAATAATCTTACACACACACACACACACACACACACACACACACACACACACACACACACACACACACACACACACACACACACACACACACACACACACACACACACACACACACATAATTTTGAGCACAGATACTCGCTAGCAGCATTTTTAAAAGCACTGAAATTATGAATTTTTCCTTTAAGATAATTGGGAAGAGCGCCAAATATTCTGATGGTTTCATAATCCACACATTTCTGTAAGCAAGAAAGTTCAGCACTGGAATAATGGATGTTATACTTTTGTGTAGTAGTTATTCTGTGAATTACATTACTTTTTATAAATAAGATCCGACTGCATGCCAAGAATTTTGGGATCGAGAACATTTACATGCAAGGAAGGGTTAATATCCTTTAATTAGTGTTTATTTTATAGTAATTAACTAATAAGTTCGTAAGATTAACGATAGCGGTAAGTTAATTTGACCATTACTATGAAGAGGAAAACAAGGCGCATACTTTTGGCAACTTGCGGGCTGACGGAGGTGGGAGGGAAAATATATTACACGCCGCTTCTTGTCTTACAACAGGGCAGCATGATCATACTTGGATCTTATTTGATCTCGAACAGCCAAAACGGTCCGAACTTGGGCGCGTACTTAGTGGAAGAAATGTACTAAGAAATATTTTTTGCTCCCTTTCTCGTCAATGCTGATGCTAGGAGGCGCTTGGGTTCCCTCAGAACGAGGCAGCCGAAGCATCTGACTTGAGAGATGAAATCAGGGTTGAGGGGTCGGCCTGATATGAATGATTGATGGAATAATTGTTGGATGATGTTGGGGAAAACCGGAGGACCCGGAGGAAACCCACCCCAGCGCCATGTTGTGCAGCACAAATCCCACTTTGCGGTCACCTGGGATCGAACCCGTGCTGCCTAGGTGAGAGCCAAGCGGTCTAACTACTCAGCCATGGCGCGGCCTACAAAGAAATGTTATTTACGTAAATATTGTGCAGACATATTTGGAACTGAATATTTATATGCTGGTGCATGCGTGGTTGTGTGTCTGTGCCTGATTCAGATTTTTCAAATTCTTTGCTGTGTTGCGAATGTAAAACAGGAGTTAACATAAAAGTATTTTGTAAACATGTTAGAGAGCTCTAAAGTACTGTTAGCCGTGAAACACAATATAGGTTTCGTGAATTGCTTCTCACTTGAGATTCTTTGCACATCCCTTTGCATCAGTATTGATCCCACTCTTTGTCGTCAGCGATAATGCGATGTCTTGGGAATACTCCCTGTCTTTAATCTCTTCAGAGATGCTTTATAACCCGAAAACAAAACACATCTTTGCAGGTTCTTCAGTACCTTTGGCTTTGACTTGGATACATAAAGCAAACAGGTTTTACTCTTAAGGATACAACTACTGTGCAGTTCACTTCCGAGTGTTTACATGACGAAAAGGTAGATTAATGGAAAACCCAAATGACCTTTCGGCAACTGTTTTCTAAAGGAAATTAAGTAAATATAAAGAAGCTGTTTATTATCGGCTGCATGTTATACAGTAACTAAGGTTTCTAATAAAAGGATTACGTTACCGGAATGTTTTGATCCCAGTTTCACCCGGGATTGCACGATTCATGCTATAACTACGGAGCTGAAAATAAAAAATCAGACTGGTCTTTTTTTAAAGAGGTATAGTTTTACTTTGAACTTGTACACTTTGGATACAAAGTTTTGTCTCAACTTTGTGACATTGTGACACTTGATGTAAAAGAGATTAAAATGTAGAATATGGTTAGCGTTGTAAACTTGTATGATGTCCTAAAATTTTCGACTGGTCTTTCCCACAGGTGCAAGAATGTAGATAATCAAGGGTTGGAATTTATTTAAGTAAGGGTAGGTGACCTTTAAAATGGTGACCTTTAATTTCACATATATAATATATTTAAGTAATGGTTTAGCTGGATTTTGGAAGTTTTAGCATAGCCTGTGCTTCTGGAAATTCCTATTTTCTAACTGTACAATATTTTTAACATGTAGTTTAAATAGTAAAGATATCAAGTTCTAAATATGTTAGGGGTATCTTTTTAAAGCTACAACTTATAAGTTTCATTATCTCACAGCAT
This sequence comes from Mantis religiosa, assembly GCA_030765055.1. Lineage (NCBI taxonomy): Eukaryota > Metazoa > Arthropoda > Insecta > Mantodea > Mantidae > Mantis > Mantis religiosa. Next base: position 81,647,266 of record CM060956.1, read on the forward strand.
AAGCGTACAATATTTTATGTAGATAGGTAAAAGAATGTTGGTTTTTATGTTTCGGTTTAAAGTTTGAATATTTCTGGATGCCAAGACCAGCTTTATCCTGTTGTACCAGAGTATTACTTTGTAGAACTTCAAATAACAGGGAAATTTAATGCGAACAATATGTAACCCAACCTAAAACAATTCAATTTTTAAATATTTTAAGCATTATCGTTTACTTCTTTGAACTCGAGGTTAACTAAAATCTGCTAATACTAAAAGCATTACTCCTTAGAAGTTTGAAAACGTGATATTGTGTGGGTGGAGTCGCCACCGAGTGGTCAAGACGCTTGTCTGTCACCAAGGCTCGACCCCAGTTAGACTGTGGGATTTGTGGGGCACGAAACGTCTGGGTGGGTTTTATCACAATTTTCCTGTTTCTCTCGTCATTTATTCCACCAGATACTCCATAATCACATTTCCTTTCACACACTGCACTGTCATTTCATACATTCTACTTCTGTTTATACAAGTATAGGGTTGTACACCCATCCCAGATTCTCTGGGATTTGGAGTTCCTCTGCCCCATTACACCTAGTGTAACTCTTCCATACGAGAAGCAAACATGGAAAGTATAAATAGTCATAGTTTATGTGTAAGAAGAGGGATTTAATTTTGAAAGTATTATTAAACTAGGTTGAATGGTTTATGAGATTACCACATGTCTACCCATACGCATACGCACACGCACGCACACCTATTTTCCCCTTTTAAATATTAAAATAGATAAAAATGTTTATGTTGGTTTTGCCCTCATTCTTTATAAGGCTACAAATATTGAGGGGATGATACTTAAAAATTAAGAAAAGTGACTCGGATGTGTTCAGACAGCTATCAACTCATGGATTCTGATCACCATTGGTCTATTTTCTTAATACCTTTGCCATATCAAAGATAAATTTTGCTTGTTCATTCTTTTAAAACATAAAGTTTTATTTAAATATTGGTGGAACTAAGCTTCACCTTAAGAGTTTTACTTTTGTCAAATGGTTTAATTCAATACATTTAATATGTAAAGTTTCTTCAATTTCCTTATCAACACCCTTAAAATGCGAAACTGGCCTTAAAACAAAAATTAAAATTAGTTTAAGCTCGCCTTTTTTCAGAATTAAGTATTTATTACTACTGGAAAGTGTAACCCAACAAAATCTTTAATTTGTTCAGAGGCTAATCGTTTTAAGTTTCTGCAGTTTTTGTTTTGCATTTTTTGGGGGAAATAATTTAACTTGGACATGACGAATGTTGCCTTTCATAATCCCTCTTAAATGCTTAACTCCACATAGTACATTAGATATAAACTGGGTTTCTCCGAAGAGATCCACATATTTTGTGTTGTAATTCCTTCAGGGGCTGTTTCCAGAAACATTCTTCTGCCTTAAGTTTTGGCCTTCAGAGCTGTTCCGCAGCTAACACAACTGGTCGCTCCATCCTGTTCGTTGTCGTCCAAGACTTCGTCTTCCTCTAGTTTCATAAAATATGACTTTCCGTGAATATCTTGAAGGTGGCACTCTTGAAACATGTGCTTTTCATAGTTTTTGATACCTCTGAATTACTTCAGTAATATTTTCTTCCATTAATTGTTCTCTAATTACACTGATTCTAATCCTATTTATTCTAGTAATACACAATGTTCGTAAAAAATCTCATTTGAGCTGCTTCCAATCTTATGGAAAACTTTTCTCTGGTTCTTAATGTCCACGTTTCACAGGAGTACATCAGTGCTGGATTAGGTATTATACTGTGGAGACTTTGCTATATTTTCGTCCTCCTGCTTTTACCTAAAAGTCGTTTTATGAACTCATTTAATCTATTGTATGCTTCAATATTACATTGAACGTCTACCTTGGTGTTTATAATTGATATTTTTGACCCTAAGTACTTGAATGTTGAATCTTCTTGAACATTTAATGACATCACATTTGTCAAGAAAATATATGCGACATGTTTTAATTAAAATAATTAGTGCTATTATTCAAAAAATAATTAATTTAAAACATTGTTTCATGTAAATGTAAGTTAAGAGCGAAATTTTCTGACAACTACCGTAGAGAATACCAGATAACAGCTGACTTTAACGGATGGGAACGTTTTCTGAACACCTGATATTTTACTTATTTGTTCTATTGTTTATGAGGTCTCAACCTGCTTTCGATCAAATTTCGAAGCGGATTTCTGGCTGAAATACACAATTTCTCGTCCTTGCGTATACGTAGTAAAGATTAAAAGCAATGACAAGCTTGCAGTTATCATTTGTCTATACATCAAGAGCAGGGGAAATAAATAATTACCTAGAAAATAAAATCTGTTCTCCCGCGCATCATCAGCCATCTATCAGCTGTGACTGTGTTTGACGAAGTGATTTCAGATGGTTGTTTTCCATCAACGCTTGGGTACTGTAAAAGGAACGTGTTTGGCAATATAAATCAAGTTTGTTTTCGAATGGAATTATGGAGGTCGACTTGTAAAGATAGACTCTGCCGTGTGCACAATGGATTTATGTCTGTTACGGCATCCATAATTCAGTGAATTGTAGACAGTCTGTTTAAATATACAATAAATAAAGCGAACGTTTGTTGGGTATGCGGGGTGGGAAACAGAGCTTTCGAAAAATGCGCTAAAGTGAAATGTATGTATTTTATTTCTGATATCTCCTCTTTTTCCCAAAGAAGTGTTGAATTTAATATTAATACCTATTTTATTCAATTTCACAAACTTAGATACCTTAGTTATCTCAGAGACAGAGAAGGGATAGTTATTTTAGTGTGTAATCTATTGAAAATAACACGGGCAAATACATTTACAGTATGAAAATGGCTACAGTTTAAGGAAGACAGAAATGAATCGCATACTCCAAAGTTGTTTACAATGTTTGCACATTAGAACGTGTATTTTGTAGAAATTGTTAATGCAGTGGTTTTGATTTTACATTCTAAAGATCTCATGAAACTTAATTTTACGTGACTTATTTTCCTTTTTACTTCATTTTAATCGATGTATTCTTTTAAGAACATTACATATTTGTTATAATTGCAATTTTGGGGAGAATATATATATGTATATATATATGTATATATACATGTATAATATAAACCTGCATTTTATAAAAAAACTGCAGCTATTTACTTCGTCACTGTCAGTAGCTTTAGTTTTTGATAAAATGCGGTTAATTGGTTTGAGCATTGCTTCGGTTAAGTTGCATATATAATCAAATGTTTGAAGGCCTGAAAGTTCCTATAAGCTCACCTTAGTTTTTCATATCAATAATAATAATGCTGAATAAGGGACAGTGCTGACATAGTTTTGAAACGTAAATAATTGATAATTGATATAGCGGAAATACTTAGTTTCAGAAAGAAGTTATTTGGAAACTTACACATTTTCTGCATTTAGTTTTCGGGTTTCCTATTAACGAATAATAAATATTGATTCGAAAACGGGGCTTCAAAGGCTATTCCTATTAGTTTTATTTTTCATAAAAGTACTTCACAGACATAATGTGGAAGGATGTTGTTTCGCAAAAAAGGATGGTTTGGTGTAGGGAACTTCTCTTGAAAATCTTAAATATCGTATCTTATAATAATAAACTAAAATTATCTTTATGGTCCTTTTGTTACTAGACTTACGCAGTTCAAAAGAAAAGTGTGCTTGCATAAGGTTCTTCATATCTTGAACATTTCTGTTGAAATTACGTCAGAAGTTCTTTTAAATTTCGTACAATACTTGTAGTTATTCTAAGTACTTGATAGAGATAGTCAAACCAGTCATCTTTATGGAAACCCAATCAATGCAGTTGTCCACAGCACCCAGTTCAGTGCTAGTAGCTCCATTTTCCCGAAAACTAAATTTAAATTTGGTGTGGAGTGTTAATAAATTTATTTATAATTCAGAAGTTCACACTCCATTGTATATTATGGTATTGATATAAAAATAATTTTTTTAAACCGCCTTACATCATTCGTAATATATTTTTGCTTAGGAATGATTTCAATAAGGACTTGCTTGCTTAAACAATTTATACTTATTAACTTCGGAATGTAAAATATGAGAAACAAAATTATCAAGCATATCACTTAAATAATTGGGAAATAATTTATTACCAGGAATATTTCTAAAACGAGTAATGCTGTGAAAGAAATCTTTTACGCAAATTAATTATTTGAATAGATCTACCTCCTTCATATAGCAAACTGGCACAGAATTCTGCAGAATAGAGGGAATCCTATATGCAGTCCACAGAAAACCCTAGTTACAAATTTTGCAACTCATCTGCCATTTGAAACACTCCTAGTGTTTTTGTGAACAAATAGATAAACATTCTCCATATACATGGCAGCTTAGGTAGTGGCTTTGTGTCACATCTTTGTACACTGAAGCAAATCTGTTTATTCTGTGATATCATTATTGAGTTACGCTATTACACACGTAGGCAAGCATCAACAACTATATATTTTTTCACAAAACCAATGTTTATTTCCGAGGATCTCAAAGCTTGTACTTATTGATATGAAATTTTTGACTAACAAAGGAACTTATCACTACTCACACCCCTATACACCTGAAACTATGATGGTATAATGCTTGCTGTATATAAACCACGTGTAACAAAAATCAGCTGCGGAATGGAGCTGTAACGCCTAAAACTGAAGCCTGGAAAGTGCCGCATCAACCATTGCAAGTAGGTGCAGGACATTCCTCGTCAGCTCTGTATCCGGTGTGGGGGATACCATGTGTGATAATGATATATATATATATATATATAAGGACGCTCAACTATGGGGGTCATCAGCGCCCTTTATAAAACTAGTCATGGCAAAAGCCAGATATAAAGCTTTCTAAAAACTATACAAGTGTAACAAAACCTATCAAAGATACACGTACATAAAAAAACATCAATCAAAACCTACTAAAAATTTCGTTCACTAAATCCTAAACTCTAAACTAGACAAGAATCTAATAACCTTCTCCACGGGTCTCCACGCACGGTCTACACGTGGGTGGGCATGTTGACCGTCTCCCTCAACCACGAAGAGGAGCCCACACGAGGGAGACTGTTGGCTCGGGACCCCGGGTGCGCCAAACCCGTACCTACCGAAGTAGGCCCCTGGGGAGTATGCCATGTGTAGATCGCTGCCCGTCAGGGGTAAATATTCCCTCCCGTACAATGCAGTCTTATTATGTGTATATGTTCCTACGTATTCTGGACTGATTTTCGGGTACTTCCAGCTACACTCCGCATCTGATTTTGGCACACAGGCCTCAAATGGAGCAGAGATGATACCATTCAAACTCTCAAGTGAAGACAGGTATGAGCATAGTGCTAGTCCCCTTGTGAGCGAGATGGTCCTGCAGCACCGCGAGGCTTGCATTTGGGTAATTCCAGGTTCGATTTCTGTAGACAACCCAATTTGATTTGTTTACTGTTTTTCCTGGTCCGTAGGTGTAGCCTACCTTTTCTTTCCTTCTCAGCTTTTAAGTGTGCTTCTAGGTTTTCATGGTGTATGGCGGTACTGGACAGGTGGTGCGTATACTTGTTCTCGGGCTGAGAAACTATTACAGCTTATCTCTCTGTGCCCTATCTGCGGGTAAATTGTAGCCTCCAGCAGCTGCTAGTTGTTTTCATTTCACTTCATACTTTCGTCCTTGGGCTTGATAAGCCAATAGGTCAAAGTCATGCCAAAATGGTAAGTGTGAGGGGGAAAAACAAATCAAAAGCAGGTTTGTGTTATAAACGTGTTTTATAGAGTATAATTTAAAACCCACATGTTGTATATACTGAAGTGATACCAATTAGGAATTCATACTTTTATGTAATTGTTTTCAAAATTTTGAACACAACACGTACCTTTATTTCGCGGAGAGGTAGTTGTATAAATTATTTTACCATAGTGTACTCCAAAAAACTCTAACTACTTCTTATTAAATGCCGACTTAAAATACGTCTTCGTGCAGCGTGATGTTTATTCATAACATCCATGCTCTACCGAGAACTGTTTTTTTGGAAGATATAAGCGTAAGGGGGCAAAATGTGGATGCATGCAAATTACGAAGAAAGTGTAGGGCACTGTTAAAGAGATAGCAGAAAACTCTGCAGTTAGTAACCCAGTTTCCATAGCAACTTAAGAGGGAGGGCATGGACAAAAACATTTGGAGTTGCTAAACTTCACCACTACTTTGAGAGGTTGCCTTGTAATTAGCTAATTGTCTAAGAGAGCTGAATCTCCTGCTTCTTATGACTCGGTAAACCACGACTCGTTGGGAATGAAAACTGGTGTTAGCTTAATGCTAGGTACATATATGTGGAAATTGCACGCTCTTACTCCGAGTCCCTTTGTTGCATTTTTTTAATTAGATCGGTCAGCAATAATACATGCTTTGCAGATCTGGGAGAACAGATACAAAATAATTATAGAGTAGGACAATAGAGGTAGAACAATGTGCCTCCTCTGAACTAAACCAAATGTGTTATTGACTAATACAAATGTGATACTGAACTAATAAAATGGCATACATACTTCAATAGTGAGAATTTATACAGCAGAAAAGAAGAATAGAAAAGAAAATGTGGAACAGTAGATCATTCAGAAGTAGAAGTGTCATCACTGTAAAGCAGGTCCTGTGGTAGTCGTAGCTTCAGGTCGTGTTGGCCCTTGTTGCATGTTTAAAATGGAGCTGCCTAAACGAGGAAGTGATCGGACCTAACAAATGCGGTGACGGTAACCACCCTCACGCAAACCTGTTCTTAAAACAAAATTGGGTTATACTGGTACTGATAAAGAAATATTTTTCACACGGAAATATCGTATAGTATACCATATCCCACTTAAACTCGCATATCGTATGCTTACTCGCAGATTTTCAGTAACAAATATGAGTTCACTTAACTCACGTAATTATTAGGGCGATCAATATAAAAAATCGTCTTAATTTCAACACACAGCTTTTCCCATTTAACTCGAGCACTATAGCTCTGCACTTCACATCTAACTGGTAATAATATCTGTCACGAAATAAATCCCTCACAAATTAATATACACAATTAAACTCTGAACACATTAACAATTTAAATGAGCTATAAAACCTAAATTGAAGTGAGCTTATCTAAAATTATTAAATTAATACAATGAACTCCATCTAACTTATAATGGACTTCAGATATTTTATATATGAAATGGCCAATCCGGATCAAAGCTCTGGCAGAATGTAGCGAAAAAATTACAACGAACAAAGATTTCTCGATTGTAAATGCCTTACCACGTCATAAATGAAAACCGTTGAATTAAAGAGTCAGAACTCGTACCACACAGTCGTATGATTAATTGAAGTAAGAGTAAAACCTGTAAACAACACTGCTGAACAATAACTAATGAAATTATTTAAAATTCGTTAGCGGAAATGAGTCAAAAGAATAAAAAATAATTGCGTTCAACATAAAATACTACATATAAGGAAATGCTTTAAGTCGGTGGAACAAAAATACGACGAGCATCACCTTATGGAATTTTCTTATTAAGACGATGCTATTTGTAGATGACCAAATAATTATAAGTAAAACTGAAGACGAGCTGCAAAGAGCAGTATATATTCTACAGAAGTTATGCAAGAATTATATTTTCAAAAGTTCCACAAATAAAACAAAAACAACGGCGTTTCGAGGTAAAGACACTACTAGAACCAAAATATTAATTGATGATATTATCTTAGAGCAAGTTACGGATTTTAAATATTTGAGAACATATGTCAGTTATAAATATGAAAATGATTTTAAAAATAAATTACCAATATTTCAACAAATATGTGGCATAATAAATAGAAGCCTAAAGCTAAAACCAGAAAAGAAACACCGATGAAATATTATAAAGTAATGGTTGGCCTGCTTTTCTTTTTGGTTCTGAAACATGGACATTAACAAAAGCAGACAAAAACAAGATACAGGCAGCCGAAATGAGACTTATAAGGGCAGTAAAGGGATGTACTCTTTTAGATAAAATTCCAAATGAAAAAATAAGAGAAGATTTATAAATAAGTTCTTTAGAAGAAAAGATAATAAATCATAGAAATGAATGGAGAGAGCATCTGGAGAGAATGCCGAGAGATAGGATTCCAAAAAGAGTTATAAACTATAAACATAGAGGAAAGAGACATCCGGGAAGACCACGAAAACGATGGTCAGACATGTTTTAAGCCGGAACAAGCAGTATTGCCTAGTCTTTGGAGTGAAGAAGAAGAAGAAGAAGAAGAAGAAGAAGAAGAAGAAGAAGAAGAAGAAGAAGAAGAAGAAGAAGAAGAAGAAGAAGACAGAACCAGTAAGATTCAATGTCATTCATAACTACGGATCTGATAGAGGGGTGTGCACGCGCGGCAGCTAATTCGACAAATGTTAAGTGTTATCTTTAAGGATCGCAGGAACCTTAAAAACGCTCATAAATGTCAGATAACACTATTTGTAGCTTTTATTTATCTAATATAAACAAATAGATGGAAATTAACCATTCTGCTACACTAACCGCGTGTAGGCTAAGATTTTTAGATACGTAAATCGAAAAAATGCATTGTAATAGCTGCGATATGAACCACGGATATGCATATTTGCGTCCGGTTTCTCTCAACCATTGAGCTACTGTTATCTTGGCATGTTGGCCATGGTAGGTCAATGGTTAAGAGCAACTGGACTGAAACCGGGAGGTCCGTGGTTCAAATCCCGGCTATGGCATTGTTTTATTTTCTCAATCTGACTCTACCTACCCAATATTTCACTTGTTTCAAATTTGGTCAATATTTTCTACTGAAAAATTGAAAACGTTCAGTATACATAATGAATCAAACCTATCCCTCTGAAGTTTTATATAATCTCAGTAAACTGGTATGGTTATTTATACCCCATAAATTTGCATTAAGCAATTGATTTCTGCTTCGTGTAGTATACTCCCGGTATATCAGTATGACTGCACGACTTAACTTGGAACGCTAACCCGTGATCTAAGATGAGGATGAGTGGAAATACTGTTTACTATATCAACCAGTATTCCTTTGTCGTGGAGTTTTAAGTCTGCAACAGTGCCTGGCTGCATGGAAAGAACTCCTGAAGGTCAGAACAAATGGTCTCTGCTTCGGTTTGTTTTTAAACACAAATGGCATTTCTACATAAAATTCTATCCAGGTCATTCTAGGCTTTGAAGTGAATGTAATCCATTTACTATCTTGCACTAATGGTTAAAAGGCTTATTATAAGTTACCAGAGAGTACAGCAGACTTTACAATGCCAGCAAAATCCAGGAAAAGCTTCAATGCTTTCTGATGTATCCTGAATCCATGGAAAATATAGTTTCAGAAATATGTTTATATCCCTGAATAAGTAAATAACTATGTGTGCAAGTGTGTCATGAGCAAAAATCTGAAGCTAAACGTCATTAAGTAGTAATAGTAGTAACCTTAAAGGATGTCACAAGCATGATTGAAATAGGTTTGCGTGTTGGTGTACAAATTCCGTTTATAATTTCTAACGTATCGCAATCTCTGTTACAGCATTACCGGTGTCAAATAAATTTGACGTACTGTAATGTAATAATGGTAGTATATACTCACATGCTCTAGCGTTGCTACGTAGGTGTTTACCGCCATTATCTTCTGCTGATAGATGCTTGAGAAGCAATTCCGGTAATTTATTACTCTGCAATTGGAAGGCGGATGTCAGCACTAACGAGTTGCGCTTCATTTTCAATGTTAAACACCTGGCACAAAATGAAATGTTCAAGCTTGAAATTATACAAAGGAGAATGGAGTTGTTAGCAGCAACAATAGCAGTAAAGAACACGGAGCAGTTGCGGTTACAGAGAACTTTCTGTAGAAATCATTACCACTTATTCTGATGCAGATAATTAAGTGGTCTCGCAGAAAGCTAACTTTGTAATAGGAACATAACGGTGTAAAAAACATCGTTAAAAGGAGAAATACCTACAAGGTTATATGTGGCAGTAGATTTTCAGCTCTACGATTTCATTTTCGTCATTTCCCATTAATTACGTTTCTTCTCATTTTCAAACGTGTTAACTAGGTTTCAAGGTGTGAGGCGGATGTCGTACAGATGACAGTGGATGCTTGCTCAAAGAAAAGCCTCTCCGCGGGCACTTGAAGCCTGTTTTTTACATGGCCTTCTAGGCAGCTTTACCAAAGGAATGTGTTTTAAGGGCGCGTCTGTTTACGCTTCTCCAGGTCTCTGGCCTGATACCTTCCATGGTCTCTTTATTTCATCCCTTCCTACTTCCTGGGGAGTTAACCAAGTAGCATACGAGAGAAATCCTCCTGTTGTATAACATTTTCTTTCATTACTTGATGAGTAAACAAAAATGCACATAAATTCTGCTGTCTACGGGGGGCTAAAAGACTGGAAGATTTTCATCTACTAAATGAAAAAAAAAAAAAAAAATTCAATTGAAACTTAGCACGAAATGTCAGTACCCCTACAGCTATAGATGACAGGGTACCTGAATAGCCTTATATATTTACAAACTTTACAAAATTATATTTAAATGGTATCCATTGTTTTGCCAGCCTTTTAATCTACTGTCTTTATTCCAATTTTCTCAGTAATTTAATTCTTCATTCGTTTATTTTCACTTAACTCCGTCACACTCGACGCTCCGGTGCTCAGATTTTTCCATGTCCACTTATGCCTTTCCTTTGTTTATTGGTTCAAATGGCTTTAGTTTTTTCCTAAATGCTTATGTTTCCTAAGCTTATGTTATTTTTATTTAGTAATTTTACCCTTATTTCCTGCTAATAGTCTATTCCCCATATAAAACTTTAATTTGTAATTGTTCCTTATTTCCCCTGTTATCCTTTCAAACCCATCCTGTTATTTGCCCCTAAATCTGCTCCTCCCATTATCCTGTCTACTCACACGATGTGTAGGTCTAGGTTTCTACAAGATTTTTCCTAATTCTCAATATTTAAAAGTTTGCCCTTAGCTACTGACCGCTCTCTTGGCGCAGTGGTAGCACTCCCACCTCTGGTGAAGGGCATCTGTGTACAAATCCGGCACCATTGTAGTATTTCTAAACCGCTGGAAGGTCTGGTTTGGATGAAGAAAATCTCGTGATGTTAACTGCGAAAAAGTGGCGCCCCTAAATTTTGAAGTATCTCCTTACTGTCGAGGAAGCGAGCATGGTGACCCCTGACCCTCTATAGTATGCGGCTGGAGGACGCAGCTGTCATGCATAAAGAATAACCCTGCATACGAAGGGAGCACTATGGATTATTAACTACTGATAATTTCTCTCGTGTATACCCACCGTTTCATGTTGCTATGTTTATCTTGTTATAATTTCTATTGCCTCCTATCCATTCTCATAAACAAAACAAGGTGTGTATAAAACTAATTGGTATAACAAGTGGGTAAGCCTGATAATTATAATTATAACACGATGGTGGTGTGCAATATTTACATTACCCTGAGCTGGATACAACCTTAGTATTATAAATGTCACCATGAAGTAATTTGCCATACAGATTGACGTAAATGATTATTCTATGTTCCCAAGTGAGACTTTACCCCTTCACCCGACATTTCATTTGTTACTACGTGATGTATTTAAAACATAAGTGCTTTGCATGTATTGTCTTACTATAAGAAAAGTAAGCGGCTGTTATTGGCTATCATATTGTCACGAACCCGTTATCTACGATCGCGCGGATTGTTTACACAAAGGAACTGATAGGCAGCAGTGTGGAAACAATGAGCCGGCAGATAAAGATATCACGCAGATAAAGGTCTGCCGAAACAATCAAACTGAGAAAATGGAACTTCTTCACTGATAGAAATATTTCGGGTTCTGGTTTTTTAGAATAGTCTAAAAATTAGCAGTGAGGTATCTAAAGAGGCGACGACTCGCCAAGAAGTCATGAGTAGCAAACAGTTGTAAAGACATGTAACAAAGAGTGTTGTAAACAGTGGAAGTTGAGTAAGCTGTTTGTTATTGTCATTGTTGTAGATTGTGATATTGATGTAATTCTGCGCTACGCAGTGTCTTTCTACGCAAATAAAGAACATTTAGAATTTCGGCAAATTGGACTTCGAATTCAACGAACCCTTAGTCATAATATCAACAACATTTCAATATGAATTCAGATGTTAATTGTTTTATATTTTATAATTTGCCTCCTCACGATATTTTATACTACAGATTTACACATGATGGCAGGCATTGATGAACCATGTAAACTCATAAGTATCTCAAAGAAATTGTAATGTAAAACATATTTTTTCAGTTACTCCGTTGGTTTTCCTGTAGCAGACGAAAAAGGAACTATAATCCTCAAACATTTTAATTTTCGCTCCATTATAGAACAACAAATTAAATTGACGTCTGTTGTATATTGTCGCAACTAGTGTTTGTAGCTTTAATGGAGGGGTGTGGGGGAAGGTAAAGACAAGTCTATGATCAGCTTTATGGCCCATTTATATTATAAAACAGCAACAGATTTAGTGCAAGATGGAGGAAAACTCATGGTGGGTCTTATCTTTGAGGGTCATAGTTGAGTGTTTTCGTTGAAAATACCGTTGAGGTACGTGCCAGGACAAACGGCAACAGGGCCAGATCAGACGGACGCGTGTCAACGTGACAGCGACAATTCAGAGCAGGAGCAACCAACAGAGAGCGAAGTTGAGCTCCGTGCTTCTTTTATACAGTTTGACTACTTAGGGGGGTCCGGAAAATATGGCGTCCTCATTACCATATTTGGTATTCCAACACCCAAATGAAAAGGAAGTTCTAGAACATTCTTAGTGACGCATGACGGTCAGAAGTCCATGGGTTGTTGCGCAATTCCGCACGTAAACATGTGGAAACTGAGCTCATGGTAAAATCCAGAGGGATTGCCATAGGATGTGGTATATACCTATTCCTGTTGTTTGAAATACTTTTGCAGTCTGCAAGTAAAGCAAGACTATGAAATCCATAAATATATGAACGCTATAGGAATGCTTTATCCAGCATATACAAATTAATGTCCATCAAATAAATGGTCAAATTAAACTATGGTCCTCGTGCTCTTCAACCGTACACGCGAAAATATTTTACGTTAAATAAGGACAAAGGGAATAAGGCGCAAAAGAGATTCACATGGTTTTTTATCCTCTCCTGCACACTACTGCTGCTTTCTTCCTTCCCGATCCCTATCCATGACTGCTTTCTGCAATGTAATATCTAGTTGTCAATTAATCGCCACTCCAATCACTTTATCACTCGTTTAGATTAGCAAGTGGCTCGCTCATAGGATTCATTTGCTACATTGACCAAATTTGTGAATCCATCAGAAGGCAAGCATAGCTTATTTCTACATTTGAAATATATACATTATGTTCATTTTTTGTGCGTCTTTTTTTTCTCTACTGTGACGTTATATGATGTAACTACTATAATTTTCTATAAATGCTCATCCTCGTGGCGCCTTCTAGCTATGTATGTTTGGGGTATTTCTATCGGGATCGACAATTGAATCTGATAAGGGAACGCGCTACAACGTCTCCTTATGTGTGTATCTCTCCAAATGCCCGTACAGCCCATAGCAAACTCCCTCACAAGAAAGAAAGTCAGTCTAGTAAGACTGGGCTAAGCTCAGAATATCAGTCATTTTTCAGCCCAAAACGTACGAAACCCAGTTAAGTTCGGTAACGTCTCCGATGTCCCTAATACCAAACTAAGGAAGCACAGGCACGTCGTATGTATAGAACATCGTCAATAAAGGTGGCTAGGCGAGGCTAGGCATGGCTGGTCTATCACTACCAGCCAATGCGATGCATGCAAAAATGTACAGTTAAGCCCGCTTTGCCGAACCATACGGCTAATTTCTTTGCGCGCTCTAAAGATACTAATTACAGAATTAATCTGTTTTTCATATGTTACAGAGCTGTTTAGTCTGAGGAATACTGTCCAACCCCCATGTTTGTAGCACACCTAGTTTCGGAGATATGGACAAATAAGACGTCTACTAGAAAATAATCATTAACTGTCAGCGAAGAAAAGCACACATGTGCTATGCTGCAGTTGCATTTTGTACCTTGCATTCAGTAAAGTTGTGATCTTTTAATAGTGCACACGTGCTTTCCAAAGTTAGTACATATACCGCGTAGCAGGCCTAGTACTGGTGCGCCTAGTAGTAACTGAAAAACAACCCATAAGAGTTTACATAAACAGGTTAGAAATATTTTTATTAATGTGTATTCCTTTTTCAAACAGATGTCAATTAAAGGTATTTTCGAAAGTACAAATTTCGCTCAGAGTTGATAATGCTACGAGCTTGTCGCATGAGTGTTCATTCTGTGACGAACATGGTTAAAGAAGACAAACAGTTTACCAAATTAGCACAATTTCCATTTTAGATCTCCAGGGAAACATCGAGCAGCTAAAAACGTGCTACCAATTTAGACGATTATCAAAAGTTTGATTTACGTAGAACAATTTATGATTTATGTGACAAGGATGAATATCGTACTGTCAAATGGCTGACCAATTTAATTAGGGGTAAATTAGAATATGTGGGTTCTGAAACTCTATGCATAATATTCAGAAATCTTTTAGGTTCAAATATAGGAGAACCAATGGTGGTCGCAAATTTCTGCTTGAAAGAAACGATATTGTTGTTGCAAGACTAAAATTTCTGCGCACAATGCACAGCATGCACAATGCATGTACATGAGATTCATGGTGTAAAAGTGCTTCATATATACACATTCACGTCTTCCGTATTTATTAAGTATTTTAATGAAACAAAAATTGGTTTAAAGTCCATTACATGCAGAACATAGAAACTATATTCACAAATCGTTGAAATGTCACTATTTTTTCACTAAAGCAAACACCTTCTTTCGTCGAACGTACCTAATTTGAATAATTTTGTTTTGTGTGCATATGAACAATAGCTGTGTAGGCGAACTGTTCTCCAGTTCAAGTTTTTAGGATTCAGATTATGCGATAATCATTGTTCTCACACACATGCTGGAATATTTAGCAAACTTCTGTCAGCATCTGTGTCACTGTGCATCTCAGCATCTGTATGATACTTGCTAGGTGGATTCGGTGAGACAAAGACAGACAAATCTTCCTTCTCTGTCGCCCGCTAGCCGTGGAACTGTCAACGCCAAGACAGTACGATAGCCGAAGTGCTTCAACCCATGCTCTTTCTTATTTTGTAGCTACTCACTCTTTCATATTATACCGATTTACGTCATTCAACATTCCGGTTGCAAAATAGCATTCACATATAGACACAGTGTTAAACTATTAGGCTCATATGGCTCTCTACGAACAAGCGATATGCTTTGTTGTACTGAAATATTTGAAGACCTGTTTTGTTATGCATACAGTTTTGGCGGATGCTCACATGACACTCGTTCTTGGTTTGATTTTTCAATAAATCTTTTGAAGTGCCAAATCACTTTTGTTTGTGGATGTCATGCTAAGAATATGAAACTCAACCCTTCTCTATTTCCTTTGTATTTTTAACGAAATGTATAATGGAACCACTTCTGTACATTTGTTGCTGGTACTGCAAGAATTAAACCAAAATTATAAAGTATTCTCTTTATGAAATTAGAGAAATTGTCTTCCACTCAAAAATAAAACTTGAAAGTAATACAGATTCTTCATCAGAATTAAACGACCAAAATGAAGTAAATAACTTTAATGAAGGTAAACATACTTTCAGGCTTTTGTTAAATAGCCTGTACAACAGTGTAGGTAGTTAGTTGTTTCATAATAAGTATAATTATTAATTTTTTGCTGTGGATATATTCTGAACCCTCTATTACACCAACTTAATTTAATTTTTCCATCGCAGTAATGTATAATGTTAACAACTTTTCCTCACCTCCTTTATTTAAACATAGGTATGGTTTCATTGTAACTAATAAAAACAATTTTGTTAGACATTTTAATTAAGCTGACATAGTGGTAGCTGTAAGGAAATATGGTAAAGCTGGTGTATACAGACGGTCCTTTTAGCTTTTCTGTTTCATGATTAATTTTGCAGTTTGTTTGCTTTTCGAAGTGATATGCGAGCATTTTCAAATACAAGAGGCAACTACTGAATTTGGCCTTTGTGAAGCTTTATTTAAAACGCAGATCCACCTTCCACATCCGTCACTTAGTGACGCAAATATTGGTTCTATCTTTGTCCACATGAACACTTTGAACAAGATCAATAGTGGCAGGAGTGACAAGTTTATAACCCTGTGCAGACTGCGTGAAGTAAACACAGATAAAACTTCAGTGGCTAAACTCTGGTTACTTTGAGAGAAACTCGTAAAGCTCTTCTCTCTTTGTATTTTTCATGCCAACAGCAATGAAACTTTCTACATAAAGTAAAAGAAACATTATTGATATGGCCTCATGATGTCGGAGAGGAGTGAAATGTGGGTAAATTTACTAAATAAAACAGATACAAACAAAATATTTGAACATTACTTTCTATGAATCTCATCTCATTTAAACCTCCCTCTCATCGCTGGGCGAATTACACGTGACTTTTTGAAAAGGTCAATAAGAATGCAATATAAAACGTTTAACAGCACATAAACTATACTACTTTCCTTTGTTTCGCATGGTAACTGATTCACATACACCGATGACGTACCGAAAAAGTTATGACCTGACAGTTTATTGCAGGTTAGCTGTACTCAAGCCTCAATACATACCTAGAACGTAAACGGCAGGGCTAAAATGCTGACGGTACGTCAGACACAGTCTGATCAGTGGTCAAAATACATCAACACACCGTATGAAGTGCGCAATAAAATTAATGAAATAAAAAGCCTGTAAATCCCTGAGGGTAAAGGCCTCCTGCTGCTCAGGGAGTAGCAATTGGGCAGCTCATTAGGGTTGCAACTCCTAGGAGCCTTGAGTAGTTGCTGTAGTTGCTCCCGTCACTGTCACATCAGCACTATCACTGTTTACTTCACACATAACATATACACCATTGTTGTACATTTAGCTATGAGATACGCTTTCAGTTTGTAGCGCCTGGATATCTACTTCTTCCAGTGTCCTCCAAGTAGCTCTGTTCTTAGCTTGTACATCCACTGCATCCCTGCAATCTTTATCTGACCGTCTCATCTTTGGTCTCCCTGCCGTTTGATCTGAGGTACCATATTGTCATTCGTTGCGTCCATTTCTGGTGACATGCCCTCCCCATTTCAGCTGTTGCGCCCGTGAAGCCACGTTAATCATGTCTGTCATCCTCTCTTTCCATGTCACTGCACATCTTCCACTCCATTTTTCACTGACAGATTTGCAGCTTGGTACTCTTTTTTGTGATGGACCAAGTTTGAAATCCTTATAACAACGTAATATACAGGTTTTGATGACTTATTTCCTTATACTTTGCTTTTTGAATGTATCTTCTGGGATAAACTTGAGACTTCAGTATTTCTTCCATGTCTGGTTGATACGCCTTTTTATTTCCGTTGTGCATTTATTGGAGAAGGATATTGTGAAAAATCTGGTTACCATCAAATCTAATTTATGTTCGTCTTGGTTTATAATTGCAATTTTTAAGTTTATACCACAGAAATTTCTGGAAAGAAAATAAAACTAAGAAAATCAAAGGAAAGGAGGATGACTTCACAACCTTCAGAATGGAAGCAAAGGCAAATAAATAACATAGAATCTCATTAGTATGAATGACTTGAGTCATGTTGAGTCATACATCATTTACATCTAAATGAAAATGGGCTATTATGGAAATGGCTAAATCAATGTGTCGAGTGACGGAGATCTCAAAACAATCCTGTTACTTCATTTGTTTCTGCATATTATTACGAAAAATTTTCTCCTGTAATTTTCTGCTAGAATAATTTAAAATGCAGGCGATTACTTTGACTGTAACTTGTTTGACTTGAAATCGTAAATGAGTTGAAATTATATTCCAGTTGAGATACAGGTATTAATTATTTAATGGGACTATGAATACCTGGCTAGGATGTTGTTTAGCCCATTGTTGCATACTTTCGCTGCATACGTTAGTCTTGTTTGAGTGACGTAATTCATCAGTTACGTAAATACTTGATGGCAATTTAATGTAAGCGCTAACGAGAGTGAGTGACGTGTTGTCTAGTCGATTGTTGTGGTCGATAGTACCGAGTTCTGGCGGGCAGCGGCCATATGAAATGTGGTTACATGTGGTTTTCAAAGTACCATGTCCGCCATCAATCCGATAGCCGTCTGTGTACTGAAATTCCTGACCCGTGAACGGTATGCGATTTTTTGCACACGTCATTTTGAAACTAGGTAAACCTGCATTTTTTGTGGGTTTGCATTACAGTCCCTGTTTGAAATCGAAGGTTACTACTGGATATAAGCAAATACTACATTTATATTTTATTTACAATATTTTATTTTAAAGCTGAAGGTCTGTGTTAAATCACTATACCTCAGAAAATTTTATTGCCTTGTTTTATCGAAAATAGCAGAGTTGAATTGATATCGAATTAAAATATGAAATTATTTATCGGCTGTAGCTAATGCTGCATATTTCTCAATATGGAGATAGATGTAACGTTGCTTCGGCTTCTTGCAGTTCTTGCGTTGCTCAGTTCTGCTATGAGGTTCTGTTTTTCACAGAATGTTGGTACTAGGAATGTAATACGAAATATTTGTTGTTTCTTTGCGGAAGCAAATTGAAATTTCTTACATTTAGTTAAATTACCTACAGATCGAGGCATAACTGTTTCTTTCCTAACAGTCTTCCGATTCCATTAAATTATTTTATATAACACCTGTAATGTGATTTGTGGCATATTTTATTACTTCTAGGCAGTAACACATATCAAGTAATCGTCAAATAAACGTGTTACACTTGCTTTGGCTTCAATAGCGGGCAGCCATTTTATATTTTTCGTATGCAAATATTACATTTATCTATGGTTAGTAAAACTGCAACCGAATACAAAAGGTTTTAAAATCGAATATATAATCTTTTCACGCAATAACAGCCTTAACGGCTGTTTGAATCTTTAATATGCCTTACGATCACTGAGACAAGCTATAGGGTATCCAAAACTAAGATATATTAATTTTTATTAAAAATATTAAATAAAGGTTTATAGCATAGAAGTTCTGAAGCGCTAAACACTTGATATGATGAATAAAAACTGAGAAAATTGTCAAAAGTAAGAACCTTATTTCAGATTTCCATAGAAAAATATGCTGTATTTATTTCGGGATATCGGGCACGTCATCTCCATGGATTGGAACTAGTAACCAATTTGCTGTGTTATATTGTTATTGATGGATACCAATTTTACCCAATTCTCAACCTCAAAATAACTTATAACATTGTGGGAAAATATTGTTTGCAAATGTTAATGACTTCCAGTACTTATCCCAATGTATTTGAGCCAATCAACCTTGCTTATCATTTATATAGTCATAAAGCTGAACTCTTCTGCCAGTGTGACTGCCTCCATTTCAGGAGCCTAATTTTAGCCATTGATATGGTAGGATACTTTCTACAAATAGAACGTACTGAAGAATAAACTTACATGCAAATTTGCCCATATTATTTCTAATGTGACAGCGTTAGTCTGTGCTTGGTTGAAATTTGTCGAAAAAATAAAATGTTACAGAGAAATAAAGACGAAAGGATAAAATTTTATTTTTTGTTTTTTAACATACTTCAACCTTTTATTTTCATACTACTAATGATCTCGAAGTATGGGTATTCTTAATACTGCTTCGATGCAACAGCTCTGTGATAGAACTCATACGACCTCTCCCAGATTTTGAATCTGTCGTTTTTATCTACCAATGGAAATCATTCCTCACTGCCTTCTTAGAAGGACAAATTATGTTTTATTGGGTTAGCCAATATACGATATATTGGGTTATAGTGAAGCTGCACCAAAGAGCTCATATAAGAGCTGTCACTGCATTCCACATCGACTATATCATGCATTGGTTGTGTTTGTCTCCTTGAATTGGTTTCTAGGCCAGTCATTAGATGGAGTTAAAGGTTGGACGAGAAGGTGAAACTGGAAAATAGATTGGAAGAAGGAAAGATAGAAAGCTGAACTATAGAATACAAAAAAATAAAGGGAGAGAGGTGAAAAAGAGACTGGAATTTACATAGCTCACTAGTCAGCAGAGCCGCGGGCCATACTAGATTTAAAAAATGGTAAATCGTTTATGCTGTTCAGTTCAGTTTCGTTGTTTATATTTTTACAGTATATTTTCATTGTGATTTCAGAATAGTGTCTGTGGTAAAGTTTTGTTAAGGTAGGTTGGTAGGTTTTAATTTTGCATAGTGGAAAGCTTTGCACTCGTTAATATATTCCACTTGGGCCACAACCTTGTAAATATCTGTTATAGGTATTTAGTTATGAATTACATAGCATTATATACTTTCATTTTACGTGTTGAATAATCAAGAACAATGTAAACATGTAAACAGGATTTATATAGCAATAGACCTGATACTGTATTGATTTAGTTGTTTCGAAAAGAAACAAAAAACAGATAATTTGCCCTGATCGAGTTTCTAACTCGAGGGCTCTTGAATATGTATGAATTGTTGTAGATTAGTTTTACTATTCTTGATGTTCTTGTTCTCTTACTGGTCGACATAAATGCCTGCTGGAAAATTTGAGTATGAACAAAGTTCTATCAGATGCATATCTAAAACTGGAATAGTTTAGATACTGTATGGACAAATTCAGGAAAATGTTTTTGGTATTCCAGTTCAAGTAAATAAACTATTGGATGCCCGGGTAAAACGTTTAGGATAACGGGATGATTAAATGCATTACTAAGATTTGTTAAATGTGGGGTGTTTCGAAAACATCTGTTCACAAAACTGCTAAATTTCTGAAGCTGCAACTCTAGAGATGAAATATAGTTCATGGCCTGCAACAGTAGCGAAGCGAAATTTCAGAACACCACATTGCAAGTGGACACTACCTTCAACCAATTTATAACAAGGCTGGGACTCTGGATGTATGGTCCATCACTCATGAATAAGTAACGCGAGTGTTTGAGAACGGAAACCCTCTCATTGCACTGGACACTGTCTGAAGGACGCATACGCGTAATCTGCGGCCCTGCAATATAACGAACGCTTCGGAAGACACTTATCTGTAATTATAGATCATGAAGAATAAAATTGATCTCTGTTATAGCATAATTAGTAGGTCTAATGTATTTGTATAACTAATTTACATCTAATTGTTCCCAAATAACATACACCGTAGAGTATTGTATACAACCTATATACGTAGCTTTCTTTAATCTATCTGATAGCTATCTCTAGAGGATTGTTACTCGTACACTTATTTTATTTTCCCTCACAGTAGCTTTAGATTTATTTCGTGTATATTCCTATATACACATTTTAGTAGTTCTAAATTTGCATGATTTACTTCAGTCTCACAGCGCAAATTAATCCATAATATCGAAGCCATATTTGCTTGCCAGTGCCAGATCTATAATCTCTTATTAGTAATTAGGAACAGACGTGGAATACACTATCAGGAAGACTTATTGGCTTTACTTGTACATTAGTAGATAATTAATTAAATATTTACATGTATGATTCCATTTGTGAATAAATATATGCATTAACATTGATTCTGTAGCCTGCGGTCGCGTCGCGCTATGAAGTGTGTGTGTGTGTGTGTGTGTGTGTGTGTGTGTGTGTGTGTGTGTGTGTGAGAGAGAGAGAGAGAGAGAGAGAGAGAGAGAGAGAGAGAGAGAGAGAGAGAACTAGTTATCTAATTAAATACTGCATGACATACAAAACACAACTATATCTCTAAATTCTCATGTATGCTTATTTTAAAGCATGGAGCTAACTAAAACTATCAGTAAGCTTAATTCGGCCTAATCTAACACTTCATAAACAAGAATACCCATTTGTGAAAAAGGTAGAAGATTGTAAAAGCTCGTAAACATAAATTATGGAGTGAACGGGTGTGTCGGGTTTAAGAGTCGTCTGACACCTATGTCATTTGGGCCTGTGGATTAAGGATTCTTAAAACAGTTCGAATATTTTACCTCACTTTGATGTAGTTCTTCTAGATGTATGAATTTTAAATCCTATTTTTAAAATAAATACATATTTTTTAAATCCTATATTATCTAGATAGTATCAGGAATATTAAGGGACTAATTTAGCTGCAGGAAAACAGTCTCTAGTGTACAAATATCTTTTAAGTTTTATATTCTTTTTCTGAGGGTTTTACATTATTCTTATTCAGGTAACTCGCCCTAACCGAAATTCAAACTCTCTTGAATTTTAGACAGACAGCTATCCCTATACACAGAGGTTGGTACGTTGGTTTAATATTCTAAATAAAATATGTTTTTGCCGGTACTACTTCAGTTTCATTCAGTGTCTATTTTTTTATTCGTTCAACACAGTTTATTCCGTTTTTGTTATCCCCCAATTTTTTTCATTGGATATTTAATACCTCCCTGACGTATTTTACGTAATATTTGCGAACATTTGATAATAACATTTCGGCAGGTTGTATTCACTTTTTATTGCTTTGTATTTGTGAAAACGTCTCATTTCATTACTTTTACTCTTATTTCATTTTTGAAATTTATATTAATGGCTGTGCAAACATATCTGTACTTTGTTCTTAATGTTTGTATCATAGTCGTATCTCTTCATTGTATCGGATTATTTTTCATATCAGGCTATTTTCCCTCGAATACAACAATTAAGTTTATTGGAAATTAATTGTTCTTTCAGACTGCCCGTGTGTAGGCTAAATTGTGGAAACGTAGAGTCAGAATGAAAAATTCAATGCCGTAGCCGGGATTTGAACCACGGATCTTCTGGTTTCCGTCCAGCCGCACTACCATTGTCATATCGGCACGTTGGCCATAGTAGCACAATGGTAGTGCTTCTGGACGGAAACCAGAACATCCGTGGTTCAAATCCCGGCTATGGCATTGAATTTTTCATTCTGACTCTACGTTTCCACAATTAAGTTTATGTTATTGTGTAATGTTATATTGATTTATAATATAATTAATATATAAGTTCATTTTTAAAAGTTCTAATCTTAAGACAACAATCACACAAAAGTTTTCTCCTATTAATAATTTTGTTTTTCCTTCACACATTTTTCTAATTCTTGAGAGTTACATATTAATTTGTTGACTGATGGATCCTTTGACTGGATTTTTAAACAATTACTTTGTTCTCTGACTGAAATTTGAGTTTCCTATAGAATTGTGTAGAGATATTTTTATAAATACCATGCTTTAGTAAAGATTAATTTTAAATTCTAATTAGTGAAACAGATTCGAAATTGAATTATGCCGTAAACAACGTCATGCGACTGTTAAATTTTTTGTACTCTTACATTCTTTATTCTATAAATGTTGTGCAATTTAGTTTCAGGATGCGTCTAAATACCGGTTTTGAAGTAACGAAGAATATTTTCAGAACGCAATAAATAGAACGCCTGCCCTCCGTTATTAACTAACAAATTAACACTGTTAATGTTTCACTGCATTTGTGTATGTAATATCCCTGTAGGCAATATGTGTGTAAATAACCCAGTTTTCTACAATTGTGAATGCATGTGGTATTTAACAACATAAACGTTTCATCAAACCAGGCAACGTTAATTAACTCTTGACCTCCAGTTATGTCGATAACAAACTACCGACTTTGTTCAGGTGGAATAACAAATGTTTCAGTTTTAATAAACATGGAAGTTTCCAACATAATGCAATTTTTACACAACATGGCACAGCCATAAGGCAAAAGCACTTGGCAAAATGTGTCTGACGCCACGAATAAACAGGAGTGGCGAATGTACGTGAGGTGCATTACAGAGAGGAAAAACAGTATCTGCTGTCGCATAAATGGCTCAAGATTCCCTCCCCGAGAAAAGGTAGGAACACCTGCTGTAAGTGTTCTAAAAGGAACTGCTGGATAATGATTGGTGAATTTGTGAACTGATCAATTTGTTAATTCTAAGAACACAAGGGCACTCCTACGCTACTTTATTTCACATTAATTATGTTAAAACATATCTAAAGAAATTAAAAGTTGCCTTTTACAGTGCTAAAAGTGATAAATTAAACCCAGAAATTCAATACCAAGATACTATTGGCTTTCCTAATTAAATCGTTATATACTTATAACGTTTACTATGGCCTGAACAGCTTAACCTCGCATGTTATCAACTTATATAATGCGCTGCCAATGGAACATAAAAGGCTGCAGGAACATAAAAGGTTTTAATTGGAAAGTTGCTGAAAATTTACTGAAGGCATATTTTGATAGCTGATAGTGTCACACATTTATAGCTGGTTTGAAAGCTGAACTGGTTAAAAATTGTTATGGATTAAGGTCCCATAGAATATGTAGCTTTTTTCTGTAATGTTCTTTGTTACTATTATTTCTTCAGTTATAGTGAATGTATCTTTGTATGTTTCATATACGTTATTCTTGTACGGTAATTCATTCTTACTATGAAAATGTAATATAGGTAGTGTTAAGGGCTGTTTGCCATCATTTTATATATTTTTTACTGTTCCCTAGCATGAGCTATGGCTCCGGGAACCTTTTAAAATAATAAATAAATAAATAAATAAATAATAAAAATGTGTGTACGATGGAAATACAGTAGGCGTAACAGTCAAATTCTCTAAGACCTGCTAACTATGTGATGCATTTAATATTTCGTTGTCTCTACGTGAAAAAATAAATGACTACACATTTGAGAAAAGTATAGGTAAGTCTTGGAAAATTCAAGCCAATAAGAACGAATATCTCGAAATAACTATAAAAACGTATTGTACATAAATTGTGAGCTTTAACGAGATATGCATTTTTGTTTATTAACAATGAAATTATCACTGTACTCGCACCGCTATGCACCTGAAAATTTGGCGATATAATACCTGCTGTATATAAACCCAATGCACCAAAAGTCTACTGCGAAGTAGAACAGCAACTCCCAAAACTGAAGCCGGTAAAGTGCCGCATGCGAATACTTGCAAGTAACTGCTGGACATCCCTAGTCAGCCAGTCCCGAATGTGGGGGACGCTAGCATGTGTACCGCTGCCCGTCAGGGGTAACAATTCCTACCATACAATGCTATGTTATGATGCCTTTATGATCCTACGTATTGTGGACTAATTTTCGGGTACTTCCAGGTATACTCCGCACCCGATTTTTGGCGCGCAGGGCAGAAATGATGCCTTAAACTCTCAAGGTGTGAGCATAGAGATAGTTCCCTTGTAACATTTTGTCTGTCTTTTGCGGTTTAGCAGTTATCCAAAAGTAATCTAGCATGAACAGGAATTGTTTCCAGAAAATTAAAGATACATATTTCATTTGTCATGGAAACACATGGTATACAAGTTTTAAACATATGGGTTTTTAATTAAAATCGTTCGAGCATGTTTAGAGAAGGAAACTTCTCCATATACTTAAAAAATACCTAGTGATGGGGATTTTCTAAAAGGATATTTGTCGCATTCTTGCGACGCTGAAGTTTAAACTTTTAGAATTGGGATGCTCACTGATACACAATTCACACTTGCATAATACTTATACTTGCACATATTCTAAAGAGGGGTGTTTTTGGACTCAACGTCTGAAGACAAGTATTTTCAATGCAGTATTAATTCCTTCTCTGTGTACTTTCCTTACGTATTGAAGCAAGAGGTATAGGACTCGACCAATAAATAAATATATAGGCAGACAGACAGACAGACAGACTCATCATCCACAGGGACAGTTAAGTTGTAATTAAAGATCATATTCCAGATATATAAATAATACAGAAATGTTTCCTATAGAGATGCTTTTGAACCTTCTCAGACAGGTGCACATACCTGCAACCACCTGGAAACTATTAGTTATTGTATGATTTAGCTTGAGGCAGTATACGACACCAGCTTGGCGGTACAAAGTTATTTCATAGAATCCGGTTCATGCTCCAAACAACATACTGCAGGATTTTACCAGAAGTTGGGGAGACATGAATACGTATAACTTATCTCCCTGGTGGGAAAAGAGAAAGCTAGGCGAATAAACGTCCAAACTGAGAAATTTGAACGTTTATTAGAAGAGGGGATAAATGTCAAACTAGTAACACATCACGTGAGTTTTCAAATTTAAAAAAAAATAGGAAGAGTGGGAGAGGTAATCATCATGGCAGAACTTTTATAGTAGACGACAGGACACTCTGCAAACTACACAGCAAGGAACTCGACGTATCTGACCAAGCGTACGACATCAGTGAATCTTCGAACAGTTACTTTTTTGGCGTGTGAGAGATAACATACATTACACTCTGCACTGTTTACACCGAGGAACTTGAAGTACAAGAACTCCGTCCGGGCGCAAGAAAATATACATATTTCGGACAATTAAATTGATTCGCGTGCGAGACATTAGTGTATCTTTGAATACATAAATTTATTCGCGTAGGACAAATAAGCTACGATACTTCACACTAGACACGGGACAGCATACATCAGACTTCTACACGTGTAACGACATTACAGGTGGTGAGCCCGCCTCGGTAGCGTAGATGGTAGCATATCTGCCTGACGTCCAAGAGGTCCCGAGTTCGAATCTCGGTCAGGGTGAGTTATCTCGTTAAGGTTTTTCCGGGGTTTTCCCGTATCCTTCAAGGCGAATGTCGAGTAACTCTAAGCTCCATGGACCCTGGAATCGTTTGAGCATCAGTTCATCCGATTCATTCACCGTCCGATATGACTTAACGTTGGAGGTCATAAATTACAAAAAAAAAAAAAAAAAAAAAAAAAAAAAAAAAAAAAAAAAAAAATTACAGGTGGTGAGCTCAACGAGAGATTACGGAACACAATAAACTGATTTGTTAAACAGTAGAGGTATTTATGTCAGAGCTACACCACCAGTTAGGATGAAATAAAAATTATTAGTAAAATGTGTGAATGTTTTCATGTCTATGCAACAGTGTGATTGAACAGGAAAAACTTTCGTAAACTGTATTTTGAAAAACAGTCTTAAGATGCGATTGAATTATACATGGAAACGTTGAGTCAGACTGAAAAATTCAATGCCATAGCCGGGATTTGAACCACGGATCTTCTGGTCCAGCTGCACTACCATTGTGCTACTATGGCCAACGTGCCGATATGACATTAAATTCTCCAACTGACTCGTATTTTCCCGGTAAACCACTTAGGAGTTCTCATAAACACATGAGACAACTACCTTAATGGCGACTTACTACATGTAAGTACTTTAAGGCCCGGGCTTTATAGTTAACCACTATTAGGTTAATTAATGGAAATTAATTATTCTTTCACACTGGCCGTGTGTAGGCTAAATTGTGGTTGGCCATAGTAGCACAATGGTAGTGCGGTTGGACGGAAACCAGAAGATCCGTGGTTCAAATCCCGGCTATGGCATTGAATTTTTCAGTCTGACTCAACGTTTCCACAATTTAGCCTACACACGGCCAGTGTGAAAGAATAATTAATTTCCATTAATTATACATGTTTAAGATTTATCATGACAAATGTGTGTATCTTGAATTTTCTGAAGACGTTTATGGAAAGGTCATTTAGAATGAGTCTTGTCCAATTTGTAGAGTATAATAGAAGAACGCACGCCTCGGTAGCGTAGATGGTAGCATGTCTGCCTCATGTTCAAGAGGTCCCGAGTTCGAATCTCGGTCAGGGTGAGTTACCTGGATAAGGTTTTTTCGGGGTTTTCCCTTATCCTTCAAGACGAATGTAGGGTAACTCTAAGTTCCATTGACCCTGGAGTCATTTGAGCATCATTTCACCCAATTCATTCAGCGTCCGATGACTTAACGTTGGAAGACTTAAATTACAATATATATATATATATATATATATATATATATTTAAGAACGAAATGTTACTGCACAAAAAGCTTTTTTAACTTACCATTGATCAGAGAATATGCTTTGCACTTGTTTGTTATTGAGACACTTGGTGACAGTACACATAACAATTGAGGTAGACGTGAACGACTCCTCTAGCTAAATACGGCAGGATCACTGTAACACAAATTGAGGACTTTTAAGTTTGATAGGTATCACTTGTCTGGGTCGTCTGTACTGGAGAGGTCACTCAGGAGAAGATCTTGTGGCAGTCTGCGCTTGAGGCGAGTTGGTTGGTGAGTGCGAGCGCCGAGATTGTACGTAACAGCTCCAGGCACCTCCTGGAGATGGTAAAAGAAAGGTCGTGCCAGCCGGCGGTTGTACTGGTGAACTGGTAGAAGACCAAACTCCTGATGAAGTTGTTGGTTTCTGACGAACCATGGAGCATTTGTAGGTGTATGGAGCACCCTGTTTTGTAATACCTGCAGTCGGCGAAGAATAGTCTTGCTGGTGCCACCCCAGACTGGAGCTGCACAGGTAAAAATGGCACGGACTAGAGATTTGTAAAGAAGAAGGTAGGATTCATAACCAAGTGAGGAGCGCCTGTTGAGTAAAGGGTACAGTGGTGAGAGCCGTGCAGACACAAGTGTAACAGACCGACAGATGTGGGCGTTGCAATTTAGTCGAGTGTCCAGTACCACCCCAAGATACTTCACTGGTACACTGGTTGGTAACCATGAGCGTTGTGCACAAAAAGCTAAAATTTTTTAAAGCAAACAATTTATACTAAATAAATTGCAGTGAACCTTTGTATAGTTCATCATTTTCAGGATACTTCATGTGTTTTGTTCGAATTTCAAATGCTTATCTTTCTTGCGTGTTAAGACAGTTGTGAACATGTAAGGAGCGTGAGATTTGAACATATTACAAAAGGACCTCTTATAAAGGTCTTAAATAGCTCTTGTCCATCATATACCAATAAGGAAATGTGTATCTGTGATGTAGCATATCAACGTTTAATTTTTTTTACGACAGTACGCGAATAACGCTAGGAGAAGTATAGCTGTTACTATTTTCATCCATACTTTACATATTACAACATTTATAAGCGTTATTCTGCCTATTATAAAACATTCAGTTCAAATATTACATAGTGACAGCTTGCAGAAAAAAAATTCAAATCTGATCGTTACGAAGGAGTAAGTTATTTCTACGTACACATAGCTAATACTTAGAAAAAGAAAAGCATTTAACAGTTTCCGTCACGTACAATATATTGGGATATAATAAAACATCACGCCATTCTTAATGTTGTAATTCATATTAGAAGTATCAATTCCATGATAAATAAGAAAGGGTGCCTATCTACAAAAAAAAAAAAAAAAAAAAAAAAAAAAAAAAAATTACGTTGAAACTCGTATAGGTACTTCAGGTTCTAACGTTAATACTGTTCACTTCAGCAGCCCCTCTGCCTTTATACTATGGCAGATGTTTGTTCACAAGTTGACTTAATTACTTCGTATAGTTAGCATCGGCTAGACTGTGTATCACAGAGCTTTTAGGTTCATGAAAAAAGCAGTATTATTTTCAGCAATCAAACTTATTCTATAATTATTAATTATTAAATTTTAGATGAGTCGCATTTTTTACACATCTGCTTCACTTTCGTAACGAAAGTGAAGCAGATGTGTAAAAAATGCGACTCATCTAAAATTTAATAATTTTTCGCTTCACTGTGGTGTTCCAATACAGTTGAATCTCGATTATTCTATAATGCTAAAATGCGTGATTGTTACATTCCTTCGTTTACGTATACAGGCGTAAAGGTAATGCTATCGCGATACAGACATACAGACATTCGAACTGCAAGCGTAGGTTCATTAGATGCACCGTATAGCAGTGTACTTAATCAATTTATTGGTGTCACGGACAAATTGCAGCGACCTGATACGTGATATTTGGTATCTTGTGTGGAATGTAACGCTTGAATGGGAGTTTTGTGTGCCTATATTTGCATTCTGTTGCCCTTTTTCTATACCCATTGCTATATTCTGTTCTAATCTCATCTGACTCGTCATACAGGTTTGTATTTTCACCGAGTGCGTCCACCAAGCGTGTCGTTCTGGCTATATTTGCATTTTCAAAAGTTTTACGGGGAGTGAACACACGTCACTACTAGTGAACGATGAATTCTAAAAATTCTTCGCTCGCTCGCTTTTGTTTCTCATTGTCCGACGGCTTTCCATTAACGTGTGTTGTGCCTTATGCCTCTAGCTATCACCTTCAAGGTATTCTGTTTCTCATTATATTCACTAGTTCTTTGTTTGTATGAATGTTACGTTATTTATTTAATTACTATATATTAAAATTCAAATCAAAATTGTATGTTCATTAAGCTTCATTTTCAATACTGTTTGAGATTTTTTTCGAAGAAAGTCTTAGGTGGACGAGTTTGTGCTTTCTCTGAAGATATTAGTAATATAGGCTGTTTAAATAAAGTTAACAATAATTGAATCTAGGCGGTAAAAAGGTCACAAAGAAGCTAATTAGACAAAATGAATTCAGTAGTAACTATCAGTTTTAAAGATCCTGTACTGAATACTATGACATATTTGAATGTATTTGGTATATTACAGATAAATTGATATAAAAATCGTATTTTGTTTGAAATAAATGGGCTTAATTGAACAAAACCGCACTTATACTTCCGATATTATCTTATTATCTAGTTTTTCGATGGGGCACAGTTTTAGCTCTGAGTTCACTTGTTTATGTTTGAGTAACCAGCTTTGTACTTAGCGTGCGAAAAGAAAGGGAGATGGGGAACTAATGCTCTGGTGAGTGAATCAACTCACTAACCACAAAACCTGCCGCCCCATAACTTCAAGGCTTAAACGCTTTTTGGGCGAAAAACGCTATTTTTCGAAGAATGTGTCTTAGACGAATCCTGTAATCCGAATGAAATTCTAGTTTCGAGAAGTATAGAGTTCCTTGTTAATTTATGCAAAGATTCAGGTATCTTTTAGGGATGCCTAAATCTCCAAACCGATGAAAATAAATTGTTCTGTTAGTTCAGTGACATTCATTACCCACTATTTTTGTTACTAGTTATTCTTAAAAATTTTATATTTTTGTTTCTAAAAAAAGGAGAAAATCTTTGCATTGCAGTCGTATATTTCGCTGTAGACATAACTTAAGGAATTCTGATGTATAGTCAAATGTTTAAGGGTGGGGTGCTATGTGTTATTTTGCATTGTCCGCACTGTCTCTTATTGCCGACCAGTTGCAGAAAAATTGTAGAAGTGAAGCGTATTTCACAGAAAACACGGATACACGTATTTTTCAGGTAAATACGTTAAATAATTAATTTAATCAATGTTAACAACTATTTTTGAAAAATACATTTAATTTTTTTCGTGTAAAATGTAGTTTGTGGTTGGCAATTTTCTTCCTTCTAAAATGGAATTTTATGATTTTAGGACTGCAAAATAATATCCAGTAAAATATTAACATTTTGATGGAATACAACACTTAGAATTAGTTACTATAAGTAGTTGAGTGAGAGAAAGAGAGACAAATAGTGTAAAGGGGCAAAGAAACTTGGTGCCAATTAATATTAATGGAAGGTAATAAAAGGGTAGTCGAACATCCTGAGGATGTTAATTTACTAAAAGTAAAAATGACAGATTGTTCATGAGTAAATAAAATATCTGAGCAACTGTAATTGAGGCGCTGAGAACCATAAGGCTCCAACGCACAGAAACATAGTTTTGAGAAAAACAGATGTTTGTTAAAATCAAAGTTTCCACTACGAAGTACTACTTGCGAACGTGCTGTAAAGCGTAAATTATGTTGGCAACACTCGAAAAAACTTCACAGCGCAGAGCTATCAGCTATCAGAAAAAACTGGCGGGACAACTTCTTAGGAATGTTTCATTAAATCAAAGAGGGCCTAAAGCACATCTGCAGCTGGTTGACCACAAGATTGGCAAACGTCAGGAACATGCATACATGCTAAAATCTCAAAATCGACGATGTTGTGCTTTAGACCCTTATGATTGTAAGCGCCTCAATTTAAATAACTATTTTTCTATATGCTTCATATTAATGAATAATATTGTTACGAGAAATCATTTTATTGCACATGGATGTTGCACATGCGACCGGATATAGTATGCAGGACAAATAGTTCAAAGTTTAAAACTGAGTCATATGTTTTGAAATCCTATTCATCGGACGTCACGAGAAACAATAAAAATTGACCAAAAAATTGAAACGAATGACACCCTTAGCTGTAACCTAGGTGTCATATTACCTGTATCATAACGGTGGCGCATCGGCTCAAATGAAATCGGTGCTATCACATAAACTGTGGTGTCTCCTTGCTGGTAAACCTAACTTGTATTACAGGACACAGGGATATCGCTTCAACAGAGAAGCCCTGTAAGGATCAAACAATGCAAGGAGAGGGTTTACTTGCAGCTATGGTATAATAGCAAATCTGTTTTAGCCATTTAAAATATTTTAATGTTTTTTTATAGATATAGAGGAGTAAACTTACGCAATTTCAGCTTGATGTCGACTGAAAAATTTGGTCATCTGGTCATGATAAGTATTTAATCTACTGCCAAGAGCTATTGGATTTCGGCTAAACCATCCTGAGCTAATATCACGGCCGTGTTTACTGAAGTTCAGAACTCGTGGTCTATTCTATATTTTTTTTTTTTGTAATTTACGTCCTCTAACGTTGTCATATCGGACGATGAATGGAATGGGTGAAATGATGCACAAATGAGCCCAGGTTCCATGGAGCTCTGGGTTACCCGACATTCGTCTTTTAGGATAAGGGAAAATCCCGGAAAACCTTATCCAAGTAACTCACCCGGTCCGAGATTCGAACCCGGGACCTCTTGAACGCGAGGCAGACATCCTACCATCTACACTACCG
This sequence comes from Mantis religiosa, assembly GCA_030765055.1. NCBI lineage: Eukaryota > Metazoa > Arthropoda > Insecta > Mantodea > Mantidae > Mantis > Mantis religiosa. The sequence continues at coordinate 81,680,110 of CM060956.1, forward strand.
AGGCGGGCATAATTTCTTCTGAGCTGATTGAATATATTTTACCATTATATTAAGGCGGAGTTTCGAAGTTCGGAGTTGTATTAAGACTATTATAGATGACTTATTTTTATTAAATTTATGTACATGACTTAATGTTATTGATTTCACATGCTTCTCTTAAGTCTTTCTTCAACACATTATGGTTATAAATTCTTTCTCTTTTATTCACTTGACGAACGTTTTGCAGAAACGGTGTAAATTTCCTCCTCAGCAAACGTAGATTAAGGGAATACTTTTGATTCCAGGAATGATGATCTTTTAAGAGCGTGTCACTATTTTGTGACTTAGAAACTTCCTTCTCATTCCATAAGAAATGAAAAGCGATTTCCTACTTGAGGAAAATGTAAATAACTAGAAACCCAGACCAAAAGAAAAAATAACTTGGGAGTAGGTAACGCCACAAAAACAGATTTGGCAAAAGTTGTATGAGAAAATAATACTGAGAAACTAAGAAAATGACGAATCCTATTGCATGTAAAGGATAGTTTGGAGTTTATCTGTTTGTTGTCGCTCATGTGGTCTACTTGGAAGGTAATGAACTTAAAATACCATGCTTATTTATGCTGTTTACATATACATGCAGGACCTTTTTAATTTTTTACGAGGATGAAACAATATTTGGAAATGGTTATGTTGAAAAGGCATAGTAATAAAATTAAGTAACTTGGATAGCACTTTTAACTACGAAAATAATTCATTGAGAAAGGTGCAGAAGCTATACAGCAACACTACGTGAATGACAAGAAAAAAGGGAAAGAATGGTAAAGAAGCAGACCGAAGGAAGGGGAATATTTGAAGAAAATATGGTGTTAAAATAGAGATAGAAATATAATTGTGATGCTCGGTAATACACATATCTGTGTGTATTTGGCCTAATATACTCGCCTGCATGCAGGCAACTTTATGAAGGAGTATTATGAGTGCATACATACTATGTTATTAGAAGTTGCGAGGTATGTAAACATGATGTTGAGATTGTATTTATTCGGAAATAAATTCAGTAGGGAAATTAGGAATGAGTTTTGTTGGCTGTGCTGAAATGACTCGCTGCTTCCGTTCCCGGAATATATATACTGTCTTGTCTTTATCTGTATGAATGACTATGACCGAGGTCGTTTAAAACTGAATTATGCCAGTAAACGGGCTGGAACTCAGAAAAAGTGCTGAAGCAGTCTTACCGACGTTTCATTTAGAGCTACTTTTCCAATCTCCTGGCCACATTTGCAAGAAACTTTGCATTCGTTTATTCCTCATTCAACCCGGGAGGAACGCAAATGCTGTATGAATATTTAATTGTGATTTAACATGCCCTGGAACTTCCCTTTTGGTGTGAATACTTTAGTATTTCATTTCTAGTCGACCGTAATAAACAAACAGCACAGCGAATGCAATTTATCAGGTTTAAGAATGGTTCCCTTAAGACGCTGAAATTCAGTTAGAAGTAGTTTAATTTTCTTGGGAAAGAAGGAAGATAGATACAGTATATTTTAAATTATTCAATTTTGATACTGCCAAGCAGCCCTGCGGTGTGCTTAAGGAATCTTCACCTAATGCCAGGGCAGCCAATGGAGTAAATGGTGATCATATAAGATTTATACGAGCTGCAACAGCAGTGCAGCAAATGCATTTTGCAGAATAACGTTGAAAAGAATCTGATGTGTTGCATTATGATGGCTTTTCCTAATCAGTCTTTTTTTTTTTTTTTTTTTTTTTTTTTTTTTTTTTGTCATTTACGTCCTCCAACGTTAAGTCTTATCAGACGATGAATGGAATGGGTGAAATGGTTCTCATATAAGTCCGGGGTCCATGGAGCTTAGGATCACCCGACATTTCTCCTTCAGGATAAGGGAAAACCCCGGAAAAACCTTATATAGATAACTCGCCCTAACCGAGATTCGAACTCGGGACCTCTTGAACGTGAGGCAGACGTGCTATCATCTACCCTATCGAGTCGGGCCCCTACTCAGTCTTCTACACGCTATTATTACAAAGCCTATTCCCACTTATCGAGACACAGCTTCGTTACATATGTACACCGTTTGTAAGTATAAATATAAAAAACAACAATTACGGTTGATAAAAATTGGGTCTCATGTTATGCCTTTGAAACGCCGTACCCCTTGCATGCTCAACCCACTTGAAAAAAGTAAGTAGGCGCTAAAAAGTTTAGATCAATAATTTACATCTCTAAAATGACTAATGCACCCAAATCTTTTTTATAATTTTGTGCTTAAATATATCTATTTTCTTGCACTAATTACTAATTATTCAAAAGCAATTCAAAATCAGGAGGGCTTCAGAAGCAATTCCCAGAAAATTAGTTTCATTTCTGAACAGTTCAACTCCAAGGAAAATATTTTAAACCATACGATGTGATAATCCAAATAGTTTGACCATTTTTAGATAAATCAAAAACATATCTTGTAGGCCAAGGTTTGTTTGAAAAATGTCATGAAAATTTTAGTTTAGCGCGCACACGAACTTCTTTTAGTTATGGTTTTCAGGGTTTAAAGGGATCTCGAAGCATACATATCTTGTGACTTTTGAAGGAAATATTTTTTTGAAATGCATTCTACACTAAACGCAAGTGCATAATAGAAAGGGTAAAAGTATTCTTAGCGGAGGGAAATCACATATTTATATTTTAGCAAAATTTTGTAAGGAATAAATCACTCCTATGCGTTTCTTCCATTATAAACAAACTGTGGCTGCATTTAGTATTGTGGATAGTTGACTGTGCCAGCAATAGGAGAAACGTAATATTGGTATTCCCAGTTGCCAAAGCTTACGAAGAGAAGATGAACCCATTTTTCTTTTTCCTTTGCTTCGTACAACGAGGATCGGAAACTATCATAGTTAGGTTCATATGTATATCATGTTCATAGTTTATAATTAAAATAAAACCCGAAGCTTTCCTGGTGACGAATATGTGCGAGATCTTCTCGAGAAACAAGCCAGAGGAAAATACGATTAGAAATCGACGTTTGGGAGCGTACATCTCTCCCATCATCAGAATGTTTTAAGAAATTTTATAACCAAAAAATGTATAACTGGATATAACACAAATAGCAACAAAGACAAAACACTACCAACACTCTCATCGCTGAACAAAAGACTGTTTTCAGTAAATTAAATGCCGTGCCAGGAGATGGCGTAAGTACTATACCGCAAGATTTCTTGAGCGCTGGATTTACGGTGTAGTGCGGGCAGAGGGGAAGAAAAGAGAGCTAACACGCTTTTGTTTCTGCAGTGTGGTCAACCTAGGAAAATACAATTCAGCCAAATTGCGGCAAGATAAGCGAAGATATGCGCCGAAGATATGAGATGTGGCAACAAACAATTGAACTCCATCCGATATGCTGTATGCTTATATATTTACAGTTATAAAACATATAAAAGTATTACACAAATATTACGACAACTATAAACACTCACTCGCTTTGTGATTCTTCGATTTCCAAGTCTACTGCCTCACTTTCATCGCTGGTATCCTCTAATGTGTTAATTTTACTAATTGCATTTTCTATTACACTATCGTTTCTCCAATATTGCATTTCCAGATCTTGAACCTTCTTAGCGTATCCTTCCCGATCCGTCTTTTCTATAGCAAGTTTCCACAGATTTGTGGCTCTCGTTAACATTGCGTACTTTGTAAACATTCTTTATTTTTGCCTACGCCAGCTCAGTTGCATTCAAATCACAGTTATACGGAGGTAGACGAAAAATAGTGGTCCCTTTCGAGAGCCATAACACTGACAACATAGTCTTGCTTTTAGATTTGTTGTAAACTGGTTAGCTAATAATTAACCTCAAAATTGCTCAAAATTAAATGGCGTACGTGTGGAAGCTTAGCATATTAGCCACTAGATGTCACAGTGTGTAGCGCATTTCCTGTTTCAAAGTTGTCATCTGTGTTTACGGAAATAGGCGAAACCTACCGAATGAGGACCTGGGACCCGAACGCTCAAGAAATCTTGCGCATATAGTATAGAAAATTATTAATTGGGTCTAAGAAACGTAACTATTTTACTTGATAAAGTTTGATTAAATGTAAATATAAATATTTAATATCATTTCATCCCGCAGGTGTATGTATTTATATGAGGAGAGAAAAAAGGAACAAAGATTAAAAGCTGGAGCTTTTACCTAATAGCGGAAACTACCAGAAATGTTTGGTAGATTTATGGGTAGTAAAAAGAATACACCCCGAAGAGAACTACTCTCTTGAATAAATGAATAAATATTCGGAGTTTGAATAAATGCCATCTATAAACATTATTTTAAGTCTTTAAAGAGAATATTTTTCTTGCTCCCGTTTTCACGTGCGATGCCGTATTTTGTTAAAAGCTGCCTCCCCTTAGGCTAGACATATAGAAAGGACCATATTTATATAAAAACGACAGAGCTTGCAGTATTTTCTATTCGAGAGGTATGTGTTCAGGCAATATCACAACAGGTGGCGTTTCTCCCATGCTGGTCATATACCGCTGTAATATCGTACAAATGTACTTAACAAAAAGACTTGAACCTTTTGGATGTAAACCTTCCTTATGATGAACTATCAATGATATACTGAACTATGGTTTAGAAACAGCTGTGCTTTATTATTTTCGACAGTAAGGTTTTTAATACGAGTGTTGCCGCCAAAAATAAATGAATAACGGAACAATATATGAAATGCTACGTTCACGGGACCTTACACAGTATCGTTTACTTTTATGTCATTTCAAACTGTTAAGAAACGACATTTTACTGCCTACTTCATGTTGAAGGAATAAATATTGGCCAAAAGGTGTCATAACACATGTCTATAAAGAAAAGATTAAGAGAAATAGGTAAGCTTTCAGGAAAAGTAAAATATTTTAAGGCGTTTGATTACCATTCTCTTTTCATGACCGATTAAACAATAGCGAGAAAAGTATATACTGTCGCGAACCCGTATCTAAGATCGCGCGGCTTGTTTACACAAAAGGAACTGATAGGCGAGCAGTGTGATAACCAAGAGCCTGCAGACAAAGATATCATGCAGATAAAGTTCTGCCGAAACAAACAAACTGAGATAAATAGAAATTTCTAGTTACTTCTTGACTGATAGAGACTGTTCGGGTTCTGGTTTATTTTCGAATAATCTAGAAATTATCAGTGAAGTATTTAAAGAGGCGACGATCGGCCAAGAGGCGAGTTGCAAGTTGTGAGTAAGCAGAGAACAGCTGAGAGTGTGGATGTTGTAAACAGTGGAAGTTGAGTAAGCTGTTTGTTATTGTCATCGATCTTGGTAGACTGATTGTTTACGTAACGTAATGCTGCTGTAATCTATAAGTGTATTTCTACGGAAATAAAGAATATTTAGAATTTCGGCAAATTGGACTTTTAATTCTACGAACCCACAAAATCAATGCTGAAAATATTATCTTACACTCTACCCTTGTATAAACTATTCTTAAAAATACATAAATCTCTGCTTCGTGTTATTCGAAGTATTAATTTGAGAAATTAAGTTATTGCTAATTTTATTATAGGTGCAAGGGGATATAGGAATGTAAGGGCTTTAAGCAATAGCAATTCAAGGTTGCTCACTACTGGTTCGAAATTAAATTCTCTTTGCTGACCAAAAGATTAAACAATCAATAGTAACCTTACTTTATAAATATTAGAAGATCCAAATAAATAACCAGAAATATATCAAATGTTTCACTCCACTTAAAGTTCATGCGATATAAATTGTGAGCTTTAGCGAGCTCTTTACATTTTTTGTATGCTAAGAGTTTGTTGCTCACGGCTTACCTGAAAAACCAAAGTCATCTAGGATGAAGACTTGATGACATCATTAGATAGATATGCAAATATTAGTCATTAAAATGTGTTAACACGGGGCATTTCAATTAAAATAGGGCCTTTATGAGGAAACAATTCGAAACATCTTCCATTAATGTGTAGTCTTTGATGGGCGGGTTTCTTAAATGTTTGTGTCGCACTCTTGGAAGGGTAGAAAGAATCTCTCGCACACATATACACACGAATATTTTTCTAAAAATGCTCTTTTTGCTTTCAGGTGACCTAAACAGTATATTTTTCAGTGAAAAGTATCAGATCTTCGGGTGGTACACAATATGTTCTCTACCTTAAAGATAGGTAGAAAAGTAAAACTAAGACATTAAGTTGCACTACAATTCCCGCAGTGAATAATATTATATTAGCCAAGCAAGTTATGTGTTGGGACAAATTAATTAGAATTGTAAGTTAGTAGGGCAATTAGGTGTTCTGTCTAACTCTTATCAATAAAGGCCGGAGAGATGTGCGCTCGCATGCGATACATATCAGCTGGGCACAGGGTATGAATGACGTTAGATGTACAGTCCGGCCACTAAATGCACAAACGTCGAAAACAACGTAAAGTAGCACTCTGCGAACTAGCGAAGCATTGCCTTGTAAATGTACGTAGAAGGAGGTCACGGTGTAGTATAGTGGGACTGTTTTGTTTTCTCTGCAATGTGGCGGTTGTAATGGTCAGGCTAGAATAGAAATGATTTAAAATTTAGATCAACTTCAAAAACCTTTTTAAACTTCACAAAAAATCAACAAAATTATGTAAAACCATGTAAAGCCTTCCTGCTAAAAGATTTTGTTGCCCTACCTTAGTTGTTTACTTGCGTGACTGATAACAGTACAGTCCATGTGCAGTATATCTATGGAAAAACGCCTACGGTCTTTATCAGCAGGAAACCCATTAGTTCTTAGTTCATTTAATTCAGACTTGGTACATTCAGAAATAAAATTGTATAAATACCTAAGAAAATTCATTTAGTTTGTTAAGTTCTAGGCATAAACGTTATTTCAGATGCAAATAAGCACCTGATTTTGAAATGTATAAAGCTTTTGTGTGGTAGATTGGACCTATGGTCATAAAAAGAGCCTTTTTTCTAAAATTTCGTGTCCTAGAATCTCTCACAGTTTAAACAGCCATTTTACTGTGATGGATTATCGGCAGACCTAAAGGCTGAGCTCATCTGATCACATACTTGGTGGTAGCTAAGAAATTAGCCGTTTAACATTACAAGGATTCACGCTACTTAAGGTTACTTTCTCTTATTGCACAAATATTTATTTTAAACCGTGACGTTATTGACACTTCAGCAACTAGCTCATATAATTCTTCAGTAGTTACGATAGAGAAAATGTGCGATTCTTAATTCTCAAAGGTCAAACTCGCTTCAAATAACTCATTTAAGTCAGTAGTCAACATAATCGCTGTGCATTCTACACCCCACCCAATACATGTCCTAAGAGAATGATTCCAGGGTTCTCCACTTCAGCAGTCGGTAACTCATCAAGGGCGGTGTGTTAATGGACACTACATCAGAAGTGCCACACTTTGCGATAACTATTCCCAAAGTTCAAATTAGTAATAAGGAATGTGAAAGTATAAACGTTCTATTTAGCATAAATTGTTGTTTTACAAGATCTACATGGTTGTGTAGTAATATTTTATCTCTTACGGTTTAAAAATGATGCAGAGAATGACAAATGGCTTAAAAGATATTTTCAGAAAATTCAAATGACACATTTGTCATAGAAAAACATACATTTCTTTTTAAAAATGTGTTCCACAGAATCCGGATATTTCCAATGAAATTTTGATATCGCCTTTTCGGGTGGAATACAATATTTCCTCTACTTCTGCAGAAGATTAATAGATAAAGTTAAAACTGACAGTGATTTTATAATTTCTAATGGTTTTTAAAAATTCAGACTCATAAGTAAAAAAGAAACCATTCAAAATTGTTAACGGTACACAGTTGACAAAAACTTCTGTTGAAATCCTAGTTTTTGGTGGAATTCTTTACTTTCTTTAGGTTAAATAAGATAAATTAAGGAACCTTCCTGGAAGTAGTATCTGTACGGAAATAAAGGATATGACATGAAAATCTTGGAGGTATAACATAAGTTATTTTCTAGTAAGTCACTATTAGGTTTCTTTTGCATTCCTGAAAATGACATGAAATTTAAAGGCATCACATAGTGATCTGCTTTTTGAAAAAAAACTGCCCTTAAGCCGGGTAATTTATTAATTCGATTTAGTAATGACTCCTTATTGACTTTTAAGTTTATTAGTAATGTCTGTTTTAACAATATTACACCTAAAGAAATGCAAAGTGTCTGATGAAAAATTATTTCCATTAACAAGAAGTACGTGGATAGGATAAGCATTTGCGAATCAAAGAGTAAATACAGAAAATTATGTGAATGCAACAGGTCAGTATTTTCATTTTTCTGACAGTTGCTGCGGTAGGGATCATCCTGTACATTTAGTGTGAGCGTCATTTTAAAAGTTAAATACATAAAGTTAAGAAAATTAAACAGTACAAATTGTTCTCAGCAAACACTCAATATAGGCGTTTATTGAGAACAAAGCTTAGAATTCTTGATTGCCAAGTTGTATGCAGGGATGAATAGGACTTCCACATTCCAATAAAAAACGCAAAACTGAGCCCATTAAATACAGATACAAATTAAGTAGTGAAGTCGAACAGGGCGACGGAAAAACAGTGGTACTAAAATAATACAAACGAATATATTGGTTGTTACCTTGAACAGGGAGACAATTCATATTCGAAAACGTATCCCCAGGAGTTAAGAAAGAATGCTACTGAATATGGAGACAGATCCCGTGGAAGTCCCTAACAATTTCGGCATCAAAAATGCACTATGATAGACCTGTTAAACAAGCAGCCATCTAGTGTGCTCGGGGAGTTATTTTCCTTGAACAAGTATCTGCGCTGATTGTCCAGCACCACTTAGAACGGCCAGCTTAACTTCTAAAGGAAGAAATTGAAACTGTGAAAAAAATTATATAAAGAATTGAAGAATCTAGAGATCGGTCATTCATATGCTGAAAAAAAGGAAATCTGTGAACTTGTTAAGAAACCAATTCATTGGTAGTAGACTTGGAATAATTAATATCAAATATTCAACATGAGATGATTTCTAGTAAATTTAACATCACACATGCATCCTCTTTTCTGACAGTATCTTAGTTGTATCTGAACATCCTAAAACAAAACAAATATGAATGCAGTGCATGCAAACTTCAAATGCTCCATCTGTTAAACATCAGAAAAAGGAACATCGTTCCACACAAGAAATAACAATAGAAGTAACCAGCAACATAAATCCCTTGTGCTTCAACAGCACATTTTAAGCTTTCTACAACTGCCAGTTCGTTTATTCATGAGAGAGTGAGTGAGACCTCTGGGAACGAGTTAAGCATATCTATAGATAACACTAAAAATATTGCAGTGTTTATCTAACACGGCAAACTAAAGAAAAGCGATTGCTTTTTTCGTATTTTCATTTCTACACAGAATTACAAATGTGTTTCAAATTTCGTATAGCTATCAATAACTTTATTCAGAGAAAATATTTTAATTGTAACTTGTTCAACATCCGCGCGTTTGTCGCAAAAATAAAATATTTAAAGAAGCTAAAATAACACGTTTTTAAATAGATATACACAAACTTTCTATATAGATTTTTATTGCTTTTCTATTCTTTAACAGGATAATTTCAAAACTTTAAATATTATTTTTGTAGCAGTTTACGTAATTTTAACCATATATAACCTTATCCCAGTTATTTTAACATTCCTCTCTGTGAAATTCTGCTTACAATATAAACAGAGGGATAGCAAACACAATTGTATGAAACAATTAATTTACAAAATAATAATGTTAATAAAATTTTAATAAAATAAGGCAGTGGAAGTACACGTAGGCCATTAGGCCGTGTGTTATTGAGTATTTAAAAGAGCACTATTGCAGCTGTATGATCTTTAAGACTAAAAGTCATGGTTTTTTTAATTGAAAATAACTCAATGTGTTTTTTAATTTTTGGTTAAGTTTCAGCTCTGGATAGCCTTACATAGCGTGCATAGGGTATTCATGCACTCCGAGGCCGTACAGTGAACCTTTTCAAAAACTGTTTCGTATTATGCATTTGTTTACTATTATTGCGGTTAGTAGATATTTGTTCATTTGTTAGTTTTTTGAGAAACTAAATTCACAAAAACGAGTGGATCTTTTATTAAACCTATTGTAATTATTTTTATTCATTAGTTTAAAATTTGTATCTCCGACGAAATCTTGATATTACATTTTTTGATGAAATGCTATAGTTTCTGTGCTTAGTATAGCTAAAATTTGAGAAAATAGTTATAGTAGCTAAATTAACGGAAGGAAAAGTATAAGGTTCTATACAAGGAAAAAGTAAATATTACTTGTTATAATGATTATAAATATTAGTCGCTGTTATGTGTATTTTCAAAAAGGGTTTTTACGCACCTAGAATTGATTTGAGAATTTAATGACAAGTTGAGAAGACTGTTATTTATGGCTTCACGACTTCATGTACTATACAGTTTAAATAACAAAAGGACCTACTCAACTAGTTATATTTGTTATTTTTGAGAATAGCATGCTCAAAGATTTTAGGCTGTACGAAACGTATAAAATAAAACGTCGGAAATTGCAGTAATTCCTGAGTTTTTTCACGTGTGCTTTGCATATAGGTATACAAGTGACAATTTCACCGTTGCTAACTTAACTAGTGTTTTAAGTGGCCTGGCCTGTGAATACTTTCATGATAGTTTCGTCTTTTTACAAACATTAGGGCTAGCGTAACAATGAATGACGTTAACAAAATAATAAACTTTGAAATTTCTGTCGTACTTATGCTGATTTATCTTTGAATGATTTATATCCGTGTTTTGTGCACAAATTAATGCAAAGTGTTTTCTTTTTATTATAACACATTTACACAAAATACTTTCAGCTAGTAATGCACTATTATAAAAGTTTGAATTTAGAATCCTTACTGCATAAGTTGCATTGTTCTTTTACCTGAGTTTACTAAAATTAATTTTTTATCACTTCAAGATATACCGTTTAGAAAGAAAATTGCATAGCAAACGAGCGATAATTTCCTGGAACTTAATATTCTAAAATATTGTTGCATTCTATTGCATATTTTATTAAGCTTTAGCGCATTCTTTATCATTTATCCCGTGGTACACATTTTATGAGAATAAATACTTCACAATTTGTTAGAAATTCAGGTTTATGAATTTGTCAAGGTGTTAAACTTTAAATTTACAACACAGAAACTGAAAATGCTGCATTTCAGAAGCTGTACTGGACAAGGGAAACCGCATCGTTATGGAGCGTGGTTTAAATACGCATTTTGGAATTAAGATTCCCACAGCAGTCACCGAGCGGGATGTCTCAGGCGCTTTCGTCTGTGGCCCACATTCAGGAGGCCCGGCTTCGATTCCCGTTGCCGACCTACCTGACCCATTGGTTTTTTCGTATTTTTTTCCTGGTCGCTAGGCTAATTACATCCCCCGACTTTCTTGTACCTCCATTTCATCTCCATTGTCATCTCATATCTTCTCACATCTGGTGGTGTCTTTCAGGGTAGAACTGTCGGTGGGTGTCTCGGCGGTGCATGGTAGGATGATATGCTCTGAGGAAAACTAGTTCCTCCTCCGATAGGTCGGTTGTTGGCCTCAGCTCCTCTGCTGGGACCATTTCAGGACCACCAGCTAGAGACTTTTGGGGCTCGGTTGTTGGGCTCGTTGCCGTCTCGCTGTAGGGCAACGAGTTCGTTGTCCTGACCTGTAGGGGAAGGTCTCTAACCAAGTAAATTGTAGAGACCCTACCCCCTGTACTGTCGTGGCTCCTCGGTGATACCGAAATTATGGTTTGACAGAAGCAGTCATGATAGATGTCGAAGGAATGTTAGTTCTTTGTGACGACCAAGGCCAAGGCCAGTTCAGTGGGGAAAGTGTTGTAACAATGCCATGAACGAAAGAAGCAGTGTCCTTAGAAGGTTTCTAAAGGAATTTTCACTTGACGTATATGAATAGATCGTTTACAATGGCGACCAAAACAGCCACAAAAGGACCTTGTTTGTGTAAAAAAGTTTGAAAAGGGAAAGTTAGGAGATATATACACGCACGCAGTTGTGGTTAAGGCACTCTCCGGCGTAAGGCCGAGGGAGATGGTTCGCGGCTAGGAAACCATTATAAACATTATCCGGGGTGTAGTCGATATAAAGAGAGGAGTCTGAGACGTCAAGCCTATTTGAGCGGTCAACTTGTTCTGTCTTGAATATCTGTCGGGTCATCAAAAGTTATCGAGAAATATAATTAGCATTCAGTTACTATAAACCGAGATTGGTAACCCTCCGTCGGCAGCTTCCATTTCGAGGTTTGAAATAAGAAGCAGTGAATAAATAATTTGGAGACGGGCATTCCAGTGTTGTAAAATTTCCTTCTCACACACATCAACGCATACCCTGAGAGCAACCTCATTGCTCACTATAATATTTGCTTCAAACTGGTGCACAACGTGGAGCTGTGGTAACACTTGATCGCCACCACCCTCATTTTCGTATCATCGGGTCGGCCGCCCTCTGTCTCCTTCGTCTCATCCTTTCTCCCGGGGGTGTCCCCACTTGGGGGCATAGGAACAAAGGGCCCAGCATGGTGGCTTACGTACCGAATCCCATCCATAATGAAATCCAAATCCCCTCAGCAGTCTCTCTCTCTCTCTCTCTCTCTCTCTCTCTCTCTCTCTCTCTCTCTCTCTCTCTCTCTCTCTCTCTCTCTCTCTCTCTCTCTCTCTCTCTCTCTCTCTCTCTCTCTCTCTCTCTCTCTCTCTCTCTCTCTCGTGTGCGGGCGTGTATATGATTGTTCAGCGCTCATGATTTTTCCAAACGTGTAATTCAATTGAAAGCTCGATCGGTATCAAGAACCGATAGCATGTACATTAGCATTTAAACGTGATAGAACATTTTACTAAATTAAAATAAATCTATATTGCTTAAGTATTACTTACATAAGTGTTTTAAAGGCAATTTTAAGCTTTTGCAGGGTCAAGTAAAATGTATTATGTATAAAAAACATTTAAATAGATGCAAAGGTGCATAAGATTAGCCAAAACTATAAATAAAAGCGGAATCGTTTATTTAAAGATGATTTTCAAAACATTGTAAACTTTACGGAGGCTTTCTCGAAAATCAGTGTTAATTTCATTTTTATTTATCTTGAGGACAATATTCACTTCGTTCGCGCAATACATATGTACGTTGGGCATTTCAGGTGGTCAGGGGAAGCAGTTTAACTGCATTTAAGTAAACTTTTGGGAATGTAGGTTTCGCGTTTCAGGAAACTAAGAAAATAGGATACCTTTCATTCCTTTTTGAATGTTTGAGGAGATGTTGACATTTTATTCCTTATAACATCATAATTAGTGATCATTTAATTAGCATCTAAACCCAAAATGGCACTTCTCCCGCCAAACAATTTTGCTCTGCTCGCGATGTAACTGGCGAACGTGTAACTTTATTTTACGTTTGCCTGAATAACGAATAGTTGATGACGAGTGGTTTACCACACATGAATTCCATGCAAAAGCACTGTATCGATTCGAACGTCTGACCTTCAGAAGTTACCTCATTATACCCAGCAATGACGCGATATATTTCTCAGAAGGCGGTGCAAGTGGTGGAGGATGGCGGTGGAATGAGATGATATTTTTTTCGTGGATTCCAATACGTCATTGTTAAATGCTGAGGGATGTTTAAGTCACATGTAACTCCCCTTTTAGCTCCACGGTAACCCACTGCATCCACACACTTCCTCTTTGTGTTAGATGTTTTTCTCAGCTTTTCATGTTTCCTATTTTAAGTTTTGCTTCGATTTTATATAAATTTGTGAACATTATCTCTGATATACTATCTGAAGACTACAATGCACTTTTTAAAGCCGCTTTAATCATTGTCTCGCGAAATTTATACTAAAAATCTGCATAGAAACGTGAACTTCATAAAAACAAAACGATCTTTGTATTTAATAATACAAAGTACAATAAAGTGCTTACTTTTATTTTCACCTTAATGAAATATTAAAAACACGTTACTATCATTATTTCCTAAAAATGTTAATGTTCAAGGACATTTCTAATATTTTTACTAATTCTGAGCATTTTAATTATTGTACTACTTCAAAAATTATTTGAACTAAAGCTTTGAAATTTTGCACATATATTTGCTTATTTATCCTTATCCACTTTCTGTTAAAGTAGTCACAATCATTTAAATTTCCAATTCACATATCCTCTATAGCTTAATTTCACCAGAGTAACATGAATATTTAAGTATATGATGTTGATTGATTTACTTCGATTGTGGTACATTTTTCTTGGTTTTCTGTATTTTCATTCTGTTTTTCATTCTGCAACAGGTATTTCCGTCTTTTGTTGTAATAACTGAGTGAACGTTTTGTGCTTCTGAACTCGAGTTCTGACACCAAATGTTAAATTAGTTACCTATTTTCATTCCTGCAGTGTGACGCAATGCGGCCAATTAGAAGGGAGCATAAAGCACCTTTTAATTGTCTATCAGCAACACGTGCACGTGTCACCTTAGTAGGTTTCATAGAAAGCAAATACAACTATTGAAAACTATATACAAAACGTAAGGTAAAGATATTCTTACCTAAGTGCTTTCTAAGCGAAGATATGTATTGGCATTACTCTTTTTGTGAAATTACTGGAGAAGAGCATATATGCAATATTCTTTTGCCAAAATTTACTTTGTAAAAAACTGTTCACCTCAATGAAATAGCCTGTCAAGAGAGATTCGCTAAATTTGGAGTCATTTAAAAACTTTTTTGTTAATGAATGTAGAGAAGAAATCATCTCGCTGCATTTCGTAACTATAATTTTATTTTTATCCGCGATATTTTATTCGCACTCAAAACTTTTTCTATAACATATCTTATTTGTTACAGTTGACACATAAATGAACCTTCCCTAATGTTATAGCCAAAATATGTTTAATGTATTTCACCTTGTTCACGGTAAGAGCATTTTAGAAAGAATGTTCTATTAGTTTAATACTAAATGTGAAAAGAACATACAGATTTTACCTCACGAGCTGTGACAGTCCACTCGATGGAAAAAACACAAAAAAAAGCAGTAAGTTGTTTTAAGGAACCATGCTTTTCCAGCTATGAATAGTTCTCTATCTCTCATCCTATTTGAGTTATATGCACTTCAATCAATGGGTAAAACTGTGTAAAATGTTCAAACTATATGTGCTAATATTTGGCCTATTTCACAAACATATGAATAAATACAATTGCTGATAATAAAATAACAATATGAAAACTTTTCGTTGTGAAAGGTAGTTTTGGTTTGGCAGACTTTGGTGATATGTTCAGACTCTATCTGTTAACTACGGTAGAAGTTTGGAATTCATTCGATATTTATTCTCTATTTTTTTCTCTTTTTGTTTTGTTCACACACATTCTCGCCCGCCTCGGTAGCCTGTCTGTCTCACGTTCAAGAGGTCCGGAATTCGAATCTTGGTCTGGTTTTTTTCCGGGAAATCCCTTATCCGGAAAGGCGAATGTCCGTTAACTGTAAGCTCGATGGATCTTGGGCTCATTTGAGCATCATTTCACCCATTCCATTCATTATCTGATATAACTTAACGTTGGAGGACGTAAAAATAATGCTCCTCTTCCTCTTTAACTTAAAGGCAGCCAAAATTAGGCACCGCGTCTCCAGCTTTCTCGTTCTATCCAAAAATCTTTTCCCATTTGGACTGCATTGCCCTGTCTGTGCAGTATTCGTTCTACTGTCAAAGATTCCATTTCTTTACTAAATTAAAAATCTTAATTATACTGAAATTGATTTATTCTTTGTCATTTGATTTGATGCGTTTAACTACCCCTAAAGAATTAATTTCTAAATCATGCATTTTATTTAAGTAAATTGGGAAGTTCACTTCTGTGGAACATTACACATATGTAGATACGACTTTCGGTTTTATAATCCTGCGTCTTTTATCCCTAGAAATTCAATTAATTATTCCAAAGGTGTCACGGAATTTCTACGACTTTTTTTATCATAAGTGACACATGAGTTGCGTGCGTATTTTTTACGCTAGTGTTTTGATCCACTTCCCATTTGTGCTCTTAATGCAAATTTTTAATTCTACAGTTAATGCCGATAACCGAACCCACATACGCCTTTTGGCTTCTTTACTGCACGTATGTGCATGGAAGATATGAAACCCTTAAACTTTCGTAATGTTCTTCATTGCATATAATCATCAATCATAGTAACATAATTGGATAGTTCAACTTTGCCTTTCAAATACTATCCGAGTATGTACTTTCCGTTTCTTTGTTGATATTTACTTACGATTTAATATGTTTAGTAGCTAATTATGACCTGCAAGTCATTTATTTAATGTGAATCAGGCGTCGGTAACACATCGCCTTTCCGAAATCATTTTTAATGCTAATGACCTTAACACTGAACTAATGTTGAGATTATTTCTTATAACACTTTCCTTCTAAATTTTGGAACAGAAATAGTGTAGCACTCCTGCGTTAAGTGTATTGGAGAATCGTGGAAGTCAAAAGTGCTCAACCAGGCCACTATACTTAAATTTTGCACTCTTTACTGTAATTACTTGTCACGTGTGCTTGAACATTTGCTGTTATTAAACTTAAACTTTTTATTCCGGGTTATACCTTGATACTGATTTTTACCCTAAATATATTCCTACCATAAAATAGAGAAAAATGAATATTAGCTCCCATTACCTAATTTTCGGTTTCATGGATGCTTTGTTCAGCAATCAGAATCGAATTTAATGGAATTTGAAACACTTGGGACTCAAAACTTTACCTCCGAATGTGTTTTCTTCTTTTACTTGTAAATTACTGGCGTTATTTCCAAAAGATATCTAGCAAGCCTATAATTAGCTGTTTTTATTTTTGGTACAAACTATAATATATGTACCTTTGTTTAATTATAATAGTTGAAGAATTGCTAAAGCTTTCATCTGTCTTCTTCACTTAATCATATTAACATTTTGCAGAAATGCTTTAAATGCACAAATCGAACATTCTAAAAACTGCGAGCCTATGCGGCAAACGCAGAGATCTTGAAAGCGAGTGGGCAGCCTAATTTCGTACACATAAACATCTAGAAAAACATAAACATGGGAGGTTAACACGTTAACAAACAAAAGTACATATTATCTAGATATATTTGCATTAGGTCCGATTCATTTCCCGTGAATTTCAAGATGACAATCTTTTCACTTCTCCCTAAGAAACGATTTCCACAGACAGATGGTAGTTTGACAGTCCGCCGCATCCTTTTTAGGCAGCACTGTTCAGTATACATATGAAGCTAAGGGCTTTCTACTTTAGCAGCTAATGAAGATGAAGCGTCCCTCCAGGCTGAATATTTCCATAGAAATTTGACCATTTATTAAATTAAACATTTTGCCTGACTTTATATATAAAAGCAGGCCCATCCATTACAATGAATTTCAGTATCTAAAAACTTAGATTTTTAGAGAAATGTCGATTACATTATTAGAATAAATTAATAAAAAGTGCAAGTCTAAAAGTTAATGTTATTGTAATTAAGTTGTAATTAAGAAAATATGACATCAAATACAGCTTAAAATTTACCATCAGTTAGTTATTACTATTGACGAAGAAAATTCATAGAGATGAAGGGCCCAACGATATTTTCTGTATGGGAAGGGGACGCAGAGATTTCAAGTTTTCAGCAGCACTGGCAATTTTTCCTCATCTGCACTGATCATCCAGTCGCTTTATATGACAGGAGGAAGAAACCATAGAAGGAGGCGGAAGGAGAGATCTGCTTAAACGAGCTCTTAATTTAGTAGCTGTTCCCAACAGGCCAGAAGAAATTTCATTTGTCAAAAAAGTAAACATAATTATGGCACTTTAAGTCATGTTGGGTTCGGTAAATATTTTCAAAATATTTTCCGTGTAACTGATGAATAATTTGTGATGGGTAAATTTTCTCCTATTCTTGGCGTATCCTCGGAGGTGGTAAACTTAAGCCCAAGTTAATAAGCTATGATGTATTCGCGCACGCACGCACTCATACGCACACACAGTGTTTGAAAATTCATACCAATAGCAATGAATAAGTTGGAAATGGTCAGTTCTCTCTTTCTATACATACATTATATACATACATACATACATACCCACCCAGCTATCCGCCTACAACCCGCCTGCCCAACTACCTGCCCACCTACCTGTCTACCTACCTACCTGCCTGCCTGCCTGCCTCCCTACCTACCTGCCTACCTACCTACCTACCTACCCACCCACCCACCCATCCACCCACCCACCCGCCTACCTACTTACCTGCCTGTCTACCTACCTACCTACCTACCTACCTACCTACCTACCTACCTACCTACCCACCCACCCACCCACCCACCCACCCACCCACCCACCCACCTACCTACCTACCTGCCTGCCTGCCTACCTACTTACCTACCTACCTATGTATAAATTAGGCAGGAATGTTTTCATCTATCTATTGCTGTTTAGGAGTTTTGTCAGTGGCTCAAAATGAAGTGAACTACATAGCTGGTTCCCAGAAAACTCAACATACAGTTTATTTTTCATGAAAATGTTTAAAAGTTGCGAAATTTTAATACAGATCGTAGTACTTTCTAAGAAAATAAACATTCCAAAATGTTTTCATGTAAAGACCACAAACTTACTCTGGCTGTAACACATTGGATGTGGTGTATTGGATTGATTCTTGTTGCAGTGTAAATGTTTGCGTTTCGTGCGTGCTGTTACGGGTGGTTTTGATCCTGTTTTGTTTTATTACTGTCAGGTGCGTCTGCTGCTATGTAAACATGATGCGTTACTTATTTGTGGAAAAGTATCTTTTTAAGTGTAAAGTTTAATTTAAATCCGAATCTGCTTGCCGTTTACTCAGGGAGTTTTTGTTGAAACGTTTTTAAAACCTGTACCACTTGTAAAATACTACACCGCGATTCGGGTTCGGCGTTGGACGAGAAACTTTATAGATCAGTTTCAACAGAAAATTAAACTAGATGAAACCTGTTTAGAGATTGAGTCGAGAATCTCCAAACAAATTGATTGAATAAACAGGTGTATCCGTTTTCTGCGAGAAATTCTACACTCTGTTAAAATTAAAATGCTATCGCTTTACAGGGGCGGAAGCGTTGAAACAAAATGATCCCTGTAAGCGTGCAATTAGTTTTTTCCGATCTGTAGAAAGTGGTTTCATTGGCACACAGCTTTTAGTTTTCTCTTTCATGTAATGGACGCGCGAACATTCGCAGTAGGCGATACTAGGCTTCCGAAAAACCTGCAGGCTACTGTATGAAAAAATCTTGTGAACTGAAAATTAGTGTGGTATGCGATAAGCACTAAAATAGTGATGATAAAAGGTCCCGTTTTCTTTAATTAAACCGTTAATACGGAGCAACATCAGAGAGTAGTATTTGGGTTAATTTTGATTTGAAAACCGAAGAAAAAAGTTAAGGTTAGATAACAGAAGTGTTTCATGTAGAGATTTATAAGTCTTAACTTGTCTCATTCTTCCCCAGAGTTATTTCTAGTACCTAATTACAATGTTTATTTATGGGGTTATTTGAATCAGAAACTCTAACGTTCCAGCCCTCATACACTATAGGAAATTATATCGTGGAATAGATCACAAGTGTTTTTGCCGCTGAGTTAAGGCGAATGAGTAAGACTTGTTATGGTGTCATTTTGAGTGCATAATGTCAACTCTTTCAGCATTTGCCGTAAGGTAAACATTTTAGTGCGCTTATACTTGAACAATTTCCCCTGCGACTCAAGTTCTTTCGCACAGTGGAGAGAGCCTCTGAGTGGGTTATCATATACTATGAACCTATATATTGTATTATTTACGTGGTAGAGAAAGTAAAAATATCGAAAGTTTGTGATCTACGAATGCCTAATATAATGGAAGCTATACCGTATTTAACATTACGTCATGCAAAAGGAAATAGTTCTGATTACGACACATACTGTATTCTAATTCACACCTGGAATTCGGTTCGGAGTAGTACGTAATAAATTTAGTTTGTATTTTTATACAGACGAGACATAAGGTACTAGAGAGATTTTATTCGTTAAGTTAAATTACCGAAAACCTTCAGCAATCCTATTATTGAAGAAAGCATGCGGTCTTGTGCTTTTCTTTGAGAAAATGTTTTGCTTAATACAGTTGCACCTTAGCTTTGGACACATTTAATCTTCATTTAATCATTTAATCTTCATTGTGATCGCAAACTAGCGTGGATTAAAATACCCAATTCGAGATCACAGTATTATTTTTATCCTTGTAAGATAACCAAAATTTGATTTCAGCTAATCAGTAGTGGCACTATTTGACTCGGCTGAAAAAGCAATATTATATATAGTCAAATAGCCCAGTCAAATAGTGCCAATACTGATTAGGTGAGATCAAATTTTTGTTATCTTACAAAGATAAAAAAAAAAGAATACTGTGATCTCGAATTGGGTATTCTAATCCAGGCTAGTGTACCATTACGATAAAGGTCGTAAGTTATATATAATATATATTTATACATTTATATGTTATATATATTTATATATATAACATTTATATGTTATATATATTTATATATTCTTAGATATTTATATATTATTATATATTTATATATTATGACTTTATGGGTTCGTAGAATTAAAAGTCCAATTTGCCGAAATTCTAAATGTTCTTTATTTCCGTCGAAATACACTGTTAAATTCTCATGTAACAACATTACATCACATATACACAGTCTTACAAGGTCAATGACAATAACAAACCGTAACAGCTGATTACAACGCACTATCGTTAACTGCTTAGCAAGGCTCATTATTACCATGAAACTTTATCCGCCGACTGTTTTCTTATTTGTGCCGAAACATTTATGCCCAGCGCCGCGACAATATTATATATATATATATTTATTTATTTATTTATATAATGAATCAAGAGTGAAGCTATAGATTGGAAATGAAGGTTTCTCTTTTTGCATAACGCCTCGATGAAATCGTGTTTTACATTATTTGGTACAGGGAAAATGTCATATTTTGGACAAAGGATGTGGTTTTATACTCGTAAAACATTGGAAAAATTTCTTATTCTATAAACAACTAGAAAAACGATATCCTAAATTAAAAGTATATACACCTTTTATAAGTATCCGCATAATTAATGATAAAAATAAAGAAAATACAGGACACACGAGTAATATAATAAAAATTGTATATGTTCCTTAAAAACAAATTAATAGTATCATGTTCCACGTACACCATTCTTTCTGTGATTCCATGTGCAGTATTTTGCAAATTTTTAAGAATATTGGCAATTTTTTGCGAGTTAGCATCTTTTAGCTACAATTGGGTTCCTGGATATATCAGAAATAGTCGTTTCTGAAGGTAACCGCACAACTGAAGGTCTGTCGGATTGAGATCTGGAGATCGCAGTGGTGACTTTTTTGGAATGCGTCTACTGATTGACACGATACCATGGAGCATAAGGACAATGTTATCCACATCCAGAGATAAGCACACCATATGTGAAGCACACCATAATAGCTCTGAACTTCCTCAGTAACATGCTTATTTAATTTTTTTTTTTTTTTTTTGATGAATTTTGAATTGAAGCTACACCATGTAGTAGATTTAAATCATGTTAATTAAATTTTAACATTAGTTATCTGACACAAATTATGTAGTTGTGTATGTTAACTCCGGCATTAAGTGAGGCGTGCTTCGTCTGTTAAAAACGCACAACGTTGTCCAACCAAACATCAATTTGAATGTTGGCTAGCACAAATAAATCACATCTGACCCGCCTGTCACTTTAATGCAAACACGGGTTTAAGTTTATATGGAGACAGGCTGCAATTTTTCTTAGAATTCTCCATACTGTGGAACTACTCATTTGAAGTACCTCGATACCCGAACAACTCTACCAATTCCATAATTATTTATACGTTATTATTTGCAAGAAATACCTCAGCAATGGTCACATAGTCAGTTAATTTTCGGCCCTCCAGATTTATTATCGGCAATAGCACTAATTTCCCAATGCTTCCTGATTAAATCACCATAATTTCGAATGCAGAATAGGTCTGTTGTTAAATTTTTTAAAACTTACAATTTTTCCCACACTCTGACAAAAATATTTCTTCCTTTCATAATAGCAATGGATTAGCCGTATTTTTTCACTTAGTGATAGTCATGATTTGCATCTTAGAAATTGTTAGAGCAGTATGAACAAAATTACTAATGTTTTATTCAGTAAAATGTTGTGCATGGTATGATGAAACTGTGGGGCAAAAACCAAAAGAAAGCATATGGCATTGCTTCCCCAGTATGTGACCGTATTTTTTATCCTTTCTGAAATATATTTACAATAGTTTTAAGTAGTTTGGAGTCGATTTTGAAAGATCTTTTCAATCGATATTACACGGGTTTTTCCCCTAGTGATTTTTCTGTGTTAAGGGAGGCCAAAACCTGTTCCCAATAAAATATCCAGATTGTAATTTTAATGCAACACGAAACTTACCCTATTTAAGTGATAAGAGTATTAAGTTCGTATGATATTTTCTACTTGTCAAGTGCCTATTTGAATATGGCATTCGGGAATGAATCCTTCCACTGTATTTTGTTTGCATAGCACTAAAATTACCTACCTACCTACCTACCTAGCTAGCTACCTAAGATGAAATGTAACATTTCCTTAAGAGTTTGGCATCGCACCAGAATCCATAAACCCGAACTTGCTCGTGTGTGAGATTGGTGGACCACTTGGAAGAGCGTTACCTTCGCTACGTTCTTTGTCACGCCACAATGGATGTGATAAATTAAAATGTGCATGTCAGCAAAATATCTCCAGTGAAGCTTCAAAGTAGTTTGGTAGTCTTACACTGTAAAGCATGGAACACATACAAAGGCACGAATGGTAAAGTGAGAATCTCTCGTCCCAGTGACACGTTTTGTTATGGGATGGCCAGGGTTATATGGATGGCTGACATGTCTATATCATTTCTTTATAAAATTATTAATCTTACTGGTCAAAACTTTCAGTTAATTGGTTTAAGCTAATTAAATGTTCAATAATATACACTTTACTCCATAAAATAAAACAAATAAATACCGTTTGTGTAATTGAATAAATTTTAATTGTAATCATGTCTTTTTGCAGGTAAGTGCCGGCTGTAATTAGCAGAGTTTAGTACAGTTAAAGTGCCAGGGGTAAGTTAAAACCAAACCTTCTATTCTTGATAATGGGGTTATATGCTGCTAAAGATCTTCAAGAGACATCATATACTCATTGCTTAGTTCTCCGACATTAATGAATAATCTTCTTATAAGGTGCAATAGCTAATGATACGACGACAGTTTATTGCATTTAAGATTTTATTATTTTTGTTATTGCCGAGTAACTTTGCAGTGTCATTCAATTTTGTGTAGAGCATACGATTCTGGTTTGACGGTTCTTAGCTGAGTAATTCCTTGAGATGCATTAAGAGTTACATAATCCATGAATGTCGTTATTTTGCACCAATTGTAGGCTATGAATTGTAATTCGCCCTAGTTTAAATGTTGATTGGCTACCAACGTTCCGCACACGACAACCTTGGCCTTCGGGGTCACCTCGCCCCACCATGTGATGACCGGGCCCATTTCTCAGGTGGAGGCACCCAGAGGGCGGTGTCCGTTACCTCCAATGGTAGAGTGATAGTAAAGATGACGTGGAGGCGAGAGGACCTACAGCTTATACCGTGGACTGTTTTGATTTTCCGAACACATTGGGCATAGGCGTCATTTCACATGTGCTTGACAGCGGTGAAGGCAAGGATAGGGCCGACTTAAAATCGCCACCCCAGAGCTTGGAATCAATCTCAGGACCCTTAGCACGGGAGCCACGAACGACACCACTGCGCTACCCCGGCGTCCAGTTTGAATTTTGTAAAGAAGATTGCAATATTGTTGATACTTCAGTATTTTGTAGAGCACTTAAGTAATGCACAACATATTTATACACACCAGGAAAAAGAACGTTTTTGTTTTGTTTTCTGTTTTTGTAATTTATGTCCTCCAACGTTAAGTCATATCGGACGATGAATGAAATGGGTGAAATGATGCTAAAATGAGTCCGGGCTCCATGGAGCTTAGAGTTACCCGACATTCATCTTCCAGGATAAGGGAAAACCCCGGAAAAACCTTATCCAGGTAACTAATTCTGACCGAGATTCGACCTCGGGACCTCTTGAACGTGAGGCAGACAAGCTACCATCTACGCTACCGAGGCGGGCAGACACGTAATGCACAACATATTTATACACACCAGGAAAAAGACAAGTCATTATCACACTCGCATAGACAATAAATGAGTGAAATTTGTGTAATGATAGCTTGTTCACTATATAGCAATAATGAGAATACGATTAAGTATAAAGAGCTAATCAGAATAACAAAGGAAAAGAATACAAGGGAATTGAATATCGATCACTCACATGACAGGATATGATTAATCTCAAATGCCTTGTGATTAACGGAAGCGAAATTTCTATATTTCATGAGCCTTTGGGTTAAATCTAGAATGTCGACCTTCAGATTACTAAAATGTACATTAATAGAATTCCGATCTGTTACAATCCCATCACTTTTGCAACTATATTGTTTATTGCTGATAGACAATGAGGAACATTTCGTTTTCAATTTGGTTCATTCTAATTCACATAAAACTTGCAGGAAAGTATTAGATATCTTGTTAAAAGAATAACTGTAATTCCGGCCTGTAAGTTCCACACTCTTTCATTGCAGTAGTAACAAATGAATATCGAAATCACATTAAAACAGTCATTACTCCACAGATGACAGCGGAGTAATTTATTTTCGCCGCTTTGTCTATATTGCTATATAAGCTTAGCCGGTGTAGAGTGTTATCTTGGAATCCTCAGCGAGTGAACCCTCCGGAAGTAGAGGCTACGGTCATATTTTGTTATGCCGAACTATCGCGTAAGGAAAAGAAATAAAATTGAAAACAAAGTGAAGTGAAATGAAAAGTGAAACTAGATGGTGATATGTGTATAAGGGTGCCCAACTGCAGTGGTTATCAGCGCCCTTTAAAGAATCATGCCTGGCAGAAGCCAGATATAAATGGTTTTAAAACTGTATATAAGTGTAAATAAACTTAGAGAGAAATACATGTACATAACAAAAATAAAATAAAAAGTTTAAGGCCAAACGGCAAAAAATTATCTGAAATCTAACTTAGAAAAGAACTTAAAAACCATCTCCACTGCTTTGTTATCATCCGCTTGTACAAAGTGAAACTAGTTAACATGGTTGTGTGACAGTGTGACTTCAGTAAAATCTTGGGAAAAACTGAACTAGGTCGTTAAGCTACAGTGAACACTGTGTGAAGCAACAGTTTGTTGTGAGGGGGGACTGATTGAAGTCGTAATATTCTATTGCTTCTTATAGGCGCTTTGATCAGAGTTGAGTGGTCGGATCCTATTTCTTCAAAGTAATGTGACTGTGGGTTCATGAAATTAAAAGTCCAATTGCACAAACTCAAAATGCTCTTTATTTCCACCGACTTACAGTTGAACACTTGCCAATTACACAGAATTACGTAATGCACACAATTGCGATTCACCAGTTCGTCCGTCACAGTTCCACTTTGCTCTCGCAATTACGTACACTCCTCAGATGCACGTACACAGTCTTCTCGTCCGTACACTAGCACTGCACTCTTACGCTGCTCGCCAAGAACTGACTGAACTGACGTGCCACTGCAGCCCCTTTTATAGGGATATCACTGTTTTCTCGAAGTCTCGTGGTTCAGTGAATCGTCACGAAGTTTCGAGACGGTAAGGGGGAGGGGGGAAGAGACGGCACAGTGCTCGCGCCGCTCCTCTAATTATCCCTTCAGTTAGTGACACGAGACAAATGGGTAGGCGTAGTCTGAATGCTTTCCCTCTGGCCCTATTGCCGGCCGGTTCTATAGGGAGTTCCGACGTTCGGGTGACAGTAATAAACAGCCAGGCATTATCTGTATGAATGTTTTCTTGTCTGTACTTTTTACAAGCAATATTATGCATAACATTGTACAAAAAGTCTTTCATGTCATTAACAGTATACAAAATACTGCCCTTGATTCACGATTAAACTCCATCATCAGAGCGTTACCGTTTTATTACCAGAAGCGGACGTAATAAGTTTCGCCATTTTATATTTTACACCAAAGCTTCCTGTATTTCCCTTAAAGCTCCAATCCTGACAACTTGTGAATTTACTTTTGGTAAAAACAGATCTAAGTATCGCAAGTACAGTCGTGTGAAACAGGTTTTGCCGATTACATTTTCACATATAGCTTCCTTTTATTTAGTGTTTGCAGAATCTCCTCATGTGCGACATAGCCTATGAACAAAAGTCATACGTAGGGAATAATAGTAAGAGCGTAAGTATTTTATCTGAGTGGCTGTCGCATACCGGACCCGGACTAGAATTTTTGTTTGAAGATAGAAGTGTGGCTCTCAATTTATAACCAATGAACAAAGGCCGGTCTCAGACTCAGGATCGAAGGAAAAGTGGGAAGTAAGAAACAAATGTAATGACAGAAATGGCCATGGAAAGTGGGTCTGGGCGTGGCAGAAACAGTTTGCTATATCCTTACCAACATAAACCATTGTGCATTATATCGGCACGGTTTCATGCACTAGACTATACCTCTGCCCCTTTCTCAACCTTGTTCTATTTTTGGAAGCAAAATACACCATTTCCTGATTCTCAATTACCTCCCGCTCTCCAAAGAGGAGAATTTCATGTAACGAAAAGTTTTTGTTACTCTTCTAGAAAACTCATTTTCCGTAATGCAGTAGTGCATTATTGTAATATAAAAGTTTCTGCAAAGGCACCGAGGCATCCATATCTCACGTAGATATTACTTAAAAAGAGTGCATCAGCACAGAGAAAAGAAAAGATTATCAAAATTGCATCAGAGGTTCACCAGTCCACAATATACGTACCTTACAGGCTCGTAATGTCAAGCAGGGCTGCAGCCGGAACGGAATTTCATAAAACGATATTGGGAAGGGTAGTTGCAGAAGACAGCACATAACCTACCGTTACAAAACTCGGCTTATAGCTTTACTTGGTCATGTTCTCTTCCAATACAGACAATACGTTCAAAAATTAAATTTCAACACAGAAGTAGCGTTTTCAGCTGAAAAATGTTGTACAAGGTTTCTGAGAAAATTTAGTATCCGTATTCATATTTATCTGTCTCTAAAATAGAAATCGTTTACATTTTATTTCACGCGATGTCGTATACGTTCAATGAATTAATGAATTTCACCAATTATTTTTATCGACTCAAACGACCTCATTCACACTCTTAAGTTGCTTTGACATGAGATAAATTTTCATCATAACATTTAAGATATTAAATCTGTAACTGAAGATAGAGCAATATGAATAAGTAAATAAAGGCTCACAACAAAACTGGCACAATCAGGTGCGATGAATACCACCTGAGCAGTGGCCAAGAATAGCGTTTAATTATAAAAGTACATGAAAAATGCTTTTTGAGGTGGCGCATACAAACCAAGCAGATGATGGTGGACTTTTTGACCACAAAAGTTCTTAATATTCTTAAAAGTTATTTATAAGATACTTAAGTACATCTGGTGATTCGTGTCGTAGATATACGGCACCAAGAATGAGACCGAGCAAGACCTAAATGCCCCATATATGGGAACCACAGCAGTTAAAAAGCATCCATAAATAAGCTCAACTTAATTTTCACCCAGAAGTTGGAAAATAAATTAACCAAAGAATATGAGATTTTCCGAAAAACTCTCCTGGACAGCTCACCCCCAGAAACGCAAGAATAGGTAGGATGAAAGAAATATAACCGTTCACTTTCTTCTCGGGCAGCAAGCTCGTATTTTTCTGCGAGCTCATATCAGGGGCTTTGACTTTGTTCTTTAACTTTGAGATTTAATCCATTCTAAGATTAATCCTACTCGCATTCACTCCCATATTTATACTACTTCCAGATTCTACACATTGTAGGGAAGGATTCCGAGTAAAGAGAAATTCCCTCCTCCAGCCGAAAATGAAATTCAAGAGCTGTAAGTTTGGAGCTTATATTGTAATGTATAGCCAATTCCTGATGAATATAATTATATGAAATTCCTCAATTACAATAGTACGACAGGTTTCAATTTAGTATGGTTCAAGCTTTCTGCACGTCTATGCTACTTATAGCCGCCTGAAGTTCCTTTCTTTCACCCCTTCCTCCTGAAGTGGATATTCATGTATAAAAGTATGTGAGAGATGCCTCCTGAACTGTATGACTCTATATTGATTCAAATGTTAAGTACTTATCTGCCTTTTCGTTTTGGAGCTAATATGTTTACACCCATGCACGCACACACACCCACACGCACACACACCCACACGCACACACACCCACACGCACGCACGCACGCCCACACACACACACAAACACAAACACACACATACACACAAGAACATATATTTCTATAAGTGTTGCTTTGGGACAGAGGAGCGCCTAATTTTATATCTGGCGAAACCAATACATCGAACTCCAGGATGGAATTCAATAATTACGTTCTTGGTAATATTGAGAAACTTAAAAGTCGGGCTGAGATTTCAGGAGGCTTAGAGTAGGAATTGCCACTGTATATAGTATGCAAAGTTCATATACGTAATTCCTGAACATAACCACGAATGTTTGGAAGTGACTTTTGAATATTTACTAATGGTACTTATTATTAAAATAATATAAGCATTCAATATATCACCGAAATATAACCGTAAACTTTTAAAAATGAGTTGTAAATTTTCATTACTCATTCATTTTAAATTGGACGTTTTGAGGTGTTAAAATAAGTAATTGTGTGTTGTATTTAATTGATGAAAATTAATTATTTCTTCACACTAACCGTATATAGGCTAAGGTATTTGGTAGAGTCAACATGAAAAATTCAATGCAATGGCCGGGATTTTAACCACGGATCTCCTGGTTGCTGTCCAATTGCTCTAACCCATTGAGCTACTATGGTCAACGAGCCGTCCTGGCATTAAATTCTCCATTTGACTCATATTTCCCCGGTAGACCACTAGGGGCTCTCACATTCGAGATACACCGTTTGTGGCGACTTACTATAGTACGTACTTGAGTCCCAGGCTTCATCATTTAACTCTTATTATTTTAATTAATTGATGGAAATTAATCATTTCTTCACACTAGCCGTATATAGGCTAAGGTTTTTGATATATAATCAACATGAAACATTCGATGCCATGGCCGGGATTTGAACCACGGATCTCCTGCCCGACTCGGTAGCGTTTATGGTAGCATATCTGCCTCACGTTCAAGAGGTTCCGAGTTCGAATCTCGGTCAGGGTGAGTTACCTGGATAAGGTTTTTTCCGGGGTTTTCCCTTATCCTGATGGACGAAAGTCAGGTAACTCTAAGAACCATGGACCCTGGGCTCATGTGAGCATAATTTCACCCATTTCATTCATCCTCCGATATGACTTAACGTTAAAGGACGTTAAATTATTAAAAAAAACGGACCTGGTTTCTGTCCAGTCGCTCTAACCCATTGAGCTACCATGGTCAACGTGCCGTTGTATGTTTGGAACTCCGCGAACTATATCTGATGGTGATAAATCTCCTGGGAAATATATTTATTTCGACTGTGTAAGCCGGTGGTGTATATTCGCGATTGTTTTATGGTTTATGACGTTTGGATTTTACTCTTGCGCTCCATATGGCGCCCTCTCAGTGATCCAAAAAAATTTCAAAAGAAAAGAAGTGTGCTATGTATTTAAATACATCCAGTTGCATTCAATCCAAGGTCGGTGTAGAATAATTGAAGACAAAGTAGCTTGCACTTGTATTTAAACGCGGGAGTAGCAATAGGTGTGCAAGCTGCACGTCTTCAGAGTCAATACAGAATTAATGAGGCTCAGGAAATCTTTCCAACAATTCGTAAGCTGCTTTTGCTTTTTGGCGCCTGGAGATGAATACGTGCAGGCACTGTTCTCTAGTGCTTTAACGCGAACTAGTACGTAGTATGTGCACTCTAATACCATACCTGAAATCTTTGCGAACCTAAAGAACCTGCTACCAGTTCATATAGTAGTAAGCTATGGAATCTGTCAGGTTATGTTTGTGTGGATGTGAGATTAGATAATGTAGTTAAATTAGCTGAGATATCTATGGTGGCTAATAACTTCATATGTTTTCAGTATTACCTGACTGTTAGAGCTTATAGGTATAATAAAATCCTTTCAGAACCTTAGAATAAGAAACGAAAACTACATACCCACCTATCTTATAATACTGGCGTGTAAACAACACTGCCATTTAAATTATCTCATTCCATTGTTACAATGAGAATTGTAAGATGCCCCATCAACGTTATTAATTGTGTTTCAAAATCTTAAACTTCTCTTCTCATCTGAAATGATTTTGAACTCTGACTTGCTAAATTTTGGGCACTCTTACGGTGCACTTAACATTAGCTCTCAGTTGAATGTACATTTGCAATTGCGAGTTTCAGTTGCCGGATCTTAAGCTACTGTCTTTTAGGTATCATGGTACCAGTTAATTGCCTCCGCTACACTGACTTAAATTCTTTTACTTAGCACGGAATTTAACTAATGATTCCTTATCTATGATGCAATTGTTACCCCTAGCTTCATATAGGTTTTGATTTTAACATACGAAAATATTATTTTAAAGTT
Organism: Mantis religiosa; assembly: GCA_030765055.1. Classification (NCBI taxonomy): domain Eukaryota; kingdom Metazoa; phylum Arthropoda; class Insecta; order Mantodea; family Mantidae; genus Mantis; species Mantis religiosa. Next base: position 81,710,882 of record CM060956.1, read on the forward strand.
ATGCATATACCTATAAATTCTTTATAAAATAAATTTAAATCATAAAAGATGCCGTTATCAGCTCTGAAGGGCTATTCATAATGAGACAAATTTGCAGGAGAAATTAAATGTTAATGGGAATAACGAAAAAGCGCCAAGAAGAGAAACGCAAACTTGTGGTTTTTAAGAGGAAATAATCTTTATTTTTTCCATAATTAAAAGCTAATACTTTGCTATTTTAAGTAATCATTCTTTAATTGCGTCTATCGTATATTAACATATTGACGTATATTTAAAGTTGTTAGCTGTTTCAGAATATTGCTTTTCTTAAACTTCCGCGTATATTTGTCATGATTATTTGAGATTGTGATATGATGAAACGATTTTAAGAATACTTTTTAGAACTTGTATGTGAAATAAGCTTTTTACAACTATATTAATTTCAGATTTACACTTTATTTCGTTGTAGAATATAATCAGCAAAGCGGCACTAAGATTTAAAGAGACCGTCTTCTTCAATAACTCTAAGATTCCATAGATATGAGGAAAAGCGAATGTCAATTCATTAAAAATATTTATTTGAAAACCCATACTAGTACCAAAGAACATCTTGGAAAAGATTGAAATCACGCTTTAACAAGCTAAATAGAAATGTTTTGAGTAACAGATTTGATCCATATGTTAGATTTCAAAACTAGCGTAAAAGCAGTTCAGAACAAAGAGGACTTAGCAGCATATTTTAAGATAGTTGGATAAACGTTTTATCTGTCTTGAAAATTTATTTTAAAAATCGTATCATAGGTATATTATAAAGGTAATGTACTTTAATCAATACAGAAAGAGCAATTTTGAGGGAATCGCAACAAATTAAGGAAATGTAAGCAATGGTGATTTGTATTTTGGTTTTAATTTTCGTGAATGTTACAATATTTTCGACTTAAATATCATTTTCAATACTTAAGTACATCTCTGTTAACAAGAAAGGGACACAGATGGACCGTTTCGTAAAAAAAACATGTTCAAATACAGTATATCTCCAAACGGGCATGGGATGAAGTGTCGCTGAATACTTGGGTGAATTATCTGCTTTGTTAATAAGATATAGAGCAGATAGAAAATTGATATCTCGTAGTGATAGTAAGTAGTTTGAAAGTAAATCTGGTAAACTTTATGCATGCATGCATGCATTAACTTTGCTCTGTTATGATGCATTTTATAGAAACCAAAAATTCGCTAATTAAAATACTGCAGCCTGAAGTGCCAGATAATTTGGAAGGTTAACCTTATGTGGTGGTTTACGATTAGTTAGTCGGAATGATCTCCAGCAATTAGAGCACAACACCTTATATACGCCACATTATACCTTTCGTACCTCAACGTGACCTCTAGAGGAAGGGATAAAGAAAAGGCTCGAAAAGGACCAGATTTGGACGACGATGAGCGCTAAAGGGGTCGGAGCCCCAAACGATTCCGGTATCTCACCAGTTCCGACGCTGACGATGGTTCCTTACCAATTTTAACTTGGAGTACTCTATAATGAAACGAGCTACTCCCAAGGAAGGATCCATTAGGCCAGCCAAGCCTATGAGAAATCCTTCCTTTGCCTAAATTCCAATCTCACGCCGCCACATAACCACCCTGAGTGATCGTACCGTCTATAACATGAGAAGACAGAAGTTCGTTTTGAAGGAAGAACCACCCCATCATTCTCCGACCCGCCACGGATAGCCGTAGTCAGAGTGGTCGAAATGAATTGAACCGGAGACCTTGGTAATAGGAGTTTCACAGGTTATTGCACAACCATCTCGCCCGGTTCAATTGGTGGAACTAGATTCCATTATATTCATCGATGAATAGATTAGCTACTTCTGTAAGGAAGCTTAACCCAGTAGCCTCATTCTACCGCCTTGCACTAGATTTTCTCGCCTTCTAATCTCATTTGCTTTTTCCATCAGTGCATTTTCCTCTATCAAACTATGGGATTATATTACGGTGACTCTTTTCATAATACTCTGCAGGCAACTGCCCCAGAGGAAGTCTTAACGTATCTTCCCAGAAGAAATGTCCCTTGAGGTCGATTAGCAAGAAAATGGGATCGTTTGATTTGCGGCGACGGTTTCTGTGCATATTTGAGGTTCTCCCGGGAGTATGAAGTTTAATCTCCCGTAACGTTCCTTGTTTGCTGGAGTCCTCGTGCAGTCCCTCCCATCTCCTAAAAGACGTGAAGAATTTTCTCAACGTTGTGCTTTCAGAAAACGCTGCAGAAATTGCATCCTGCAGGCAGCTGCTCTTCTTTACGGGCTGAAGCTACTCCCACTGATTACATTTTAAAGTCTTCACTTGTTTATCAACTGTGAGCTTTAATTTTTGTTTGGCTTTCCCGATGAGATATTTCAGCAACCATATAATTTCTTAGTCTCTGAAAAAACATATTCCATATGAAATACCATAATATTGATATCAGAAGTAATTCTTCTATCCAGATTGCTAGTTAGTAGCAAATTTAAGCTGATCCCTGGTGTACGGGATAGCGTGTCTGACTCGCATTCAATGTTTGAATCGGTTTAGGGCGAGTTACCCGGATAACTTCATTTATAGAATTCCGCTTATCCTTATACATGATGGTTAACTCTTAAGTTCCGGGCTTCTATGAGCACCATTTCAGCCATTCCATTCATGGTTCGATATAACCTTATGTGTTAAACCGTTTAAAAGTGTGAAAAAGTAAACCTAATTTAATTAACATGCAAATAGGCCTAGAGAGGAAAGAAATTTTTCAGCCGCTATGTTGCATTTACATGACTTTCTCTACTCACTCTGCTGCTAATTATTCTTAGAAAAGCTTTATACTTCTCCGTAGCTTTTATAATTGGTGTCTCATGTATGCGGAAGATTTTTAACTACTGTCTACGTCTTTAAGTATAGGCACTATGTTAACTATAGTGGCTTTCCTTCATAAAATGCGTGGATGGCTGTGATAATATAAAGAATCAATTTTAAATTTATTAAAGACTAATAAATCAACTATTTGACGTGAGTTGCTGAATGTTTGAGTATGTGAATTTAAACTGTTACCGAAACTTAGTATGGCAAACTTTCACTTTTAAAATATACTTTCTAATTTAACAATTTATGGTTAAACTACCTAAGATGCGGAAATTGCTGTATTTTAAGCAGAAAGTTCCCTTGTGTCGACTCCAGGTGGTCATATACCGCTGCGCACTGCCAATTTATCGCAAAAATCACTTTCGTAATGCGTGAAAAGAAAGGGGAAAAAGTTAAAAATAATAGCTCCTTCATGAACTTAAGTATTGTCTTAAGGATTACCTCATCAAAGTCGTCTCGCCAAATCTGAAACTTCTGTTTATGTCTGAAATGCTACCGCTACTCTGGAACTCAGTAAATTCTGCAAATATCTTCCGTTTTATAACCTTTTCTGCACCTCGAACTTTTGAAAATTCTGAGTTGTATGTACTCAAACATTGAACTAACGTATTTCATTACGTTAGCTCTAATGAATTGCATTTCTTAAAACCAACTTTCTTCGCTATAAGCTTCCTGATCTCCTGACTAAGTTGCAAGAGGTACTTCGTAATTTATGTATTGATTTTTTTTCTCCTGTTATTGATTCATGCGACTTTTAAGTGACATAATTATGTGTACATAATTACACGCTTAAAACATTCACTGTAAAGTAATGTAATAAATTAAAGTATATGAAATTCTGTGCTCACTCTATGAGCATAAGAAAACGTGACACACGTCTTTTTATCTCAGTCAACGTCACTAAAATTTTTAATTGTGTCCTTCAGCGGTAAAAACGTCATTCAGAAGGAAGAGAATTACAGGCTATTTATAGAAAATTCAAGTTAGCATACAGTTTTTTTGTAATGTAAATATATTAAACACGTATTATTTTAAGAAAACTCCAGTTCTTTTGAGAAAATGAAAAATTGGAATATTTTTCAACGTTCTTACCACATACGGCAACACACTGCATGAAATTTTCGGTCATTGGAAAAACAAATTTAGAAAGAACAGCTTTCCAGACTTCATTTACCCCTGCCATTTTAAAAGTGTTAGGGGCGGTATTTTTAAAGTATTTGCATCGCATCCCTGGAAGAAGTTTAGCTAAATACCAAATTTATCTGAAGTTTCATTTATTAGTCAAATGCAAACGGGAAGATACTAAAAATTTCCCAGGTGGTTCACTATACAGAAAAATGTGTATTTTAAATGAAATATTTATACCAAAATATTGGTGGGATGAAATAATTTCTCAAAGTACAGGTAGCAGTGGAGAAATTAGCAATGCTTCCTTTCATAGTCACGGATTACACCAATAGCCCACTGCAGTATGCCACTTACAGTGAAGGAACTTGACGAGCTAATACATTAGATACCAGCCTTCGGGTGATGCACAGAGAATAAGGGCTATGTCTGAGAGAACACGTATGAAACGGTATATTGAACCAAATTCGAAGAACAGTTTCAAAATGGGCTGCAGTAATATATAGTGCTTTTAAGTATTTTGTGCTAAATAAAACGCACATAAGCATTCTGAATTGAAACCTCGGGCAATATAAGGTCACTTAATTTTGGAAGAAACCGCCAACCCTTATTGTTCTTCAATTATTGGAAAATTCAAGTAAATATTCTCTTGTTTCTAAACCAAAAAGGCTAAAAATTCATTGAACATTGAAGCATCAATATATCTGCCACTAAGTTCATATAAAATACATTGTTGTGCAGTTATGCTTTTATTAATTTATTTTAGTTTTTGATTTGGAGTGTTTTAAGTTTGTAAATAAAAGTTGTAGAATAGGCCTCTCTTTAGAAAGTATGAAAATTAAAAAATTCTGCTTAACAGTTTAAAAGCCACTAGCCTAATAGTTACGGTAAGTTTAGTAAGTTTCATCAGAAAGTTGTAACGTTGTAAATCAGTTTAAATAACTACTTAGAGTAGTTTCGTATTATGGCTCATACACTAAGAAGCCCTATTCTTTTCGTAAATTAAACATATTTTTGGTATTCTTCCCCTAGTCCAGCGTAATTCTGAAGGAAAACGACTCGCAATACCACCCCTAGTTGTAACAGGACATGGTCACCAAGTGCTAACCACTGAGCTACGTGCAACCAGCACTCTAGTGTTGAAGAGCACACTTTCCTTTGAGCAAGCATTCGCGCCAATTGTTTAGCACTGCCAAACACCACGAAACCTAGAAGCACACTCGAAAATGAGATGGAAATAGAATAATGATGAAATGTAGAAGCTAAGTCAATTGTCTACCTTTCAGGGAAAACGACGAACTTCTAAGCTCGGAGTGAACTATCGAAGGAATCGAGCCTACGACGTAGCGAAAACGTGACAGCGGAGTCATTTTTTCTATGCTTCATTGTTACTCCAGTCATTTGTTTTCTTTACTTACTAGCTTTTGTTTGGAACTTAAAGTTCGGTTTCAGCAACGGCGCCGTATTAGATCAACTTTAAGGACGAATTTGAGCTGTCAACAGATCTCTACGTTTGTGAAGCGGAACTGGGCGGACGATTTTGTTCTGCAACATTTGGCAAGACTGGTGATTCATGTGAGGCTATCTTACACAAGTAAACATTTCCTTGCCGAGCTGTGACCGCAGGGTGGCCAACTGACGAAATTTATTTGGGTATTACAGCTTCACGACGGTGTGGAGAACCAAGGAAGATAAAGTGAAATGCAATTCAGGTTTTCTTTTGCCCTGGTTTCCTCTCACAATTTATCGTCGCTATATTGTCTACAAAAGCTAAAAAGAAACAGTTTTTGCAAACCTGTTCATATCGTGGCGACATGTTTTCGTCTGTATAGAGCATGCAAGTGCTACCAGTATGTTGCCAAACAGGTCAAGGTGATTGCTATTCTTGTAATTTACAACGTCGATTTTTAATGTCTGAAATAGAAAATAGGATAACTCCCATGACTGAGCAAGTAATAAGACGTCAGATTATTTCCAGACAGTTTAATGGCAGTACAATGATCTATCACATATTTAAGTACCCAGCTTAAATATGGAGTTACCTAAACAAAATCTTAAATCTGTTCTGTATAAATGTATTCAGTTGTAGTCCTAATGTTTCATGTTGGTAGTTAATTTTATTTGAACGCACCAATGTATTTGGAAACTTCCTAGTTTTACTTTTTATTTTAGGTAGATAACTAAATAGCACGTTTATGATCACTACAACATAAAAAATAAATACGATACTATTTAGAACCATGGCCATCTGCTACTAGATGGTGAGTGAATTTGAAGTAACCATTAGGGATAGACAAATCCTTACTATACAAAAACTGTAATTTCGTTTAGGCAAAATATTTGTAAATTATTTGTACGGTTAACAATTTTTAGTTGTTTAATATAGGGTAGAGCGGGCCTATTCCGCTCATTTTAAATTTATGGTGTTATAAAACAAATAAACAATTTTTAATCCTAAACATAAAGCAAAGCAGCTTTTATTAATTCATTAAAGTATACAGCATTTACTTCCTATATTTGTGATAAAATAAAATAGCGAATGTTGCACAGAAAGGAAATCTCAGAATTAACGGAGCTATTGCGCCCGGCTCTGGGGCTATTAGCGCTCACAGTACTTTTACACTTTAATTAAATGCATTTGCCACAAATGAATTTTTTCTTACCAATTGTACCAATGCACACTTCGTGAAACACACAGTCCACATTGCTGGCATTTGATCCAGGCTCCTTTGGTTGCTGATTTCGGAGAACAAAACGTTAACCTACAAAATCCACATGGTACATATTCATCACTGCATTCTATTTGGATTGGAACCAAGACATCACCTGACTCATTATTCCCACAATTTCGTTTTACAATAGGTTTTCTTTTGTTTTCTTTTTCATCTTCAACATTTCTTGATCTGGCTTTCTTGAATGTTATTCTGACGTCAAACTTTTGGTTTCTTGAGTGCATTGGCGCTTCAATTCCTTTCTGGAATGGGAATAATGGTAGAAAAGAAATATGCTGTTTTCGGCGTTGGCTGTGCGCTGGCACTAGTTGAAACCTTTTCTGGAGATGGGTTGAACGGAACTTTGTCTATGCATTCGAAACCTTTGACAGCGTTTCTTACTGTTGCTCCTTTACTCCATGCTCTGTGGTGGTAGACATAACATCTCAATTTCATTTTATCGGCAAGCTCTCAATGAAGAATGTGAACCATGGCCATCAAAAACTAGCAAACACTTTCCTTGTGCAAGATGTTTCTGAAAGTGCTGCAGCCATTCAATAAAAATGTTTTCATTGATGTAGCCTGAATCACACATGGCCACTACTGCTTTTATATTCAATCCCTCTGCCGTTGCTTCAGGTTTTCTTAGAGAGAAGATCATTGTTTCTCCTCAAATCCTGTGAACCAATCTTTACCAGCAGATTGTGACTGTGTGCTCCATGGATGGTTTGTTTTCTTAGTAGTAGCATATTCAAATGCTACCCTTCGTATTTACTCCGCTGTACATCCAAAACCTCTTGCAGCCAAGTATTTTAACCTGTAAACCAAATCTTTCTCCTCCTCCATACTCAACACTGTAGGGTGACCAACTGATTTGTACACTCCTCCTAATGGTTCTTGCTGTTGATGTGCATGAACACGATCCTTGAGTGTAGAGTAAGGTACTCTGAAAAGACCCGCTGCTCCTCTCATACTTACATCGACATTTAATACGCTCGTAACAGCATAAGCAATGCCGCCCTCCGTCCATTTTCGTTCCAGTTTCCTTTGTACACTCTGAAACGATCAAATAAAATCCAGTAATAGTTTTATAAGAAATAATTAGGTTAAGAGAACAGAAAAACCTTTTTTGTAACTGGGTGAGAATAGCCTCTCTTTGATTGGGCGGAATAGCCTCAAATGTTGAACTTTTGAAATTGCGCACTATGTGAGAGCTATAGTAAAAGAAACGTGCAATCTGCTATGCATGGACGTAACTCAAACTATAGCCTACACTGGCACTGATTTTCAATAAAAAATATCTCTATCTGCAGATACTAGGCTGTAAGTTACAATCGTTATTTCTTAATGCAAATAACGTAACATACGTTACTTACCTCGAAACCATACTCGTGGAAACGTCGCACAAACATCAAGCTTTACCATGAACTGACAGGGGAAGTCACCGCTGCCCATGACAGCTAAGCAGTAAACCGTTTTTTATTTCGGGCGGAAAAGCGCCATGAGGGGAAAAGCCCGCATACCCTACATTTCTGGAATGGGAAGTGGTTATTAGTAGTTACACAAATAGAATTAAATTTTAATTCAGTTACATAGTTACCACCTTATAAGACATTTGACTAACGCTTAAACTTACAGTATTCCACCTTTTTATGTTATTACTACAGGGAAATATTACGATAAAACCTTTTATGGAAACGTATATATCCATTATCCTGAAGTCGATATAGGAGGCAGCAAATGTAATTTGTACATCAGCGAATTACGCAGAGTATAACCATCAGACGTTATAACTATGCTCTTCAATATCTCTCCCCCTCTCCTCCTCCCTCCCTCCCTCCCTCCCCATCTGTCTCTCTTTACAGCAATTTACAGATATGCTTGTACTTGATACATGGACTTATGTTGCAATGATGTCATCCAGTCAAATTAAATACTTCGTACATCTTCATGTAGTAAAGAGCAAAAAGGTGCAGATTTGAATCAAATATGGTTAAACATTTGCCATCCAATGTTGACTGCTGTCTAGTGCAGTTCACCTGCTGGGAAACTAATTATGTGGTAATCCCTGACAACACGTTATAATTGCATTTGGTCAACGTCTGTTGAAACCGTGAAAACAGAAAGTACGCTGTTTCCAAATAATGTACACTATCTACTGCATATTCTACAGATGTACCTAGTCTGGGTTTTCTTAATTTCCCAAGTCTTTAAAACTGCTACCAATTATAAAGATATGACTACGATATATAAGAAAAAATTGAACTTGCTTCAGTGATGAATTCCATTTTACCTCTTCCAACCGTTACCTGTCCAGAAACTTGACGTCTGGATTTCACTAGAAATATATTTAAGGATATATGAACATAACAGGCATTTTATAACGGTTTACGTGCAGTGAAAACTCACAGCTCTAGGAAAAACTTGATATTTTCATGACCAGCTTTAATTAAACAACTTTTCTCTTACTCCTGGTGCTTATGATAAGCACGTATGTCTAAAACTGCACTGGGAAAGACAAGGAAGGGGACTAAATAAGGAGAGTAATTCAGATTCGAGGCATTTTAATAATAATGAAGTGTTTTCCTATTAACAAGATTTTCAAATACTAAATCACCAGGTTACAATCCTTGATCATAGCGGAATAGAAGTAGCAAGCACCTCTTGCATAAATTAATCACTAACATGGTCGACATTAAGATAGGTGATTAAACTTATTTTTAACATCTACCCACAGTAGGCGTCGGAACTACCTGTTGCATGTTATAACTCTTCGACAGTAACTCGAAACGTATGCTGGCTAAAATACTTATCAGCATTATTCTATTATGCAACAATTTTTAAGATATGCGCCCCACCCAAATTCCTGTTATATGGGAACATTTTCGACGTATCTTCCCGAAAATGTCTGAAGGATTATATCTAACCATATAGATAATATATTCCGATAAAAAATTAAATTAACGCTTTGCGTTTTCGTGAGGTAGTTAATGACACAGGAATTCTATATTTTGAAAGAATTTGGATAACAAACACACCTGTTGTCTTTTCGTTGTTTTTTTCAGACTAAGAACGCCTGGAAACGCTTCTGACCCGCAGCACAGCTTTGATGGAGTAGTTGCCGAACTTTCCGTCTACAAACGTTAAACCCAATGACGTTCAAAGTTAGGGTCAGCTGCGTTTTCTAAAGAAATATTTATTCTTTTTGTGTATACCATTATTTGTCGACAATTTATTGCCATTTCTCTGGAAGCTTTTAAATTCTATTTTCCCAAAATGTGGGTTGTTTGGTTGACATACTGGAGGTTCAGTTGAAATCCTCGAAGGAAGTATGGCGTTTACCATTTAGGAAATTCTGCAGCAAATGGAATAGATGAAAGTCAGAAGGGGCAATGTCTGAGAACACAGTGCCGTGGTACACATCCCACTCAAAATTAACTCAACTTTTGAGATATGTGGTCCGGCGTTCTGGCTGTGAAAGGCGGCATCGTTTCATATTTCCGGTATTTTCTCTTCAATGGCTGTCTTGAGATAATCAACTGAACATTTCTTGGAACTGACAGTTGCAGTGTTCGGAGCAGCTTTGAAGGATTCCTTTGCAATCCTACCAAATGCACACCATCACAATCCTTATTGAATGCACCCTGATTTAGAACCGATAGGGGCGGCAGCCTTTTCTTGCGCCACTCGTTGTTGCACACAATCAATTTCTCATTTCCAGTTACCACCCATTTCAGTAAAGGATCATTCTGATTTCGTTTCAATGAGGAATCACAGATGGAAACGTGCTGAATCAAATTATCTTTCCTTAATTCGTGAGGAACCTGCACTTCGCGAATATTTACATTTACCAGCGTTTTCAAGTTCTGACTACAACATTACGAGTTAAATTGAGCTGCCATGCCAACAATCGAGCAGTCTGTCACTCATAGATTGTTGATTATCATTTCATTAATGCTATTGACGTAACAATTGGCTGTACATATACAGGTTTGCCTTATAGGGAGAAATAGCCAGCTTGAAATCAACTACCCTTGGAAGCTCGATTACCCTTTACGATAGTAAAACAGCATGAGATGTGGAAAATTTTTCTTTTTGCTTTCAATATTTTTAAACTTTGCACTGAAGTGATTTTTTATATGTGTCTCCTCTAATGTTGATAAAAGAATACAAGGTGATGTTTGAGGAGTTTAATTAATTAAAGATAATCGTTTTCATTAGCTTTAATTTTAAAATACTTGCACGTTATTCAAACAAGAAGTTGTCTTTACTTATTTTCTTGGGTCATGCAAAATGAACTGAATTTCCAAATCATTGCATAGCGATCCGCCCATAAAAGATATGACAATCACTTAAGTATATTGTATTCTGCTATTCCCGTTTTCCCTAAAGGAAACGCGCAATAAACCATTTCTACAAATATGTATCACTGTTAACCTAAGCAGAAAGAAGAATAAGTGCTTGAACAGTGTTTTTACAACAGTGAGTAGATAAGCGAGGTGCCATATTGCCTTTTTAAGGCTTCTCAGTTTTCATAAAGCTGTTTTGACACACTCACAAAATAGTTTAGTTATAAAAAATATGTATATATAATATGTTATACTGGAATGCAGAGAAACCTTTAAACCAAAAGGGATAAGTACTTAGCTATGTGAATATAAATACATTACTTTCTGCAGATGGCCAGGTATTATTAGCAGAAGATGAAGTGGTATTTCAAAGATACTAAATTGAATTAAATAGGAAAAAGTACAATATGAGAATCTCTGGTGGAAAAACTTTACCCAGGGCAATGACAGGGAACGAACAAAAAACAGTCATAGTAGTTATTCATGGGGAAATAATTTACAGACCAAGTTTCAACATACAAGTACTTAGGGTAAAAAATATCCCATTTCTGAGTTCAATGTATTGAAGAAAATATTGAAACATACACTATATTAAATTATGCAAAAAATGATGTTTTGGTAAAAGCACGAGGACAGAAATAAAACAAAAGCTCCACAATATAATATCTAAACCAGCGCTGATGTACTCTTATGGTACCTGGACATTGAGAATCAGAGAAAGCTCAAGATTGGAAGCAGTTGAAATGAGATTTTTACCACCATTGTTGGAAATTACTCGAAGATATAGGATTAGGAACACTGTAATAATAGAACAGTTAATGGAAGAAAAATTACTGAAGAAATTCAGAAGTATGAAAAATAATGGAAAGAACATGTTCTACGAATGCCCCCTTCAGGATATCCACAGCAAGCCTTAAATTATGAACTTTCGGTAGACGAAGTTTTTGAAGACAATGGAAGAGATGGAACGACCAGTTTTGTTAGCTTTGGAACATGTCTGAGGTTTAAACCTTTTGAGGAGGAAGGAGAATAAATAGATGTTGTATTTATTTTTATTTAATATAAGTTATTTAAGGTTCTAAGAATTTTGACGATAAATATAAAATAGCTATTTCCATTAATCATGCATTTAAGATACTGCTGCTGTAGAGCGTTGGAGTTGAACATCTGCCATCTGCTGTAGGCGATGCTCATCTTATGTGTCTCGTGACACTAATAAATCAGGTGCAGAAGTAGAAGTTAAACTTAACTTCTCTCTAGTGGCTTCCAAAGAAGTTAGTGTATTAATGGCACTAGAAGTAGGACTAGTTAGGTTTAGTACCCAATCTAAATTCTCGGCGTAAATAAGACAGATGATGAAGCGCTTCGCTGCCCCACCTACCATTTATTTTCATCTATAACGTCCGCATTAAATGCTGTTTATTTAAAGTTTTGGTCAATTAATTAATCCCGTAGGATTCAACAGAGAATTGAGCAACTTTGGGAAGAAGTTAAAAAAGAAATTAAAAAGGCGTAAATGAGCATTTCTTTGGAGCACATAGCTGTTCTAGTGGTAAAGGGAGACGCCCATTATATGTTTCAACCAGATACTTGGATCTGCAGTAACGTCCAAGTTCCCTCAGGCTATCCGCTCTAATCATATTTTTTATGTTTTCCCTGGGTTTCGCGGGACCCTTTCTGCGATGGACCTTCCTATCCCATGCTCCTCTCATCCATAAAATCCAACGTCATTTATTTCAGAGTTTAAGAACCAAACGGCTGAGTTCTGCATGTTGTGACTGGGCATTAAAGATGCTCTTTTATAGCAGATTTTCCCTGCAGTCGAACTGCTGAGTTAGGTCCCTTTACGGGGACTCCCGATGGGTCTTTGGGCTTATATGGACTTGGACGGCTTATAAGTTTGAAAAGAAAACGTAAGAGATCCCGTTAATTATTCTCATACTGATCTGGTCACCTTTCAGTTCTCTCCCCTCATCCATTCCTCTTAAAGGTAACTTTAGAAACACAGAGATAGGCGTGTGGTGTGATCTGCCCCGGTTACAAGGGTTTCTCCAGTAGTATATACCCATTTACAGTCCACCCAACACAAGAAGTCAAGGCAGAGGTATGTGTAGCGTAATCCCTTTAACTTTCCGCATATCCTTTTGGATATAGGGATGCTAGGTTCGTCTAAAATAGTGTTGTCACCTAACTTACCCATGATTAACATATATTACTGCAATTACTGAAACGAGCATTAGATCTGGCAGTATGGGTGACCCATATGCACTCTCATACTCATTTTGTAGTAATCAAATCCCTACAAGAGCAGATATAGTTGAAGCCCCTCTCCCTTTTCAGGCTGCGCTTGCCTTCTTGTAGTATGCAGACGGTACCTAAGTGGCTTTATTTGATACGCAGCTTTAGGATGACCAATCTAAGAAAACACCCAGTAAAAATGTTAATAAACAGTTTTCACTCCTTTAAAATGAAACAATGTATTTGAAAATTATTGTTAATCATTTACACCTCCTTGGTTTAGATGTGATTGTTTGCTCCATCTTCACAATGATTCATATATACATATATTTGATATTTGAACCCTTCTTTTACTAGCAGTTCTGTAATTGCAGATTTGTTGATTTGCAAATAATTTGCAAATGATTCAACCATTAGACGCATATGTATTGCATCAATATTCATTTAGTACAGTTACTGTACATTTATTCTTATATTTTTCATTATTTATGTAATCCAATTAGTATAACGTTTTATTTGATTGTAAGAACTTCATCTCTGCTATCTATATTTGTTTTAATCGTATCTGCAACAGGTATATCAGTACTGGCTCAGCCATTGTTTTATGTTCGTATCCTATCCTTTTTACAACGTTTTGTAAGCAGTCCTATGTACTGTTTAACATTTTATCCGTTTACATTTAAACCCCCCATTTGGTATTGGTTTATGCTTTACAAATGCTTGAAATGATTGTCACATAACGTTAAATCATATCAGACGATAAATAAAAGGGATGAAATAATGCTCAAATGAATCCAAGTTTTATACAGCTTGCAGTTATCCCATTCATCTTTCAAGATAGGGAAAATACGAAAGAAAACCTTGATAACTCACATTGACCGAGATTCAAACTCGACAGCTGAATATGAGGCAGACATGCTACCACCACACTACAAAGACAAAACAATAACAATGATGATACCTTAAAGCTGTTAAGTCCCTCATTTCCTTAATAAACATTATATATAATAATCGCATGGCTTTCTTTATGTTTTACTTGTTTTATTTTGACATCTAATGACTGGTACTATTCATATATGTTCCCAATTAATTGTATAAAATCGTTTGAAATATCGAAGCGTTTCCACTGATTAGATACAGTCATGTTGGCCGGTATTTTTAATTTTATTATGAGTGAGCTAATCAGAAACAGAGAAACAAAAGACTAAAAATTAGTTTGAACCTTCTTTACCTCGAGTATAAATTGACAATCCAAAATATTTCTAAGTATTTATTACACGTGGAAATTCAACACTGATATTTACGCCAATTCCAGTAAAACAAAGGATATAAAATAACTTTGAACCTCCAAATACGTCTAATAATTTTAAGACAATCCCATTGATACCTCATAATACTGGTTTTGAAAAATGGAACACTACCAAGCGATGTACTTTAATGTTTCATGTCCGCTTATCCCCCGTTTAGTTTACTTCCCTAGCATCAGTTCTTCTGACTTATTTCAATTAAGTATATTCATTAAGGCTATACTAAGTACCTTTCTCCACTATTTATTACCCCCTGCTATTAAAGTTGATCAGGATCGTCATCTGTTTTCCATATAGATATTCAAAGTTAGGTTCATTAAAAAGCACAATATCTAACATAACATAAGGAGGGACATATTTGTTGAATATATTGAAGTTCAACCATTCGGTTAAATAAGTTAAAATTTTATTATTTGCTTTC
The DNA here is from genome assembly GCA_030765055.1 of Mantis religiosa. NCBI lineage: Eukaryota > Metazoa > Arthropoda > Insecta > Mantodea > Mantidae > Mantis > Mantis religiosa. Next base: position 81,725,898 of record CM060956.1, read on the forward strand.
TAAATATTATGTTTGTGCTATTATTTAAAGTAACTCAAAATTTCATGTTAGAAGTACTGGAGAAGCGCATGTATATTACATAAATTCCTGATGCGTAAAATTCTGCTTCGCTTAGGTGTATAGCTCTAAAATATATGGGCATATCTTGCAACATTTTCGTTCGATTAGTTATCCCTGGATAACTATGGCTTCAATATTAGAATCTTGTTTACTAAAATATTTGTTTTCCCAGTACGGTTCAATATTTATATAACTTAAGTGCGATAAACCGTTTAATCTCTCCTTAGCTATGGCAGGCAAAAATACATACCTAATAGTATAAACTTTTTATTTACATTTCATGGAAAATACACGTAGTCCACAAAAAGTTGTTTACTAAAAAGTATGAGCGTTCGCGTGCATGGAGAGAGGGGGGGAGATAAAGAGAGAGAGAGAGAGAGAGAGAGAGAGAGAGAGAGAGAGAGAGAGAGGAAAAGAGAATATATAATAATTCACTAATGAAATTACGTGACAATACAACAACGTCCATAGACTAGATAGGTTAGAATAAAATAATTTAACAAAATCACCGGAATCTCTAATTCCTTTTTACACCGTAAGCGTTTCACTATTTTACAACTCATCACAGGAACAACAAGTAGGTTTAAAATATTGTGAGGACTAGTAACATTGAAGGTTTAAATTTTCGGTGAATATTCCAAGAGATTATCGTCATTCTGAATGCATTTGAATGACATATGTTGACTTTTGTCAGATTGAGCTAACATTCACCCTGAAAGTACCTTTAGCATTCTTTATTTTTCCATGCATGTGTTGTATTCCTCGGTAACATTGACGGTATGCTTTATTTCCTCTAGGATATACAGTGCCCATTTGTATAATTCTATAATAGGAGAACATTTATCTCAAAACTCCAATAAAAATATTAATGTTTACATGCGTTCAAAATATATAAGCGATTATGTAAAAGTTTGATAGGCACAGGAAGTTGTAGCATATATTTACATACAATTGTAATTCTTAAGTAGATTTTAAAAAGGGATAGTAAATAAAAATAGTGGAAAAGGCGGAAACATAAATGAAAGATAGAAATAATTTTGTTGGTTAATTTCTTGGAAACAGAGAAGAACGGAGCGCGAATACTTCAATTAATATTGAATGGGGAAGTAATTCAAGAAGAACATGAAATAGAATTACGTTATAATTATAAAAGAGCACATTGGGATAAGATGAAGCAAGTATTTAAGGATTTAAATTTACAGTATACGGGAATATCAGTGGATTTGGATGCAATAAATTTAACACAAGCAATAAAAGTAGGAGTATCAAAATCCGTTCCAAAGATAAAAATTTCTAATAATAAGGATAAAATAAAATGGACAGATAGATTGCAGAAGCTGAGATCGTTAGCAAGGAAATTAAGAAGAATATATAAAAAATCAAACATGCATACGGAAAGAGAAGAGAACTTAAAGAATTATAGGGAGGCCAAACAAAAGTATAAACAATTATTAGAAGACACCAGAAAACATAATTGGGAACAGTTCGTTGAAAATAATTTAAAACAAGATGTCTGGGGACAACCGTATAAAATTATTATGGATAAAATTAAGAAGCCAGAAATCTTAACCACATTAGATAAGGGTAATGGAGAGATGACAGAAAGCGGGAAAGAATCGGTGGAATTGTTATTACATACGTTATTGCCAGATGATAAAGAGGAAGAAGATGATGATATTCATGTTGAAAAAAGAAACCAGATGATGTTGCAGTATACAGGAAATCCTGTTTATCCCTTTGATATTACAGAAATAAAATTAATTCTGCAGAAGTTAAAAAAGAAGAAGGCACCTGGTCCAGATGGTATTATAAATGAAGTCTTGTATAATCTACGAGAAGAAATTGTCTTGTTTTTGTGTTTCTTGTTTAATGACTGTTTGGCAAGAGGGAGATTTCCAAACTTGTGGAAGGAGGCAAAGGTTGTAATTTTGGGCAAAGGAGAAGATAAGGACAGAACGCAACCAAAATCTTTCAGACCAGTATGTTTATTAAATGCTATTGGCAAGATCTTTGAACAGTTAATATATAAAAGAATGATGGAAAATAGGTTGATGCTGGGTATGAATAATAAACAATTTGGTTTCAGAAAGGGATATTCAACTGAGGATGCAATATTAAAAATTCAAGAAACAGTGTCAAAAAGCCAAAAGAATTATGTAATTGGATTATTTGTGGACATATCGGGCGCTTTTGATAACATATGGTGGCCGTATTTTTTCGGCATTTTAAAAGACAAGAAATATTCAAGTACTATTTATAATTTATTAAAGGATTATTGTTCCAATAGAGAAGTATTCATTGGTGGATCAAATTTTGAAACTAGGAAGAAGATAACCAAGGGTTGCCCTCAGGGTTCTATCTTGGGGCCCCTTTTTTGGGATATTCTATCAGAAAATTTATTAGAACTACTGGAAAGAGATCATAAGGTTTTGGATGTAATAGCGTATGCTGATGACATAGTCATAATGATGGATGGACAGAGCAGACTAGAGCTAGAAAATAAAGCAAGAGAAGTTACAAATACATTATCAAATTGGTGTTTCAGAACAAAACTAAAAATTGCACCAAACAAGTCAAGTTATGTGCTTTTAAAGGGAAATTTAAAGCGGGATCCTACAGTGAAGATAAATAATCAGAACATTAAACGGGAAAAAGAGATGAGATATTTGGGTATCATGATAGATGAAAAATTTCATTTCAGAAAACACACGGAGTATATTAGGCAGAAAACAGAGAAAATAATGCTAAAGCTAGCAAGAATAACCAATTTAAATTTTGTACTTCCATTGCGTAACATACAGATATATCATAACACCAGTTTTGCTTCAATTATGACGTATGCGGCAGCAGTTTGGGCAGAAAGGATGGATGATGTGCAAATAAGAAGATTGTTGAGAAGAACGCAAAGAAAAGTATTATTACGTCTAACAGGAGCTGTAAAAACAACACCAACTATGGCATTGCTAGTAACAACGGCCATTTGGCCGATTGATTTATTAATAAGATTGAAGGGCGCAAAATTTTGGGCGAAAAAAGGAAACTTAGAAAAAGTTTATAATATAACTGGAGTCAGAACAAACAAATCTTGGGTGATTAAAAATAGTTTAAAAGATAAATGGCAAAATGAATGGACAGAAAGTCTAGAAGGTAGAAGAGTGCTTGAAATTTTTCAGAACGTCAAAGAGAGATTAAAATTGAATTTTATTCAACCAACAAAGGGATTTATACATTATATAACAGGACACGAACCGTATAAGACCTATTGGAAGAAAATCAATAAAACTGAAAATGATATATGTGAATTATGCAACAAACAAGATAATCCTGAACATGTATTTGAATGTGGAAGATATGCAATTCACCAACAAGAAGAGAAGCATGCGCTAGAAGGATATATCGTATATGACATAATTCGAGATCAACAATTGGTAAATAAATTACAAGTTTTGACTAACTTTGTAAGTAAGAAAGCATGGGAGGTAAAAATATTCAAAGGAGAAAGAGTTGATAATAGGCGAAGAATAGTACAAGATCCAAGAAGGAGTTCTAGAATACAAAATAGGATAAGACGGGAAGAATTATTGAATAATCTAACAATGGAGTTGACTGCATGGGCGGCGGAGGGAGAGAGTGATGGCAGAGGCCATGGTGGACTACAGAATTAGTAGATTTAGATGTAGATTTAGGAAATAAGGATTTTGTAATTTTTATTTTTGTTTTCTTTTGTTTTTTGCTTTTTTTGTGTTTATTTCTGTTATTTTATTTCATTTTATTTTTGTAGAGTAGTTTTCTAAGAGATTTGTATAATTATAACATTTGTAAGGATTTTATGGAAAAATAAAGAGAAAATTTGGATATATGCCCCGGTATAGTTGTCTAGGTGCCGGGGTAGAATATTCAGATTTTATTTATTTATTTATTTGTTTATTATTTTGTATATTTCCTCTTAAGTAACCGAGAAGCAAACTGAATCCACGGACATTTCTCTCAAAGTTGAGTCATAATAAACTGTTTCTTAAATAAACTGTTTACTTTGAACATTAGACAAGTAATCAAGTCATTTGAAAGATAGTGGTAGTATACGATCCAAAGAAAATTTATATGCGACCATAACAGTATTACCATATATCCTTTTATATTCTAGTTGTTGATTATATTTTAATTAAATCTTTCAAATTTATATAATGTATCCATAACGAGAACGTTCCCTTGATACCGAAGCTCCCACGATATGCGAAACCTTTATGATCAGCTCGATATGAGAGTAAGGAAGATGTTAATATTGAAGTAGATGAAAGGACATGTTGTGGAGCCATTGATGGAATGAATGGTATCGGAAACTGGAGAACCCAGAGAAAACTAACTCACAAATCCCCTTTCTCCATAAAAGTACCGCTTTTCTCCTGGTATCGAACCCGGGATGGTTAATGAGAAGCAGGTGGTCTACTCGCCTTCCGATTAATGCTACGAGATAGCATTTTACATTTTACTCCAAGGCTGGCACGTGGGAAGAGGTTGGTGTCAGAGGCTGTGACGTAATTGCGAAAATCTTTTCTACTTTTGCAGTAAGCGCGGTCAACTTTTATCGTATTATCTAATTCCTTTTTTTACGGAGACCACTGTCTCCAACTTAGATATTCTCTTTGAAGATCTTGCTGCTGTATAAAGGGAAATTATGTGCTCTGCTATGTTATACTATAATTACATAATGTCCAAGCAAGAGTCGTGCTTTATTTAATTTCTCACCCACACAAAATATTTTCTTGTTGCTATGGTTTTCTTTTCTTCTGCATAATTTATATTTCTACAATATTTAAGTGAGTATTTCGTTGTCTTGTTCTCCAATGCGATTTTGGTTTCCCACAAATTAACTCTGACAGAAATTGCCTGCGAGTAACAGAACAAAAATAAGTAGCTTTGGTGCTCTTTTGTTGGAGGATGCGGAAAACAAGTAACAACCGTGTTTTCTCTTCAACTGCAGGCAATTTTGTTACCACGCTCTTGAGCTGCAAGTGTTCTTTTCTGCATCTATGAATACGAAAAGCGCCTCACTCTGCGCAATTAGAGCAGTAGTTTAAATGTTAAATGTCTGTACCGCCCTCACATTCCAGATGGGGGTTGGAGAAAAAGCATCGCTATATCATCTCAAGACACTATTTGACACTAAATAAAGAAGCAAATAAATGCATCCGAATCTATTTAACATTATTAATTTTTACTAAGGTGATGGTTGCCTCCTCGGTAGTGTTGGTAGCATGTCTGGCTCACATCAAGAGGTGCCGAGCTCGAATTTCGGTCTAGCTGTCGGTTTCCTTTTTTCTTGTTGAAATACCATACTTGTGCATTAATATAGAAGACAATTTACAATGTAACACAACTCAAGTATGATATTCAACCGACTTTCCGTGTTTGAGTCCAGCGCCATCCAAAGATTAGACTATATTTTTAAAATTGACACTCCACTTCACTACAATTTATATATACATTTCTTCAAAAATTGTGAATTCTCAAAAATGTCCAAAATTTTGATATATTAATGTTTGTTGATATTTTCGTGATAAATGAAATTCATATCGTGAGTTTTACAGCAATATCTTAAGTAGTCGACAACCTGAATGAATTTTGCATATCTGATAGATTGTAAGAAGTAAATATAGCAATCCCATATAAAAATGTCACATTCTTTTTTATTGCATTTTGTTTAGTTTTCCAATACCTATATTTTTCTCAAATGGGACGCTATTATTATGTGTTTCAAATGGAAAGGGTTTTGGAGTCGAGCTAATCAGATGCCGTATCACACTCAGCGTTGCCAGCTTGTTACCCCACTCCTTTTATATTTCCCTCTCTCTCGCACACTCATACAACATGCAGGTCTGCTTGGCGCTAGATGTAAGGGTAAGCTAGATGTAAGTATTTTACAAACTTTTACAATGATGCAGTTGCCAAAATCAAAATTGGAAAAAGCATTTTCGCAAATTATGTATATTTTTAAATACTATTAGTTTATGAATTATCTGCTTTTACAATTCAAATGCGAGACACACTAATTTTACCTATACCACACGCTTCAGCAGTAAGCCGTTGAGCATTTTTTAAATCGAGCTGATTTCTATATTCCTCATTGCCCAATTTTTTGAAGAACGTGCACACCTTAAAAACAATACTTCGAGCCTGACTTCGCAATAATTGCTTTTTGACTCGCCACTAAATTCACCGCAAGAAGCCATTGCACTATTTAACACTTACTCTACTACTGTGTAAAGAACAACTGAATGATATTGATCTGAACTCTCCACAGTAAATAAACACTTCTTAACCAGCATTCATTCATAAACATATGCATACAGCATTCCGCAGGCTAACAGGAAGTGAACTGTTTGCTCTTTCTCGAATTTAACACCTTGATTCATTCACAGTAATTCTTTTATCACGTCATGCAGTCGTTTAAATTTCAGTTCTGGGTAATGAAAAGTATATGTACATACATACATACACACCAAACACTTTGAACTGTGATTACGAACCATTCATAAACAAAGATATGTGACCATACACGTTCTGCCAGGGCAGCAGGAAATTTGTTTCCTCTCGCTCGAATTGGATTATTCAAAGTAATTCTTTTATCACGCCATGGCAAACATTTACGTTTCAGTCCTAAGTAATTACAAATATACGTACACGCATACATGCCAACCAATAATGATATTCATACAGTGCTTACGTCGCGATTTATTGTTATAATACAGATAATAGTGTTTTATTTATTTGTATTAGAAAAACTTTTTGAGCTAAAAAATGGGGTTTTCATGGTTATGTTAGATACATTACTCTCTACCTTCCACATGGATCAGTTTTCGCGAAATCTGAATTTTTTTTTTAGTATGAATAGTATTTCATACAGATTGATTAGGTTGGCGCTCCTCACACACCACTTAGCGGGAATGCAATACGACAACACCGCAGGACTCCCATTGGTTGCTCACCTAGTAGCGCTCAAGGACAAACACTTTCCTATTTGAAACACATGTTTTTTTCTTACAAATTTGTATGTATGCAATATTTATTTCAGTTAAGAAGAAGCAGATAGGGGATTTAGCTTTTTAGCAATATTTTGCCGAAAAATGGAGAAGGTAATGTGAATTTAACTGCGGTGGTTCATGCAGCATACTGTCATTTCTTCCTTAACGTTTATCAGTTACACTTACAAGAAGATTATATGAAGTTCTTTACAAACAAATTCGAATTCACAGGCTGTTCCGAAACATCCAGGATATATATTTTGTTTTTCATATAAATATTGTTAATATATCCGTTAAGAGCTTTCTTTTTGCAAACATTTTGAAACTTCTATAACTAGAGGATAGTTTGTGATTTAACAATTTTCTTGCTAATCTTTAAGTCTTCTATTTTCCGAAAAGAACATATTTATTACTTTTGGTTTTGATTTATGCTGTACACACAAAAGCAAGGACATTTTTCTAAAACAAAATTTCGGGTATAGGAGATCTTCAGCATGCGTATTTCAGTCAATCTGCAACTAGAATTTTTGATTAAATTTGATACCTTGTGTTCCGACTGCGTAGATGGGTAGGGGAAGTACTATGCCTGCTTTTTTGGGTTACATTCACATAGCCCTCACAACATATTCTTTACAAACTGTTACATAATCTTTTACGTGTTTCTGTCTGATGGTACTCCGTTCTCTTTGCATGGCAGATAGAGCGAGCGAATGGTAAGTTTTCTTTTGAGACAGCTCCACAAGAAAGTGTGTACTCGCTTTTACCAACCAATTCATTATAGGACGATATTTTGTGACATTTTCATGTTACATCTTGGGAAGATACAGCCACCAAGTTAGCTCGAGGTTTCGCGTTGCCAGGCTATACAGGTCACATGGAATTTTCTCTATAAATTATTTTCTTTTAAAGGGTCTTAGAACATGTATTTCCAGTGAAATCTCAAAATAGTATTTTTGGGTGAATTTGAATATTTAACTGTGAAGTATATTGCAGAGTCATTGTTCAAATGTTCCATGGCTTACATAGAAAAATTTTTGGATGTGCAACTAAAAGGTAAAATCCACTTCAACTTGGGAATTTAAAGAAATTTGGTATTCAGAAAGACTTACAGCTTCGTTCAATATTTAATCTGTACAAGATGATGAGTACGCCTACCTTAACACAAGGTAGGGACTATTCAAAGCGAACGGGTGGTTTCCCACTCAACATTATGACTAACTTTTTCCGTTTTCGCATGACAGAGAGGCACATTCGATAGCTGTCAAGAGATTTCCGTTGATGGATCGACAGATACTGCAGTATCTGCAGACGAGGCACATATTTGGACAGTGAATGACCGGTTGATGGCCAAATCAGGGTGCAGCTTAATGATCAATGCGTTTAGGCAGCTGTTCCAACATGTGCACCGGGAACGGTATTCCAGGCTTCGTGTTGTGCTTTCACTTTTAGTTATTAGTGGCTGTAACTGAGACTTGCTTGTAACATTGTTCGGTACGAGCATATGACAGGGCTGTACAGTCCTTAGAAAAAAAAAATAAATCTATTTCTCAAACACTAGAAAGATTTCCTTTCAAAAAACGTATCACTGTAGACATGAATTAATATTGCACCCTTAATATATCCAAGCTCATGTTAAAGACTATGTTTGCAGAGGTAGACATAAATACATTGCTATAGCCAGGTTTTCAACTTTCTGTGCGCTTGCTCTCTCAGCTGAAAAATGATTTACATTTTGAAACTATTAAATTTCAAAACTGACTCAATTTCTTCTCCGTTAAACAGTAAATGTTTCTGATATCCTTTTAAGATTGCATACATCAATCGTGGAGTTATATTACTGTAAGTATTTCAAGTCCAGTGTTAACCACAATGATGTACTGTAAAATAGAATCCGACTATTATATAATTTAACGAGAAAGCGCAAACTGTTCAGTGAAAATTCAAGGTAAACTTTTCATTTGCAATACAAACATTTGAGTAAAAATCATCAGAACCATTTTGGAGAAAACAACGAAATATTTGTCTTGCGAAATGTCCCTTTTTGAGTGAAGAGGCTTTATTGAAAATATTCACACCTTTCTAAAGCAAGTGTAAATTTATCTATCCGGGTGTAGCATTTCGAAGTAAATGCACTCGCGCACATTAATTTGTAAAATTGATTTAGAGAATCAGAACTGAAGGAGATGCCTGCCTCTGTAGCGTAGATGGTAGCGTGTCTTCAAGTTCAAGTGGTGCCGAGTTCGTATCTCGGTCAAGGCGAGTCATTTGATAAGGTTCTTCCGGGGATTTCCCTTATCCTGTAAGATGGATGTCGGATAACCCTTAAGCTCTATGGACCCTGGGCTCATTTGAGGATCATTTCACTCATTTCATTCATCATCTAATATGATTTAACGGTGGAGGGAGTTAATTAAAATAGAATTGAAAGATTTTATTTTACTTGTAAGACATTTGAGTGTATTAGGTTTACGGCGATCGCTATATTGACTTTTTGGATCAAGTGCAATAAGTCAATTCTCTTGCTAACAATTCTAAATATATTACATTTGCCATTTGTAGCTAATATGCATCTTTTAAGCGATTATTTGTTTAGAATATTTTGGAATAAATTTATATACTGATAATTCACACCTTGATAGGATATTGTTGGTCTAAATAAACGAAAGACCAGAAGTGGTCCTTACGTTTCAATTCAGTCATCACTTGACAGCCACTTTAGAATGCCTGAGTTTACTTCAGTATGAATCGTAGTTATATTTCGAATCAGGTAGCCACCACTGGATAAACATTTGGAGAATTATTTTTGAGTTTCATGCCTGAAAGTTTTTCTCCATTCAAGAAAGATACAGCTGAGATACAAATAATCCTTCGGAAATGAGAGATGAAATCAGTTCAGTTCTGGCATCTATAATACCGAATCATTAGCCACTGCAAATATTTGATTAATCTATCATTCCATAGTTCAGAACACGCTTCTGTACAGAGTAGTAAAGTGCATATGAGAACAGTATTACCCTCTGTTAAAACGTATTGCGTAAGTTTCCTGATCCTTAATTCTTATTCGCACAATGAAGCTCATTGCCACCTATCTCTGCAGTTTTGTTTCATTATTAGTGAATCTGTTATGGTGCTTCTACTCATAATTTCAAAATTGCACCGTATTTAAATGGAAAGTATCATATTTCATTTTACATAAATATTACGCAGAATTGTTCTGTATCTTCTGTATGCTTCTGACTAAAACTGAAGGTAAAGATACTATTGTACCCTTGGCTTGAGCTAACGACTTGCAGCTGCAAATGGCATGTTTAGGCTAAGACATATTTTAAAAGTGGAGAAAGAACTGAAATCTGATGTCATAGATTCCTAGTTATTGATGGTAGGAATAGAGTAGGAATTTATAATTATCTGGTACGTGCAAGGCGAATATGGGAATACAGTAGGCTTTAAGCAACATAAAATATTTATATTGAATAATTTAAACACACTAGGAATATCTCGGAAATCGTTCACTCACAAAAGGTATTGGGCACAAATAGTGTGTTTTAAGAAGGTCTAAATTTGTTGTTTTGTATGAATTTTTGCATCTCTTTGCGAGTTATGCAAAATCTGTGCTTTAACAAGTAAACATGGTGCAATAAAACGTTTTCCATATAGAACTATTGCCATGTAACTTACTCCAGCGTGAATCAGTTAAGTTTCAGCGGACAAATAAAGAGTAACGAAAGATTGTGCGGGTCTTGTGTGACTAGTTGTAATACTATGGTTCATTTACTATAAATTTCAGTGTCTGTAAAGTTTGATTAGAATTTTTACATCCTAGCGCATTACATTTGATGGCAGTCTCACTTGCGCCGTACTAGTTTTCGTGAAATGTTGTGCCATGAGGTTTAGATTCTGCTATAGTTATATATGAAATTGGGTGTCATCTTCTCTATTATCCCAGTGTATTTACCTTCCTGTGATATGTAGCTAATTGTTATTCTAACTGCTTGGTGTTGAACTGCATTAACATACTATGCTATCTACTGGGACATCTATGCCGCTCCTAATTCGTCAGACTTGAGTTTCGGACATTCCTGTTTCGTCTTGTGTCCTATTACATTTTAGCGACACGTTCTCCCCTGCGCCAGCCATTCCAGGTGATGTGCCTTGATCGCTGTCCTCTCTCATCACGTTGGTAATTCTGTACGTGTCCTTTGCATTTTACACTGACAGACGCAGGTTTTGTGTCGCAGTAGCCCTAAGCCTAGGAAGAATTTTGGATTTAGCTTCAGCGTTCATTAACTGGACTATATGAATTATTTTTGTGAGACTTAGTTACTTGCAGACAATGGAAATTATTCTGCAGCATACATAGGTGTGGAGCTATTGTAAGGAGTTAGGCCTAATATTGCAAAAATATTTTTGGAATGATAATTCTCGGAGAGAATGGATCTTTTTGTCATACAGCTGATGGCTGATGGGTTGTATAGAACTCTCACGATTCAACAGACAAAATCCAGAGTTTACATGAGCTCATTTACGTAAATGATTGTACATTAAATGAAAAAGTAATTTACAGAATACCTAAGTGTCCAGCCTCGGCAACAGTGCATTCAAAATGCCTTCTTTTTACTGTGGAATTCTCTTTGACATGTAGTATTTGACGAATAAGGTCAAATATGGCGTATATGCATTTATTCAATTTTTCCTTGGTGTCAACAGGTGTGGTATACATGGGACTCTTCCTATGTTCTCACAGAATGAATGAATATATTTATTTTATACATCCCAACTTAAAATTTTTCGCTACATTTGTTTAAAATGTCATAATTTACTGTTGTGTAAATATGTGGTTTCTTCCTCTATGATTTGCATTGCAATATGACCTCTGCTATTTAACCCTTTTGTACAAAATTTGCTTCCCTTTGCTATATCAACTGTACAATTCATTTAACTTTCTCCTCTTCTCAAACTGCCTACTGCATATTCATTTTAATTTCCTACATATTATTATTTCTTTCTACCTGCTTGCTTGTTAACATTTGCAATGGAGCTGAGTTACATTCTAAATTATTTCCCTTCTGCAGATTTTATCTGCATATTTTTAAAACTTCACAATCAGATAATGTTCTACATTTCTTTCGCCTTCACATTCTTTATGATTACCTATTAGAAATACCGTTACCGTTGTGATCCAGGATAACCCTTACATACACACACACACACACACACACACACACACACACACACACACACACACACACACACACACACACACACACACACACACACACACACCTATACCTTTTGTACCCTTCGCACCTGTTTCCACAAAACCATGCAATTCCTTTCCATTGCATTCATAGTTTACTTATGTTTCTGCCAGCGCTTATTAAAACCCAGTTGCTTAGCTATTCATCATGCGGTAGCTGAACAGTGCATCAACCTAATGATTCCTATCTTTTCACAAGGGTTGTTGAGCTCCTGAAAACACTGACAATTTATTTAGATGTCAATCACTTTTGCAATTAAACCTTCCTTATATTTACAGCTCGGTGAGCATTCATTTTGAAGAGAAACATGAAGAAACACTATGGAGAACACAAAATTTTCAGAAAGGTTTCTAATGCAGATAAATCTAAGAGGCATGATATGCGTATCACTGATACTTCTTTTTCAGTTTTCGTAATTATTTACTTTGCTAATCAAAACAAAGATTTTCGGCGTCAAAAGTAGTGGGATGACAGAAAGCTTTATTGCTTAGTCTTTTAAAGTGTATACTCTAGATATATTTACTACTGCTTCTGATTATAAAAATTTACTATTTTATAAGTTATAATTTCTTCAATAGATCCTTTGTTTCACATACATACATGTAAAAAGGTTTAAATCCTAATTATGTAGCATAACACGCTTCCTCTCTGTTGCCACTGCTATATCCGGAAATTCCTAACAGCTGTTTGTAAAAGTTATAAATACACAGGTCGGTAACACGTTTTCTGCACTATAGGAAGTACCCAACAGTACTAATCATGAAAGGGTAGAGCCAGACTGAAAAATGCAATGCCGTAGCCGGCATTTGAACCACGGATCTTCTGGTTTCCGTCCAGCCGCTCTAAACCATTGAGCTACTATGGCCAACGTGCCAACATGACATGAAATTCTCCAACTGACTCGTGCTTTTCCCGGTAAACCACTAGGAGTTCTCATAAATACATGAGACAACTACCTTAATGGGGACTTATTATGCTGTAAGTACTTTAATTTAATGTCATTTAAGAATCTAATGTCATGTTGGCACGTTGGCCATAGTAGCTCAATGGTTTAGAGCAGCTGGACGGAGACCAGAAGATCCGTGGTTCAAATGCCGGCTATGGCATTGATTTTTTTCAGTCTGGCTCTACCCTTCATAGTGCGTTCTACACACGGCTACTGTGAAAGAACAATTAATTTCCATTAATTGTATCTAATAGTGGTCCGAACTATAAAGCCCGGGCCTTAAAGTACTTACAGCATAGTAAGTCCCCATTAAGGTAGTTGTCTCATGTGTTTATGGAAACTCCTAGTGATTTACCGGGATAAACATGAGTCAGTTGGAGAATTTAATGTCATGTTGGCACGTTGGCCATAGTAGCTCAATGGTTTAGAGCGGCTGGACGGAGACCAGAAGATCCTTGGTTCAAATGCCAGCTATGGCATTGAACTTTTCAGTCTGACTCTACTCTTTCATAGTGTGTCCTACACACGGCTGGTGTGAAAGAACAATTAATTTCCAGTACTAATCATCTTCAGATCTTTACCTTTATCTGCATATCTTTAGAATATGAACTGATACAAACTGCGCTAAAGAGCAGTAAACATGCGCGTGGTGTAGCCCATACAAGTTATACAGGGTTCTTCATTTAAAACCTAACGAAGCACACGGCGTTTCGCCTCTCCAACAACTTTGCTGGATTCCCCCACTACCGGCTGCATTTGTGCACGGGAGCTAGAGGTGTGTACTCCACTCGGCAAAGTTGTATCGGCCACCAGAGTGAACAGGCCGTTAATTCTAGAACAAGGCATTATTGTATGTATAATCTATTATAAATTTGCAATCATCAAGCCTTGTTTCCACAGAGTCTATTCAAACGTTCCCTGGTGAAGTGCCTCCCTTCAGATTTAAAATGCACGTGATTCTAAAGAAACTGAAACCACCGCTTTGTGGCGAACAAAAAACGATACCGTAAACGTACAATGTTAATAAGGGAAACGTTAGAGGACATAAGCGCACATTCTGAAGGTTCTCCGAACAAACACATCCCAAAATTAGCACAACAGGTGGGAATTTCAGAGTCTTAGAACAACTAAATTAACGAAACTGTAACCGTATGACTGTACAAGTGTCCATGCTTTAAAACATCGTGACCCAGTATCATTTATGTGTTATTGTGAGTGGTTTTTCTTTCACCTGTGAATGACGGTTTAATTGATCCACAGCTTTTGTTCATTCCCGATGAGGCGTGGTTCCACTCGATAGTCGTGCCAGAACTCTTAACAGCGCTACTGGGCCTCTGAAAATGCATATCGCATTCAAGATCTCAGGATCGGAAAGATGGAGTTTGGTATGTTATCATCGCTATATGTAAAAGCGATCCAATATTCTGCGATAAACTGTAAATGGAGAGATGCCGAAATTACATTTTGACCCCATTTTATCATGAACTGACAGTAGAAGAGAAATAATGCTGACTTCAACAAGATTCTGCTACTTGTCATACATCAGAGAAGCCCATGAATAAAATCAGGGAAGTGTTTTAAATAGTCATTAATGCTAGTGTACAGCCCTCTTACTCTCCCGACCTAACATGTGACCTTTACTTGTGGGGTAACCTCAAAGACAAACTATAGGAGACAAATACCCTACATGGAAGAACTAAAGCAAAATATTAGAAACGAAATCTGAAACATCAGTGGCCCAACACAGTGGTGTGAATTGGAATGTATTTTCCAAATAATAATTATTGTTTGGAAAAGGATGGACATTTCCAGCATCTTCTATAAGGTAAGATTGTTATACTTTACTGCGGAGTTTATGTGGGAACAAAGCTGGCTGTGACTTACCCAATCGCTCACAAGCGAAGTGCTGTTAGGTTTCAAATGAAGTACCCTATAATAATCATAGGTTACAGGAAACATTAACCATATGTTAAGCAGTTGTTTCATAAATGATCTATAAATGATAATTTGTTACACAATGTATTAGTTGTATGCTTAACATGTAATTATATTAATACCTATATACACTTTAATTATTATAGCTCGCTTGGACCACTAGTGTAGCACAACCTGCATTTCTCATAATTTTGAAATTATTTTTGGCAACATAATTTTACAGTATGTAAGTAGATACATCTCATAGTTGTGGAGATATCTTCTACAATTATTGAAACAAGGAAGTTGAAAATGAATCAAGCGAAGGCACAAATTATAGTATTCTATAATGTAGGGGGAATTTAAGCAAATAAAAAATGTAAAACTGGGAACATTGGATTTTGTGTACGAGACAATGCCTATTCAGAGGTTAAAACAGACAAAGAACTAAATGGTAAAAGGAAAGAAGTTTGCACTAGCTAATTTTGCCACACCTAAATGCACATCACACTGACCCTTTTAGGGGCTGGAGTGCTCATTTGTTATGAATCTTCATTGAGGTTTCGTTGCTCCAATTGCGGCAAAAGTTTGTTGACGAACACATTCCTCCAAAAACGCGCTTCCTTGCTAAAGGGATCTTTTTTCCTTTTTTCTGGCTGAAAGTAGGGTCAACTCCAATTGCTGCATAATCCAGTCAGAGACTGTAGCATAATCTATGGACATTTTGCTTCAGTTCAAGAGTTGACAGAGTTTTTAAGGGTGAAACTGTAGATGCAGATGCACAATGCGCCAAGTTGTGCTCAGTAAAATTCCCGGTATTTGTGCTATCTGAAAACTGATCTTTTTGCATTCTTGCACACGCTTTTACGATCAACGGTTGTTTTTAATGAAGCATTTACGACATCGGCGTACTGCCATATTTAATCTGCTACTAATCAGCTGCCTCAAACTTCTGATCATACCTTTTTATGGAACAATTAATAGACGCCAAGCATGGAATGTTTGGTAAACCGATGTCCATTAGGATGATAATTTTTCAGGAGTCTAGACGTTCTAGAATTGTTAAATATTCCATTATTATTGTTCATGTCGTACATAATTTAATGCAGAAGACCACCTTGATTTAGCTGTAACCAAGGAAACTGATTTTGTGGACTGTACTCGATAGAGCTGTATTCATATCACTAGATAAATTTATTGCACACGCTACATTTCTTATGTGAATAATCATGAAGAAGACAACAATACATTTAATATTTGAGATAAACTAAAACGGTTCTTTCATTGCAACAACAGCTGCACGCAGCCACACAACGAAGCACATCACATGTCTCAACATGTCTTTAACTATAAAGGAAGAAGAAGCCTCTTTCCTTGCGCGCTGGCGAGTCACATGATCAGCTGGCCGCATAACCGGCGCCAAGTGAAATATTCATGCGCCCGCCGGAATAAATGACGATAATGGCGCAAACATACTGGGACCCAAAAAATTGAAGTTTTTTAATTTAATATAGACACACTTTTAAAAATATCACTGTTGTTCTTGAACTGGCAGAGGACACAGTTTCACAATGGGACGCCTATATTCACCCTTAGAAGTTCGCACTGCAGCTACCCGCACTAAACCATCACCACCAGGATGAGTCTCGGTGATGATTCCAAGTTCCCAATGCAGAGGAGATGAACTGTCTTCCATTAGCAGGACCATGGTGTCTGCCTCAAGATTTTCACTGGAACTGGACCACTTTTGCCTCTGCTGGAGTGAATGTAGATAGTCGGTTGGACACCGCTGCCACAGATGTTGTAGACGATCTTGGAGCTGTTGCCATTTCTGTAACTGATTCAGATTGTCAGAACAAGGTGATGGTATGGAAGTCAATGGTTCTCCAATGAGGAAATGACCTGGAGAAAGGTGGGAAGTATCAAAAGGATCAACAGTAAGGCGTAGCAATGGACGGGAGTTCAAGAAAACCTCAATTTCAATTAGTAATGTGGTTAATTTGTTCATAGGTCAGTACTTGTGTACCCATTACTCTGCGAAGATGATATTTCATAGATTTCACTGCAGCCTCATGTAATCCTCCAAAGTGGGGTGAGCTGGTTGCTATAAAATGCCATGTGCATTGATTAGATGAAGCGTAGTCTTGCACAATCTCTTGGTGCTTGCGAGATTGCAAAAGTAGTCTAAGTTCTCTAAGTTTGTTGTTAGCACCTACAAAATTTGTGCCATTGTCACTTAGGATCTCTTTACACAATCCTCGTCTAGCTGTAAACCTTCGTATGGCAGCAACAAAAGCATCAGAAGTCATGTCTGAAACCAACTCAATGTGAATTGCCTTTGCGGATAAACAGACAAAGATAGCTATGTAGGCCTTCACCTGACTCTTGCTGCGAGGCGAGCCATAACGTAGGAAGAATGGGCCAGCGTAATCAACTGCAACTCGTAGGAGGGGTCTCGCTGGAGTCACTCTGTAGGTAGGTAGATTGCCCATTAATTGTTGAGTTCCCTTGGCCTTGAGTTGGAAGCACGGCAGGCACTTGTGTAGGACTGACTTAAGAGTTTCTCCTATTCTCGGTATCCAATACCGTTGTCGAAGAGAAGAGGTAAGTAGCTGATTGAAGCATGCAAAAGTTTGACATGTTCACTTTCAATAATTAGCTTGGTAAGATGATGCTTAGGAGGTAAGATGAGCCGATGTCTTGACTGGAAGGAAATTTCAGCCTTGTCAATTCTACCCCCTGCTCGGAGTAAACCTTCAATGTCGACAAATGGATGCAAAGATTTCAATGAGATTTTAGTAGGAACGTGTCCTTTATCATTAAGTTCTGTTAACTCTGTGATATAAGCTGAATGTTGAGCAAGTTTAATGTAGCAGTGCAATGACTGTTGAAGCTTAAGTGCTGAGAGAGGAGCTTGCCGTCTCGTGTTGCTGTTTCTACAGTTGAATGCAAATCTCAGCATGTATGCTGTCACTCTCTGCAGGCGTAACCATTTTGAAAAACGAGAAATGATATCATCACTTTCTGTAGTGACCATCAAGCATGCAGTAGTGCGTTGCTCAGTGGCATCTTGAATATCTAATCGTTTGGGTTGTTCTGGCCAAGATGCAAAGGGTTGTGAGATCCAATCAGGACCTTTCCACCCCAAGTTATCTGAGGCAAGAGGTTTAGTCGAAACTCCTCTCGAAATGAGATCTCCTGGATTATTTTGAGTAGCTACATATCGCCAAGTAGCAGTTTCTGATAACTTGTATTTGTGAAAATCTGTTGGCTACAAAAGTCTTCCATTTTTGTGGGTTGGATTTAATCCATGCTAGAACAATCATAGAGTCCGTCCATAGATAGTTCTGTGAAGTCTGCAGCTTAAGGTTAGCTACAACCTTGTAAAGTTTAGCGCGTAGTAAAGCACCACAAAGTTCGAGCTGAGGAATGGTTTGTTTCTTTAATGGTGCAACCTTGGATTTGGAGCAAAGAAGTCTGGTTTTCACCTCATTGCAGCTGTTCATAGAACGAAGATAAATACAGGCACCATAAGCCTTTTCTGAGGCATCGCAAAACCCATGTATTTGTATGTCCCTTAATGTACCTGTGATTAGGACGTGTCTTGGAATACGTATAGCACGAATGATGGACAATGTCTCGCAGAAATTTAGCCATTGTTGGATGAAGTGAGATGGTATCAATTCATCCCAACCGAGTTTTTCCAACCAAAGAGATTGTAGAAACATCTTGGCATTTATGACAATAGGACTCACTAGGTTAAAGGATCAAAAATAGATGATATGACAGAAAGTATTCTTCGTTTGGTGTAGCTAGAATTTAGATTATCCTGAAGAGATGGATTGTCTTGTATCTGGAATTGATCTGTTCCAGGATGCCAGATGTGACCAAGAGCATGCGCATTTTCACTACTAGCCAATGAAAGTGGAAGTTGTGTCTCTCTGTGTTCCGGTGGAATGGATTTTAAAATATCTTCATGATTAGAACACCATTTCCTATGTGGGAATTCGCCACTGTCTAACATCTGAAGTAGCTGCCTCTGAATATGTAAAGCTTGCTGTAGATCATTATGACCACATAAGCAATCATCTACGTAGAAGGATTCACGGATAGCTTGAGAAGCTAGTGGATATTTAGCCTCTTCCTCTGAAGCTAGTTAATGCAAAGTCCTTATGGCCAAAAAGGATGCAGGTTTGGTACCATATGTGACTGTAGTAAGAGCGTAGTCCTTGATAGGTTCATCTTTGTTTTCTCGCCTTGATCATCAGGATGCATTTTCACTCGCCTGTACATCTTAGAAATGTCAGCTGAGAATGCATAGCGATAAGTTCTGAAGCGTAAAATTATGGAGGTAAGGTCATCCTGAATAGTAGGACCCAACTTCAGCACATCATTCAAAAATAGTCCTGAAGATGACTGCGCAGATGTATCAAATACAATTCTGGTGCGAGTAGGGGTAGACAAAGGTTTGAAAACTAATGATAAATATGTTTATTTCAGTAAAGCCCAAAGTGAAGATGTGGCATGCCAGTCCGAACAGGATCAAGGTGAAGATGTGTGCGGTCCGTACAATGATCGTCCGTTTAAGGATATCGGTACATCGAAACCCGAGGAGGAAGTCATGGAAAAGTGAGTATAAAATAATAAGAGTTTTACGTTAACAAGTGTATTAAATATTCACGATGTTGAGACATAGTTCGTATATGTCCGCAGATCCAGTAAGAAAGGAGACAAGAAAAAGAAGAAGACGAACTGCAAACCGAGAATCGTCAAAGCCAAGAAGACGTTCGATCAAGACAGTTTCATCATAATGATGTTCGAACCCTTCACACCCTTCGCAGAAGAAGTAGAGGAGGAAGTTGCGAGTGATGGTAAATAGTGTGTGCATGAACGATAACGACATCTCCATCAGCATTGACTTTCGTGTGAACATAGGATTATACAATGAACTCCCATCACTTTACATTAAAGCCACACATGACGATACGTTTGTGTATATTACAAAAGAGGATTGGGAGGTAATAATGTCAAATTTGTGTGTTTTGGATACGTATCTGAAAGATGGTACGCATCCATGTGCACCGTACAGTGAAAATATAATATATGCATTTAATATAATGTTATGCATGAATAAGATGAATGAAATAACGTTTGTGAATACATGTTTAAATGTGGGCAGTATAAATCTGAATAGTACTGCATTCAATGGACTTAAAAGACTAATTCCATATATTGAAAGAAATTTATATCAGTTGTATGATATTCACAAATCATTATGTTCATAAGATGCAAAAAGCAGGAGTGCAAGGAAGAGGATATTGGAGATGTATGTTAAAGTCAATAAAAAGATAATTTGAATTTGTAATGTTTTATTTATTACACCTATATGATAGATTGTACAACATGAGTTAATGGTTTATAAGTGAATAACTTATAATGAATAATTAAACAGAATAATGAAGTTTGTGCAGGAAAATTTGACGATGCTTGAACTTCCAATCTGACATTCACTGCCCCCGTCACAGTATCCTCAGGTTGATGAGAGCAATCGATGACGAATAGCGGTGCATATTTCAGAAAGTCGTTCCTTTTCAAAAGAGGGTAATTCTCCTTTCCATAGTAGGATGATTGAAATTTGGAATATTGATCATAGAGAGATGCAAATTTCGAATTGGCGAAATCCAAATTCATATCGTGATAGGGGTAAGATTCACTGTTGAGATAAAGTTTCAGATTGGTGATATTACAATTATCAAATAGAGAAGCATCCTTAGCGAGATGATTCAATCTATTCACTTGTGCACCGACTATGACGAAACGTGGTTTTTCAAGTTTAGTCGTGTTTGCAATGTTCCATGTGAACGGTTTAGTTTGAGGTACAGCAGGTTGAGTGTGAAGGTCCAAGGTTCGAAATGCGACGTGTAGAGGTTTATCCGATTTGACGAGTTTAAGTTTATCAACTCGTTCAGAATCTGAAAGTCGAAGTACAGGCATCCTCCATTCGAGTCTAGTTAGTTGTATGGTTGTAGGATCGTTTCCAATGATACAATTATTAGAATCCTTAGATCTAATGAGAATAAGTTCAAACTTGCTATTAAGTATGACCTCCTTGTGATCGTCGGCGAAACCCAGCAACATCGAAAGAGGAACGATAGCATTGAAGATACCATTCGATGTATTCACGATGTCTACCACACCTCCTGGATTGATCCATCCAGCATTAAGTAAACGATTCGATTCCAGTTCATTCAGTGCGGCATAGTTACGCATCGTTGATGAAATGCCTGGATTCCTAGTTCTATCAATAGTCGTTCCATTCATATCCAGACGAATCTCATCGAATAGGAATGCCATAGCATTGTTACTCAATTTCGATGTGGCGACGGTGCCGTCGGGTTTAGTGAGAGTGCCCTCAATGTAGAGATAACTTCTACTAGGAAGCGTGTACAAATCTTCAGCTTGACATGGAATTCTAATTTCATCGTTCACATCGAGAGCTGACGTATTGTACGGTAGGAATACGTGTTCTTCCTCCTTACTGATCTTATCATCAAAAGTCGGAATCCCGGTCACGTCCAACACATCCATCATAGAACCTTGAAGCCTAAGTTAGCGAGAAATTTTCGATTAGACGATGTGATTAGCTTGCGGGTCGATGATCGAGTAGAGTTCAATCTCGAGAGATGTTTTTTAATATAGCATCGTCTCTTAAAACTTATACCCATTACGACGTATGTGCAATCGTACAGTGATGGCTTCGTTCCTGAAATCTAACTTATCGCCGTTCTGGTCTACCACTCTAATGTCGAGATGATCAATGAGATTCGTATCGATGATTGGTAAATATATAGGACTTGATGGTTCCTGCGAGATATGATAACCTGGAGGTACCGATGGGAAAAATTCATACAGAGAATGACCACTTTTACCATTGATGAAAGATCCCGTTGCAAGACTACACTCGATACGTATGATGCTGACCTTGAATATGTTAACCAAATCATTAGACTCGGTCAGCACGTTTGCCGGTACCCTCTGTTTAGAGGTGAAACCGAGAAGAGGAGCAATAGATCTCTCACCACTAAAGTCGATAATATAGGGAGATTGAATTTCTGATTTCATGGTGTTATTATTAGCACGTAGAATAAAGTCGTCACCGATGTCGAGAGCATCCTTGATCAATCTGGCGATATCATCCAATTCATAAGTACCCGGTGGAATTACTATACGTTCGACTTTTCCATCGCGAACGTAATGGAATAGATTATTACTCTCGTCCACATTCGGAATCGAGTAAAAAGTCTCAAAATTCAATAGAGCTATCTCGTAATGTCCGTTAGGATCCAGATGTAACGGTGGATTTAGAAATGTAGAGAAGCTGGTATCACTACCACTCACGGTGATCGTGTAACTCATCGAGGAGAAACTGAAGGCACAAGTGACCGCAAATCACAGAATCGAATTCTTGAAATCTCGTCGTATTATATAGGAGCTTGACACCCGAAAGGTACGTTTCTATCTCTTCCGGAGGTCTCAGATCGCCGAAACTGTCAAAGTAGTAGGCAACATCACCATCCTTACGTACAGCAACCCAATGTGTACCAGGGTTATTTGATGTATCCAGATTCACTACTATTCTCTCATAGTATCGAGGACGTGGAGGTAGTTTATCGATCATGTAGACACCTTTAAATGTGGAATGTGTAGACGTCGTGCATACGAATCGATCTCGTTAGCACTCAGGGCTTTTTCCGGGATAAATATAGGCCTCGCCCCGAGTTTTTTGATCGAAGATACAATCCTCTACCCTTACGACGTCTCTTACGGCGAAGACCTTTGCCCTGAGCCAAAGATTCTATGCGCTCGTTGTGACGTGTTAATTCCGCAAGTTGTTTTGCATCCGAACGTTTCTTATTGACAGCCGTAGCAATCTGAGCAGCACCTCCAGCTAGACCACCTGCTGCACCTAGAGCTGCTAAAAGTGGTAGCAAAGGTAAGAAACCACCTCTCTTGTTGCGACGTTTACGCATGCCAGCGCCCGCTGCCAATTTACCCTTCATAAGTGTAGTCACAAGTCGAGCTGCAAGTCGTTCGCCCAAAGAAGCGTCGGCAGACTTTACACGTCTCCAAGCCTTCTCTACCAACACCTTATCGGCTAGACGACGAGATTCTGTATCAGTACTCTCTGCGTAAGCCCGATCGTGATCGAGACACGCTGAATCCAACCCGTTCACCGGTAAGTCACCTCTCTGCAAGCGTTTATGTAGTTTCGTTCCGGGACCGCAGAAACGATAACCCGGTAAATGTGCCTCAAATGGTAATGAATTAATCAAGGAATTAAGAATTCCCGAACCTTTGCGTGCACGTGTAGAGCGCATGTCTCACTATGAAATAAAAAAGGCAAAACGTGTGCTTTATAAGTATACGATTCCTATGACGATTGGCTAAATCCAGTAAAGACATAGATTGCCCTTATCACGAACGAAATAAATGACAAAACTTATGCTTTATAAGTATTAGTCGCGATATGGAGATAGTAAAGCAAAAGTGTACACTACCCATACAGGTGTTAGATTTCGAGGATGACATTCGCAAAGGACGACACGGTACGTTGTTTCCGAGTAACGTTAGAGCGCTCATACTGGGCAGTTCAAATGCTGGAAAAACGAACGTTTTACTCAACCTGCTTATTCACGAGAATGGTCTGAGATTCGAAAACCTCTACATATACTCGAAATCGTTGCAACAACCTAAATATCGATATTTACTCAGGTTACTGAAAACTATACCCGATATAGGTGTATTTACGTTCGATGATGGTGATAAAGTGATTCAAACGTCGGATGCTAGAGAAAATTCGATATTCGTATTTGATGATGTGATAAATGAAAAACAGGGTAAGATAGCTTCATATTACAGTATGGGTAGACATCGTAATGTCGATGCTATATATTTAGCACAATCATATGCTAAAGTACCTAAACATTTAATTAGAGATAATGCAAATATGATTATATTCTTTAGACAGGATAATCTCAATTTAAAACATATATACGAAGATTATGTAAATACCGATATGTCCTATGATGAATTTAAGGATATGTGTAAACATATATGGGAGAGTGATGAACGATCCTTTGTTGTTATAGTACCAGAATATCCACTGAACGAGGGACGCTACCGTCACGGTTTTGATCGCTTTATCAGAATGAATAAATAGAATAATCCATCACTTAAGCAATGAGTATCGACAGGTTCGGATCCCGAAGAATCATACCCTCTAGGGGTGTGTTCAATCGATATATCATAACTAGAGATGGATCGGGAAACTATCGATTCAAGGGAAAGCGATTGTGCAATATTCACGACCCTGAAGAAGGTGACGATGCATCGACTAAACGTTATGTGGATACGCATACGGCTGACGTCGAGAATCGAATGCAGATCTTCAGCGAGCAGACCTCGTATCAGCGTATGGGCGAGTTTGAAGCTATGCTTAGGGATCACATACAAAAATCGCTCGACATCCAATACAACAATTTAATGGAGTACTTAAGTAAATATGCATTTAAACGTGATTCCGAGAATAATGTCATTATAGATGGTATAAGAATGAAATCGCTGTTGGACCCCCTTCACGAACACGACGTTCCTAATAAAAAATATGTAGATGATAGGATTCCAATTCACGACTCTAATGAAACTCTATCATTTCGAATGAAGAGATTGAAGGATTTAGCTGACCCGATAGATGATAGTGATGCAGTCACCATGAGTTATGTTAATCATTTCTTTATACAGAAACACAATGAATTGCAAACGGGTTTAACTGAGACTATAACAAACATTGTCGATACTATTACACGGAAACAGAATGAATTACAAAGTCAGTTAACTAGAACAATCACCTCCGCTAGCGAGACTATTACTACAGCTGTAGAAAAAGAAGTGAAAGAACTAACCGCACGACAAACGGAACTTGATAATAAACTAATCACTATAAATAATGATATTCATACTATGAAAACACGAATGAGAAATGTTGTAAACACTATGTTACAACAATTGAAAGCACAACTCATAATTTCATTGCAAACACGTCCGTTTCGAGGTCCCTCTTTAAGGTATACGTTAACATCGGGACTCGAATACTATAAAGTTCCTGGAAATGGAAGTGTACTCTCGTGTTCTATTGTATCATCGGTACATCCGCATGCTGTAAATGATACATTGTTTGCAATAAACGGAAGATTAGTTGAAAGATATCCTGTAAGAGTTGAAACTGGCGATATTCTATCGTTTACAGCGCCAGCCGGACGTGCTAAAGATGGTCATATATTAAGTATAGAACTGATAGTTTCATATAAATTAGCAGTAGCTGATTAATTATACATTCATTTCGATATGGATGCTGAAGCTATAAGACTTAAGGAATCCATTGCCCGTCACAGTAGGGCAATAAGAGAAAAGTTACGTTCTCTCAAAGGAATGAAATTCGAAACGCAACGAGTCATGTCTGAAGTTCTTCAACCTGTAACCGAACCATTGAAAGTAATAGCGAAAGCACACCAAGACAAGAACGACGACGACGAAACTATAGATGATGCTAACGGATCTGATCTCGTGTCAAAGTATCTACACAAGGTTCGAACTGCTAGTTCGAGTGACATGGACAATACTTACGGCATACGTTACGAGGATAATGAGTATAAATTGGGTAACAAGACAGTTGTGTTTAAATCTGATGGTGTTCAGATAGGAACAGAAACGTATGAACCCACAGCAGGCTTATATGAATTATTATTTAAACGTTTACCTCACACGACATCGTACACAGATGATGATTTAGACGTGTATTCACAAATCTTACAGAATACTCAAGTTTACAGACACGGTTATTCAAGAGATGGACGTTTAAGAGCAAATCGAGGGTTCAAGTATCGTCATATCATTCGTGACCTTGTTAGTAATCGAACTGGATTTGGTTTACGTTGGAAAGAACATGTACCGCAGAGAAACTTAGATTACGTCTACTGGAACGATCCGAATGAAATAATAAACAGATTAAGATTATTAGTTGCGTCGAGGGATGCAGGTAATTTGAATCACTCACCCGAGATAGAAGAAATTATTACAGAACTTAAAAGATCAAAAATTATAGCATGATGAAACGTCGCATTGCAACCGAGTTACATGCACCAGCTAGAAGACGATTTTTACGTCGTAAGATCATAAGCAAAGGAATGAACGATTTAGTACAAATAGATCTTATGGACATGTCTAATTATGCAAGAGACAATAGGAATTATAAGTATATTCTTCTTGCATGCAATTTTTATTCCAAGATGGCTTATGCACGACCATTACGTGATAAAAGTGGTATTAACGTTTCAACTGCTATGGAGGAGATATTGAATGAAATGGAATCGTTTCCGAAGAATGTTCAATCTGATAATGGAAGGGAGTTTTACAATAAACATTTCCGCGAACTAATGAATCGTAATAATATTAATCATTACAGTACATTCACTCACGTTAAGGCTGCTGCAGTGGAACGATTAATAAGAACGATCAAACTGAATTTGCATAAGGAATTTATTGTTCAAGGCTCATATCAATGGATAAACATACTACCTAGAATTATTCATACATACAATAATACTTACCATCGAACGATTCGTATGAAGCCTGTAGAAGTTCGTGATAATTCTCTCCTCCTCAGTGTATACAAATATGATAGAAGTCTGCGTGAGCAGCGAAGATCTAGACTTCATCGTGTTGGTGACTACGTGAGGATTTCTAAGCATAAAGGTGTTATGGAGAAAGGTTATCTACCAAATTGGAGTATTGAAGTCTTTAGGATACGTACAGTGCAAAGGACACATCCATTGACCTATCTCATCGAGGATCTGGAGGGTAAACTGATTGACGGAGCATTCTACGGTTATGAATTACAGAAAACTCAATATCCAGACACGTATTTAGTTGAAAGGGTTATCAGACGACGTGGTGATAGGATTCTGGTGAAATGGTTAGGACTTCCTACCCGTGAATGGATTAATGAGGTGGACATTGTATAAATAAAAAACACACAACTCAATAAAGAAATATAATTTTAATGATATATTGTGTTTTATTTTTTTTGTTCACATTGATTCCTGATATCTTCTGTAACATAACGTTCGTGCTAGTTCACATTGATTATATATAAATTCACATCTCCTTAACTTAAACATGATAATAACATTTTTATACTTTTTTAAAAAATCATACATGATTATAGTTGAATTAACATTTAATTGTAGAGATTTTAACATAACGTACATGCTAGTTCACATTGAGTATATATAAATTCACCTACCCTTAACGTAAACATGATAATTACAATTTGAAGTAATTAGTAATATACGTTAAACAAACATCATACATGATTATAGCTGAAATAAGAGCCTTTGTACATGCTAGTTCACATTGATTATATATAAATCCCCCCTCACCCCTTAACGGAGACATGATAATAACATTTTGATATAATTAGTAAATATATTTTAATAAAAAATCATACATGATTATAGTTGAATTAACATTTCATTGTAGAGATCAATAAGGTTACATTGATTTCTGCTATCTAACATTTCAAAACGACATGAATAGGAAAAAATATTCCTTCCCCCCCTAACGTAAACATAAAAAAAAGCAACACGTTATCTTTCAAATGAAGTAAATATGTTATTATCATGTAATTAGTAACACACTTTACAATTATACTTGAAACTCAATTATTTCGTTTTCTGAAATACAGTAATATGTTATTATCATGTGCCTAGTAATACCTTTTAACTCAGTTGTAACACACTTTACAATTATACTTGAAACTCAATTATTATTATTTTTGTTTTTTTTTTTGAAATACAGTAATATGTTATTATCATGTGCCTAGTAATACCTTTTAACTCAGTTGTAACACACTTTACAATTATACTTGAAACTCAATTATTTTGTTTTTTAAATACAGTAATATTTTATTATCGTGACCTAGTAATACCTTTTAACTCAGTTGAATCTACGCTTTATTGAGAAAAGAAAAAAAAATTACACTTGACAATTTTCTATAGCATAATGTCCCCATGCTAATGTTGAAAATGAATTATCGGGAATGTATCGTTTTGTATCGATACCACTTAAAGCTATCTTATTAGATTCGATGGTATGAACATCATGTTTATAACTTCTGAAACATGTCTGCATGCTTCGATGTATCGTGTCAGGATGTGTAATACATGAGAGATATTGTTCAAAGGTTATGAATCTCATCGAATCTTTTGTTACACCTTTTGATTTTTTAATCACTTCAGTATCATATCGATAACAATATAATTTCGATTTCAACCCCACATATTCAGTCATCACTCTACCGGCTAGCTCATCCTTGAATAATCCTGAAATTTTCTTATTTGCTAACGGAATACCATACACATTATCCATTGGATAATTCGATGTATCGAATAAATGTATATTGTTTTTAATAAATTCATATATATCGCAGCTAGATTCAAAGAGAAAAGCATCCGTGTCCGTATAGATTAAAGTTACATCTTTCAATTTTTTCTTCAGAATTTCATAATAAAAATCATACATTTTATGTTTGGATAGATCCAGGATTGCTTGTCCTATGTATATTGGCTTATTCATCAATATTTCATCTCTGAC
This sequence comes from Mantis religiosa, assembly GCA_030765055.1. Classification (NCBI taxonomy): domain Eukaryota; kingdom Metazoa; phylum Arthropoda; class Insecta; order Mantodea; family Mantidae; genus Mantis; species Mantis religiosa. The sequence goes on from CM060956.1 coordinate 81,754,808, forward strand.
CAATTCTATACCTATTAAATTTTCATCAAAAATCACGTACCTTATACACGTCTGTCGAGCTAACAATTTACGCGCTCGTTTCCAGCTGGTAGCTAAATGAAATGAATTATAACGTTTTACATTCTCTATAAATTTTCCATAAACACAATTATTCATTAACTTCCATAGATTTTGGCCAAATTTCGTCTTATCTTCAATACGTTTACGAGCGTTGAGTTCAATGTAAGGATTTATCCAGTTAGATTGTTTATAACCTATTACTCTATGTATACGTAATGGAATCAAACCAAGTTTAACACATTGTTGAAAATTGAGATAATGTAATACGTATTTATTTTTATCATTCAATGTTGTTAGCAATTTTGTATACTTATCACCTGGCGCGATTTCATTCAAAGGGCATAATGGCAAATCATTTTGTATATCATGAAGTTCCTGTGGATATTTAAAGTCTACTTCCAACACATATCCCACGTCAGAATCACTTGTAATAGACATAAAATCTATTGATTTAATTTCAGCATCAGTTAGCCACCTTATATCAGTGTATGGTAAGCTATTATTTTCCATTGTATATCCATATAAAGAATTGCAGTCAACGTACATTAAATAATTAGTTGGTTGAGTGTTATCATAGCTAGTCATGTATCTGTTATTCGCCTTTGCATACCGTTTGGACACAGTGCAAATTCCACCTCGTATTCCTTTTTCGAAGAAATCTAACATAGTCTTATCTGTTAATAATGAAATCTGTACACCAGTCGTTCTTAACATTGCATCATAGGCTAATCCGGGAAGTGTGTAATACTGACACGGGTCGAGTCCATACAAACCGATACTTAATTCACGGAAGCGTTCAAACACGTCCGTTAGTATTAACGTATCACACTTAAGATATATATTTAAATATTCACCCAGATTTTTAACATTGAATTCATTCCATACCGTTCTAGCATGACTATAATCCTCATCGCTTACATGATCAAACTGATGTTTGGATGGTAGACTATTCTCGTATAATTTTTCTATAGAATCCACATACGTGTACGGGAAGACACCTTTGCGTTTCATCAGTTGTCTATGCCAAGGATTCGTATACGTATTATTGGTATAATGAAAATCATCTGATTCTAACATATCCGAAAGGTTACTAAGTTTTGAATCCAAAAAACGATAGCTATCCAGAAATCTTAGATATATACTCATTCCATTCGAATTTGTATATCTTTTGCTAAAGGATAAGTAATTTTAAGAAGTTTGTGCAATACAGTTGATAGATTCCGTATCGTAACCTAGTTTCTTTACTATGAAATGAGCATCGTATTTTGACAAGCAATGAAAGAATATTGGTATGAATCCTGGCATTTTCCTATTTAAATTGCAGTGCTTATGGGCTGGGCCAACGTAACTTCCAGTCAAATGACAATGATCACGAACCTTTATACACGAGTTAAGAAATTCACGTTTGCATATGTGACATCGTGTTGCATTTTGATATTCTAGCTCATCCACATCTCTCATGCTTATTTCAATTTTATTAGCATATATATTAATGACCTGATTTGCAATTAACGTTAATTCTTTAAGAAAATTTTCAATTGCATATGGACCTTCAAATGATTTGAAACGTGTTAAATTTTTATCATAACTACAGACCAAATGTAATGCAATTGCATATGCTTCATGTTTATGAGTGGTACGTGTCCAACTTTTACTCGATACATCTTGACACGAATCTACCTTACGTAAGATACATTCTATGTCTGCATAAACCACGAATGGAACTTTTAGACATTTCGAATATGCGTTAAATTCAACGAGATCAGTTTTACCAGCCTCGGGTATTCTGATAATTTGATTCATCATACACAGCTTTTTATGGCTATTTAAACGTGATTCTGATGTGAAATACAAGTTACAATTGTTACATAACCATTTTCGCCCATTATGTTTAGTTAGCTGCTTTCCTAGCAAACGTGATAAGTCTGTTATCAGACAATAATGTCTTTTATACCTTAAAAGATTAACATGAAGTGATTTTATCTCTCTTGGTTGATATAAGAGAATAATCGATTTATTTTCAACACCGTATATCGTTATTGAAATATTTGAATTTTGATTCTCGAATTTTTCTACATCTTTCAATGATACGGGGAATGTTATATTCTCAAAGTTAAATTCTTTAAGAAACTCATATCTTTTATAGGACGTGGGTCGATTCTTTTTACGTTCTACTGTGTATTTGGATGCTAACAGACAGTATGCAAAGCAATATTTATCAGTATTACGAATGTTAATAACAGCTCTCTTCGATTTTATAAAGTCGGGTAATTCAGTATACATCCCTGCATTCAATGAATCGTATTGTGTCACATATATTGTTAATTTCTCAATACTGTATAAAGCTTTTGAACTGGTACGCGATTCAAAATTATCCATATGATCTAGTATAGGTTGTACAATCTTCTCTTCATACCATATAGATTTATCTGTAGATTGCAATATCACCTCAAGTTTACTGTTAAAGTTAAATGTATGAATATTATCGCTCTCTTGTGATATTATGACATATTGACAGGATAAACAGGATCCTATCTTAAGACCTGATTTATACATGTTTAAGCCCTTATCAATTTCATTCAAAATTAAAGGTTTGCATTCTGCTAAGAATATGACGGGGTCAAGTATATTAACACAGTTGTGAATTTCGTAGGTAACTAATCTATTTTTGAATGCGGACTCACTGTGAATACATTGTAAGCGTTCAGCCTGGGTCACGTTCAGACGGGTTTCATCTTGCTGAATCGAGGGTTGTCCAGTGGCACTATCGGAGCATCTTGTCGCCGTTTCTGAAAAAGTAATTACAACATTCGATTAACTTTACATACGGGAACATTGATTTACATGTATGTAAGGTGGTGACAGAAATAACATACATGTTAATAACTTTTACATGTATGAATCTCAAATTTACGTAAACTCTATACTTTACATAGAACGTAACATGCATGTAACTTTTACATATGAAAATATTTACATAATGATTATGTATTTTACACAGAGATTTCAATTATTGCTATCATCACGTAACTACAATATTCAGATAGTATGTAACTGTTTTACGTAATGCTCTTTCCCTTACATAAATGATAAAACACACAATGTAAACCATATACATGTAAAATACCGTAACTGAACTACGATATTCACATGTACGTTTTTACACATATAAATTAACGTTCTTTTTTCACCTACAACGTTACTTTTACGTGTAACAAACAAAACATAACTAACATGCATGTGAAATAACGTAACTGAACTACGATATTCACATGTACGTAATTATTACATATGAAAATTAACCCTACAACGTTCACTCACTCTCAATTACTAATAGTACATGACGTGCGATAATTAACACTTTAAGTTTTAATACAACATGTACGATTTCACATTTACATGCAAGTAACTACATTATCACTTTTTTATGAAATTTTATTCAATAATTATGCTCACCTTTTGACGACATTACGGGCTGCTTAAAAAAGACAATTTATGTCGTTTGAAACCACTTTCTAGAGTTTCCTCGCCATGGTATTGGAGTATGCAGTCACCACGGTTTAGTAGATCTTTCTGCGCTGCGGTCATGTGTTTGAATCTCTCCGGGAGGAAGACTTGGAATTCTGATGTTTCGACGACAACCCGTTCACCATATCTGGTCTTCACGGTTTTGACGGATCGAATGATGTGTTGAACGGACTGATCTAATTCACGTAGTTTCTTTGTGGGAAGATGTGTTCCACCTTCAGCTAGTTGATTTAGCTGGAGCATCTCATGATCTGAAACAAACATATAAGCACACACGAATCAGTATTACTTCAACATTCTTCGTAAACAGAGATAAAAAAATGAATTACAGTATACAACTTTTCTATCTTACCTGTAGGATCCATATTTCCAGAGAATCGACTGCCTCCTCACTCATCCGTACCGCGGTATTTATTAACAGATACTCCGCCCCCTCCGTCCGGGAGAGGTGTTACTGTCTACATATTACGCTATGAGTTTAAAGTTGTTGTGACTACGTTATGAGTTCAAAAGTAATACTAGTAACTTTATTATCATAGTTTAAACTTTATATAGATTCATCATTTTTACACCCCCTCCAACCGTATCTCTCCTTCCCAAACACCATGTTGCCTGCGCACACTAACTGTGATTCGTTCCCTACATCTTGGAGGGGGGGGATATAGTTACACATTTCTTTACACACACACATACTTGTACAAAATATATTTTTCTGAACATTTGATTTTTTTACATTTGGTATACTAACACATTCATAGTATTGTTTCATCATTCATACAAATATATAGATTCATTCGTTTAATTTTAAAATGTATTCTTTTTTTCCCTAAAGTTATTTGACAAAATTAGACTTTGCTACAGCAATAGGAATGTTTTGACCATCCCTGTCACCAGTCTGGAGAGATTAACTCTTTTTTTTTCTCTGACCCACATACCAAGAGGGATGTAGTTCAGTGGAGTATTCGTAATACTGAGGGGAGATTTTCTAGACAATTTTTTTTTATATGGAGGGTGATATCTTGCCATGGATAGTTAGGATATCTACACTATAGATCCCTACTTGCGTATATATATATTATCATATTGATTGATCAGTTTTGTATTACTCATATATACTTAAAGATGAGATACTTTTCTCTCGTTATCTTAATCATTTTTAAATAGATGGTTAGTGCTTTTATTTTATTTTCGATGTTATGTTCCACTTTTATCATGCTTAGAGGGAATATTCTTTTTAGGTTATCGTGCTTAGAGGGTGCGTTCCTTTGTCATGAAAACCCTTTCAAACAGATTTACATTTGCTTTCTTATACTTTTCTCTCAATATTTTTTTATCATTCTTAAAGAGATGGGTAGTGCTTTTATTTAATTTGCATTTGCTATGTACCACTTTTATCATGCTTAGAGGGAACATTTCTTTGTCATGAGACCCTCTCACATAGATTTACATTTCCATTCTTATACTTCAATGTGGAACAGATTTATATTTTCTCGTACCTCGATGTGGGAATGGAATTTAACCTTTTCTTAACCTTTACATCGCTCTTGGATACGTAGCTCAAGGATAGATTCTGGATAGGGGAACACCCCTTACCAGAATGTGTTATTACATTTATTTTCATAAATCTCTCCCAGTACACATACCTAATCATTCTCTCGATATTCTTTTATCTAAAGATTAACGATACTGCATCATATATCATACACTAAACGTAATAGATATCAAACCCTACACTCGATATTCATACATGAGAGTTTAAGCACAGACATCGAAGAATTACTATCAACACATTTAATTCAAACATCGCCCCATCCCCGAACCCCATATCGAACCCTAGACTCGATATTCATACATGAGAGTTTAAGCACACACATCGAAAAGAATTCACATTTAATTCAAACACCCCCGGAACCCCGTTACCCACCCACCCATCACACATCACACACACACACACACACACACACACACACACACACACACACACACACACACACACACACACACACACACACACACACACACACACACACACACACACACACACACACACACACACACAATCATCATCATCACCCCACCCTCAAACACATCTCACTGCACAGGGGAGAACGGCACTACGCCAACACTCCCCTTCTTTTACAACTTGATTTTCATATAGGAGAGTTCTAAATCAATGAGCATTCTACATCACTCATATATTAACACAGAGGAGAGTTCAGCATCTTATCTACACTGTGCTGATTCTCTCAATTCTATACTACTGTTGTATAATAAATATCCGCCCGTGAAGGACCAATGTTCGTGTCGTGCTTAATTTAATGCGCAGGACCACCTTGATTTAGCTGTAACCAAGGAAACTGATTTTGTGGACTGTACTCGATAGAGCTGTATTCATATCACTAGATAAATTTATTGCACACGCTACATTTCTTATGTGAATAATCATGAAGAAGATAACAGTACATTTAATATTTGAGATAAACTAAAACGGTTCTTTCATTGCAACAACATCTGCACGCAGCCACACAACGAAGCACATCACATGTCTCAACATGTCTGTAACTATAAAGGAAGAAGAAGCCTCTTTTCTTGCGCGCTGGCGAGTCACATGATCAGCTGGCCGCATAACCAGCGCCAAGTGAAATATTCATGCACCCGCCGGAACAAATGACGATAATGGTGCAAACAATGATTTTTCAATACCCTAACCGAATAAAGAAATCACAGAGCTTTGTTTATGACCTGGAAAGGACTTCGCAGTTTTTTACTTATACTGATACACTTTTTTATCCTTTTGGTTTGTTGATCATTAGCAAAAAATATTTTAGCATCGAACGAAAATAAGTTTTCTTCACTCTGTTTTAAAATCACTGCCATAAGTTCGCTCTGATATTACTTCATACTCCCCATCAGGATACCCAATCATAAATATCATGTTGTATAGCAAACACTGGTTGATGCCTTTATAACAAAATGTTTTTGCCCTAGAATTATAAATCTTAAACCGGCAATAACATATGTAAAGCATATTGTTTTGTACTTAATTACTTTTCATAAATATACAGTCAATAAGCTAATAGTTGAAACAAAACTTGCATTGCGTATTACGGGGGCACGTTTTGATTACAGATTATTCAGCAGTTCATTTCCAAGTATAACCTTGTTGTCCAGACAGTTCATGGCACAATCACTTTAACACACTTAAACTGAGGACAAACAATGACTGCAATTGCGATCTGCAAGCGCTTAGCTAAATGGTTATCTTCCGCTTCGTTCATTGCAGGCACAGCCGAGGAATCTCTGCTTTGAAGGGGTATTGAGGACTGAAGTCCATTTTCGTTGCTCAAGTGTTTGTCGAACAATTTTTCCTTACGTTACAAAGTATATAATTGTTTTCTAGAGTTGAAAATGTATGATTTGAAATTTTGTATCATATTTGACACAGTGCACACGTATGCTTCTCAAGCTTGAGCGATGCGTGTTAACGTACATTTATGCCACCGTAAGGTGCTGTGAAGATGTTTAAGCGTAAAGTAAAAACATAGCATTTCACATTCGTCTGTATCAGAAAAGCTCGCGCTGCTAGCTTCATATGTACTGGAAGCGTTGAATAGTATTTGCCAAGGAGTATTTGAGAGTATTGATCACCATAGAACACCAACATTCGACACTATTTATCCGGTTATGTATATATGTTTTTTTTTTTTTTTTTTTTGCTTACAGATCTGAATCAACTTTATTCCTAGTTGTTCATCAGGTTTTTATGTTTCTTTGAATCAGGTAATATTTCCAATTGAGTTCCTTGGCAGCTGATAAACTGAAGAAAAATCCAAGGGCTGACCACAAAGTCGTTTACCCTTTTACCCCAGAATTGTGAAAGGGAAGAATCTTGTTTATAAGTGTAAATTATCAGGTGCGAAAGGTAGAAGTATGTTTAAACAATTCTGTATCTTTCATGATGGAAGAGAAATGACACCAAATAAGATAATGCAGGGGATAATTCCTAGTCGTTATATTTTTACCAAGTTTTAAGATGTTATATTAATAAATTGAGGGAGAACAAGTAAATCAATGAAGCAGTTTGTTAAATATTAACTTTTGAATGTCATTTATTTCAAAACAGTTAGAAGCATATACGGGACCTGCAAAAACTAAGTGGCTCAGCTACAGAGCAGGAGGTAGAGTGGACTGTTCGTAGACACTGCAGGGGTTTCTACGGTGATGAATCAAATAATCGCGGATGATCAAATTAAGATCCGTCCTACACATCTGGACAGCTCTGTAGTTGCTATGACACTTTATGGCAACTTTATACCAAAATATCTTAAATGTGGGAGATAAGACGCTTGCAGCCAACCAGGATTCTGCAATCGTTCCAATTACTAGAAAAAAATCAGTACAGCGGAAAAATTGTAAAACTCCAGCTATCATTTGCTCATGGTTCTTTCATTACAGGGAACATACTCGAAATACTAACAAATTATTAACTAGTTTGTAGTTTCCGCTTCGTGTTAGTTCCCCGATAATCCGAGTGTACATTAATCACAGTAACGAAGTGCTGGGCACGTAGCTGACAATCTTCAGGAGATGTTTATATTTCCTACTTGCACAAGTTTGCTCACAAGCTAAAGCAGTATCTCTCCAAGCCACCCAGTAAGATTATTGGAATTTATTCATAAAATATCCTCTGAATTATGTGAATGTACATGAAATGTGCTCTATATGACATTTAGTACATTATTATATGAATAGCTTCTTTGCAAATCAAAATATGTTTTTGAAAAGTATTTTGACCTGAAAACAGAGGTAAAACAGTACAAAAAGAAAAACATTCAGCTTTTAGCGTTCTTCTTGCAATATCCTCTTTAATTTAATATATTACTTTATCAGTGTAGCCAAATGTAATACTTTACATATATTTATAAAGCTGATAATGATTTATTAACACTTCTGCACCACTTGGAGAAAATGTTGGTTTACCAATTAGTGCTACTGATATTACGTATGTTAGTTCAGTGTACACGAGTCATGTATCTATCTTAGAAGTGATACGTCGCCTTGTTTTGTTTAGTTTCACTTTGAATGATTATGGCTGTGAGATAATTAAGGTCGATGTGCCTAGTACTATTAAACCATATATGGTTTATAATATATCACGGATTTAGCATATTTAGCATAGGCGTAGTTTTAATCTTCCTTTACAAAATATTTTTCAATGAATATTTCGTTGTTTACAGTGGAAATATGTCGTGTCATATTCACAAAGCAACTTGTGGCTATAAGAATTATTTGTACGCAAGGAACATAAGTACTCTCGGTAAGGTGTAATCACTACCAATTCTAGGAAAAGGAATTAGGAGTAATTACCGGTGACTTCTCCAGTAACCGTAATTGGAGCATGACACCGCAGGTAGATCGTAACGACTCGTCTGTGCTTTCCCTGGGAGGAAGGGATGACCTGAATGCCGGCCAATAAAGACGACGTCGACATAATGCCGGCTAGCTCTAGCTTGGTTACCCATAACTGCCGGGAATAGATGACAGTCTTGGAAGAAAATGGGTTCCAGCAGTCCCGCAAACCTCACCATTCTGCCACAGCATTATCTGATGCTAATCTGAAATAGATGAGGTGAAGCAGATGAAAGAAAATAGGCAGGAAATACATAGCACAAGGAATTCAATACCAGCATTCAGCTAAAGATGCTGGGAAGTCACGAAAAAAGAAAAGATCAGAAGTGCCGATCAAGGGGAATCGAAACCACTTCTCCCCGAAAGGGAGCCATTCTACTTGTTGTCGCAAAGGAAACTATAAGAATATAGAAATGGAACCAGAGACAGGTCTGCTGTCCCTACTTGGTCTCCTTCATTCTATACGTCTTCTCCCTCATGTTTGTTCAACACTTCCGACCACCAGTTTCGCCAACATTGAAATAAATTGTGCGTACTTCTTCCCTTCTCCTTTTTATTGACGTATTCACTTGTGCCATGTAGATCTTGGCAGAGGTCCAACATCCCTTTAACATTCCCTGATGACAACAAATTGCAGTAGATTAGGTTCCTTGAGGACCCCGAAAGTAAAAGTAAGTATTGATTTCCCACTAACTGAAGCAGGGAGATAAAAAACGAAACTCCCACAAGATAGTTTGTATTCGGGAGAGAGTAGTTTACAGAAACTGCAGATAAATTGCAAGAGAAGCTGCTAATGATAATTGCGACAAAGGAAACAAGAAAGAGAAGAGAAATGGGCAGTTCCTTTTAAAGAGTAGCTGAACTGTGAAATAGCTTTGTCGTAAAACCGAATTTTCTCATTTGTTGTAACGTCACTTGAATATCGATTTCGGACAACTTCCACAAAAATAAAAACTAGGAACAGGTGCATGACTGGTTACGTTTATGACTTCATGTACTCGATCTTCTACAAACCATTCTTATAAGGACCCATTTTACATATACAAAGATGACAAGAATTAGTTTAAAACATACATGATTCTATTACTTTTTCAAAGCATTCTTCTACAATACAACTTCATTTTTGCATTCTCTAAAACCTGTGATTAAATCAATGATGTCATTCCTCCTGACACACGTCAGAAACCGGGTTTTTATACGTTAATGCTTCAGTTGATTACGGAAAAGAGATTCACACAACTTAACTTTAATTTCTGGAAACATAAGTAATTGCAAAATACTAGGCCAGGACTGGATATTAAGTGGTTCATGTGCCTGAGCTTTATGGAATCTTTATACTCAGCTATTTTGCTATATGTGAACATGCGTTCTCATAATTTAAACTTATTTGTGTGCGTCTGTGTACCTGTGTGCTTTGACGAACATTCTCAACTTTTTGCTCAGACAAGACATTTTGTAACAATTGACAGTAGGGCTGCGTTCATCTTCTAGTGCTATATTATCACTAAATCCCTTTTCAGGAAAAGTAACCTCTTTCTTGCCAGCACTGCAAATTAGTCGGATATTTCTAGCTTAGGTTCTGTCAGCAAGCCTATTAAGCCGAATGACTTGCCTTTTCAGAATCATTGCAATAAATTCAAGATTTGTTCTTATTAACGAAATTCCTAATTAAATATGGAGTGCCCCGTGTTATTCTCCTTCATTAATCAGTCCATTGTTTTAGATAGGAAGTCAATTCATGCAAAATACATCAAACAGTTTTCTCACTTATGAAAGCAAAATGCTTTAGCTTTGTTACGGATCACTGCAAAATGTCGCCCGAAAATTTTAAAGATGTCCTTTATTCTTCAGGCATTACTTGAACAGCGCAAATATCTTTGTTAACACCAGGCATCCTTTGCAAAATATATCAATAAGAATAAACCGATCTGCCTTAGATGGAGATTGTTTGCAAAGGCATTTCTAAGACGATTATGACCGTCTAGTCGTTAATGTCTGTTTAATAACCTGAAAAATCATCGTACAGAAACGTCCTTAGTCCAGTTCAATTTTGGGAGAACATATAATCTTTAAATGATGATTATTGGAGCAAATCGAAAAGAAAACTCAAAAAGAAAACTGCACTAGTGCAACCAGTTTGCTAGGTATTAGGAAAAAGCGTTGAAATTAATTAATTTATAGAAACGTGCATTCTAAATGTATCCAGAATAACCCTCTTAAGATAAAACTTTCTGAAAATATATTTCGTCATAAGTGGGAGGGAAGTCCACGAAGTAATCACGTTTTTTAGTTCTAAATGTTTGTCTTGCTCAATTTGGTTGTTAACCTGATTCTTGAGATGATCTCTTACGGTGATTTTTTGTTTTTGTTTATCTGTTTTTGAATTTACGTCCTCCAACATTAAGTCGTATCGGACGATCAATGGAATGGATGAAATGATGCTCAAATGAGTCCGGGGTCCATGGATCTTATAGTTACCCGACATTCGCCTTAGAGGATAAGGGAAGACCCCGGAAAAAACCTTATCTAGGTAACTCAACCTGACCGAGATTCGAACTCGGGACCTCTTGAACGTGAGACAGACATGTTACCACCACGCTACGAAGGCGGGCTCTCTTACGGTGATACTTGAAGTTGAGTTTCATGTATCCACTGTTGAACATGTCTCATTTGAAGAATTCAAAAATACCTTTGGTATAAGAATTATGGGTAGCTAAGCTAGTAATTCGACATAGTAGTTAGACCACTTACCTTCCACTAAATCGGCCTGATTTCGATTCCAGGATATGTAGTACTTTTGATTGACAAAGCATCATCTGGGCGTACCTTCTGTGGGTCCTTCAATTTTTCACGTCATTTATTCCACAATTATTGCACTACTGCCTTTCCTTGAAACAGTTATTTTATGTTGTCCCCAAAGAGTTTCAAATATTGTATTATGTGAGGTTATGTAGAGTGAGTCACGCACAGAGAAGCTATGTAAGTGGAAATGACGTCACAAAAGTGTGGAATAACAAACTTATTTGTGATTGGTGTGACGCGTATATCGTAAAACGTGGACCAATCAGATATAGAAGATTTTACGTTGCCATGGAGGATATTCAATATTCCTCTAGAGGGATTGAACTATTAGCGAAATGCTAATGTGTAGAAGAAGCAGAACCGGTCATTCTTCTCCTAACAGTCGCCGTGAACGGATGTAAGGTTCTCTTCTTAAACGCCGTTGTGTGCGGAAGAGTATAAGTTTATTCTCGTAACCATCATCGATCATAACTAGATAATCTTTACATTAAATATCATCGCTAGAAGACACACAATTTAATTATTATACACGGTAGTAAAAAAACGTATAAAACTTTTGATTCTTGCACGCATCCAGATAAACGCGTCACATCAAGTGAATCTTGTGTAAGAATAGTGTTATAAATGTTGTATCATACATCTTGTTCGAACTGGTGTTAATTGAAGTAAGGAAATAAAAGTTTCTACATTATTTAATACAGAGGAAAATGATTACTCATTTTACGTAAAATTTCCTTCCGCCGTACCACCCCTGTAAAAAGAAGATATCTAGCTCAACCGACTGAAGCCACGCCGAAGTAAGCTGGGACTTCAAGAATCATCAATTCCAACCCTGTTCCAAATGATCACCTCAACGAGGGGCATAATTCGCCATCCTTCTATACGGTTCGACATAAATCCAGTTCCAAAATGGCGCCCAACTGTATGGCTCGAATAGGCAGAAGGAGGATTACACCACAGGAGAATAAATAGTGTAATGGACAGGTAACTTCGAATTAAGAAAGAAGAAAGAAGAAAAGTGAGTACGGAAAATCTTAATAGATAATTAATAGAAAAAGTGACAAAATTATAATTTTCATTTTTTTTTATGTTATTAAGAAAGGGAAAAATATTACCTAAAATGGAAGGTAAAAAATTAACAGAGAATAAGAATAAAAATGTTGGGGAAGGAGTGGAAAGACTAGTTAGTGATAAGAGAGCAGAAATACAAGAAGTCAGGGAAGTAGTGGAAGGAATGAGTAGTGATGATGCAGGAACAAGTAGAACAGAAATTATGCAGAGTAAAGGTAATGAAATGATAATAGACAGGTTAGAGAAAATGATGAGTAATTTTGATGCTAAAATGGATAGTTTTAGACAGGAAATAAGACAGGAAATAAAACAGAATTCAGAAAAGGCAGATCAAAATTTAAGGCAGGAAATGAGTAATTTAAATGCTAAGGTAGATCAAAATTCAGAAAAGGCAGATCAAAATTTAAGGCAGGAAATGAGTAATTTAAATGCTAAGGTAGATCAAAATTCAGAAAAGGTAGATCAAAATTCAGAGAAGTTAGAAGCTAGGATAGATCAAGGTTTAGGTAACCTAAGAAATGAAATTGAGAAAGGAAGAGAAGAGTGTAGAGAAGGCATAAAATCTTTAAAACAGAAAATAGAATCTCATGATGGAGAAATGTCTAAGTTAAAAGAGATGTTTCAGGAAATGAAAATAAGTCAGGAAAATGTAGTAAAAGATATAAGAAGTGAATTGGCTAAGGAGTCAGAAATCCTTAAGCAACAACAAGTAGAATTTGTAGAAAAACAAAAAGTAGAAATAGGGGAATTAGAGAATAGAATAAGACAAGAAATAGATGTAGTCTTATTAGATAATTCACGGAAATACCATGAGGAAAATATTGAAATACAGAATAATTTTGTAAGAGAGGTAAATAGTATCAGAAATGATGTTAAACTAATTGCTACTGAGGTGCAAACACAACAAGATGAACTAAAAGTTAAATATGATGAAGTCAGTAAGTTGAATAGTGAAATGATTACAAGAATAGATTTGGCACAGGAAAGTTTTGAGAGAGAGAAAGAAAACATTAGCAAGCTGAATCAAGTTGTGGTTGCATTACAGGCAAGCAAAATTTCTGAGAACCAGAGGGTAATAAAATCTAAGAATATTACATGTATTGACTCACCTGGTAATTCAGGTAATATTGTACAAAACTTAGAGAATTATTTGGAGAGTGACGATACAGAATCTTTGTCACCTGATTGTGAAGTAAATGGTAATGGACAAATACAAAACATGCACACACATACACAGTTACACAGTCAAGGTAACACAAATTGTACAAATTATTTGTTGCATGACATAAGTCCACCTACTTTCGAAGAAGAATCGGGAGACAATCCCAAAATATTTCTAAAGGAATTAGAAGAATATTTTAAAATTAAAAAGATTCCAAATGAATTTAGGATGATGATTGTTAAAAGGTGTTTGAAGAAAAATGCTTTAGAATGGCTGAGGTTAACACTAGCATCACATGAAACGTATAGTATGTTTAGGAATGTGTTTATAAATAGGTTCTGGGGTCCAGAAAGACAGAGAAGAATTAAAGTCGAACTGGCCACTGGTAAATTCGAGTTCAAGAAGGGTGTGTCCATGACAGAATATTTCCTAAAACTTGCTAACAAAAGTAAACTTGTGAATCCAGATATGTCAGAAACCGAGATCGTGAATATGCTAATACGACATTATCCACCGCACATTAGAAACCACCTAATTGTGGCTAAGCCCGTCGACTTTACTGATATGATTGAGTTATTATCAGAATTTGAGGCTCATAACCTTAATTCTGATTCTACTCATAGTCAAGTTGATCCTGACAAGACTCATATAGAACAAAAGCAAGTAAATAGACAGGAAGTAAGACCAACATTCAGGGAAAATCACAACCATACTAACCAAAACCAAAATAGTTTTAACCAAAATTGGGGCGGGGCACGTTCAATAGACAACTATGAACGAAGAGAGTACAACCCCAGAAAGACATATGAATCGGTAGTGCCAGGTATAGGAAGGAGAATTCCAAATACTCCTAGGAGGAATTATAATAATGACCAACCTGTGGGAAATGTGAGGAGTAATCAGGTGAATCAACTGAGGTTTTACAGGGGAAATAACTTAAGGACGGGTTATCAAAGTAGAGGAAGGGGAACTAGCATCGAAGACTCTTCATTAAGAGATTTTGGGGGTCCTAGGTTTGAAAGGGCAGACAATAACCTAGAAAGGACACAGACTCAGGGAATAGAAAGAGAAATAAATAACGGTAGTACCAACCCAACTGCTAGTGTAACTACCGACCGCACTAATGCGGAAAACTGAGTACCAAATCATTTTGTGCCTTGGAAAGTGGTTCGGTAAAAATGACACAGGGCAAAATCAAAATTCAAAATTTACCAGAAGATAAGCTCACTCTCTCCAGAAGTAAAGATCGGGAATTAGTAAATCCACCTCAGATTAACCTTCGTATAGGCGATAGCGAATATAAAGTATTGATAGACACAGGAGCTAGTTCATCAGTAATAAGTGAGAACTTATTCAAGGAATTACTATCCAAGTTTAGGATTGAATATTTAAACGTGTGTAATGTATACTGTAGCACAGCTATTGGGAAAAAGAAAGATAAAGTTAAATATCAAGCGTTAATTCCTGCGCGAATAGATGATTTGAATTTCAATTTTATCGTATTGGTAATACCAAACTTAGCTCGTGATATTATTATTGGCAATGATGTATTGTATGGTTGGCAAAGTGTGATAGATTTCGAAAAACATGAAATGAAGGTCAAAGGAGATAATGAAGTAATAAAAATAAATTTGTTAGAAGAAATTATATTAAAAGAGGATGAGAAGGATAGTATAAATAATGATAGGTTTTTTGTAGAAAATATAATATTATACGAAGAAGATATAATAAATAATGAAGAAGATGATAGTGGTAAAGAAAATTTACTTTTAAATAATAAAGAAAATGAGACGTTTGACCTTGGAGATCATTGTTGCCAAATAAACACATTAAATACCGACACCGAGCGAAAACAAGAAGAGGAAGAAATGATATTCCAAAGAACTTTGAAAGAAAAGTTAGGGAAAACATACAATTTAAATCACGCGCAAAGAGAACAATTGAGGTTATGTATACTAAAGAACAGGAACGTTTTTAGTACGAAACCTGGATTGTGTAATAAGTACATACATACATTTAAGGTGAACGACATTGCTCCTTATACTCATAAAAGTAGACCTGTGCCTATCACTATTAGACAACAAGCATCTGAAGTAATAAACGATATGCTAGAAAATGGAAATAAAATTTTAAAAGATTGGATACCAAAGTATGGGCCAATAAAGGCAATATTATCAGACAACGCAACGGTTCACCGGAGTAAATTGTTTACTTCAGAGATGAAGAACAATAATATTAAGATGTATTACTCTTCAGCATATTTTCCCCAAGGAAATCCTTGCGAGAGAGTGATGCGTGATTTAGGCTTGTATTTCAGAATTCTGTGTCATTCTAACCACCGAGGCTGGTACAAATACTGCCATATTATTGAGAAAATCATTAACAATACCCCAAACTCTACTACCAAATTTTCACCAATCGAATTAATGACTGGACTACAACCTGAACCTCTAGTAATAAAAGCACCAACAACCTTAAAAGTAGATGAAATGGAATTGAATGAAGAAGAAAAGTGTGCTGAAGCATTTCGAAGAATAAAAGAAAAAGCAGAGAAAAGATTATCAAAGATACAAAGAAAAGGAGCGAAATGGAATCCTGAAATAAATGATAAAGTTCTCGTAAAGACATTTAATATCTCCAGTTCTAAAATCAAATCCTATTGGAGAATGAATTTGTTATATAAAGGTCCATATAAAATAGTAAGAAAATTTGGGGATCATACGTACGAATTAAGAGACGATGATAATAAAGTGGTAGGAAAATATCACAAAACACTTTTAAAACCATTCAAAAGCCTTGACACTCACAAGAATAAATGATTTAAAAAAAAAATAATAATAATATGTTTATGAATTACTGAAAAATGTTTTGTTTATTATTATTGTGTTCGAATAATTTCTGATTTTATATTGTTATTTTAAATTGTATTGATTGTTCATTGTTGTAATAATGTTTAATTATTGGGGCATTCTTCGGAATATATGGAACAATATTATTGGGAGATTTAAGTTAATTTTCCATATATTCTGAAGAGGGGCATCTGAAACAGTTATTTTATGTTGTCCCCAAAGAGTTTCAAATATTGTATTATGTGAGGTTATGTAGAGTGAGTCACGCACAGAGAAGCTATGTAAGTGGAAATGACGTCACAAAAGTGTGGAATAACAAACTTATTTGTGATTGGTGTGACGCGTATATCGTAAAACGTGGACCAATCAGATATAGAAGATTTTACGTTGCCATGGAGGATATTCAATATTCCTCTAGAGGGATTGAACTATTAGCGAAATGCTAATGTGTAGAAGAAGCAGAACCGGTCATTCTTCTCCTAACAGTCGCCGTGAACGGATGTAAGGTTCTCTTCTTAAACGCCGTTGTGTGCGGAAGAGTATAAGTTTATTCTCGTAACCATCATCGATCATAACTAGATAATCTTTACATTAAATATCATCGCTAGAAGACACACAATTTAATTATTATACACGGTAGTAAAAAAACGTATAAAACTTTTGATTCTTGCACGCATCCAGATAAACGCGTCACATCAAGTGAATCTTGTGTAAGAATAGTGTTATAAATGTTGTATCATACATCTTGTTCGAACTGGTGTTAATTGAAGTAAGGAAATAAAAGTTTCTACATTATTTAATACAGAGGAAAATGATTACTCATTTTACGTAAAATTTCCTTCCGCCGTACCACCCCTGTAAAAAGAAGATATCTAGCTCAACCGACTGAAGCCACGCCGAAGTAAGCTGGGACTTCAAGAATCATCAATTCCAACCCTGTTCCAAATGATCACCTCAACGAGGGGCATAATTCGCCATCCTTCTATACGATTCGACATAAATCCAGTTCCATCCTTTTTTCCCATTTCTCCCATTTCGTATCATCTCCTCCGCTTTCGTACCTCGCTTACGGCTGATCAACCATCCTGGTTACTTTCTCTAGTCCATAGTTTCTGATCTTCAGCAAGCATCTTACTCGAGTGTTAACTTGTATCTAAATCCTGAGTAACTCCTCCATACGTGGAGGACAAAGAACGAGAGAAAAGAAAGATCAATACTTTTGTAAAAAGGATAGCATGACAAATAATGGTAATAAATAATTATAATAAATCATTTTCGTATGTTTAATGTCAACGATAATGTTTAAAGTGAGCATTTCATATTGTCATAAGAGAATTTAAGTATAAGAAGTTGGCATGACTGGGTGGTTAGGTCATTAGGATTCGGTGAAATCATTTCTACGCTAACTAAAGGTGTAGCTGGAAATCAGTTATGTTCATAAGTGGAAGGTCCAAATAAGACTAAATTCTTTCCATTCTAATACACACAAGGTCTTAAAATGTACAAGTCACCGAATGAGAAATTGTTTCATATATAAAGGAGAAGCTTCAAATACCTACAGCAAGACAAGCATTAGCATTGGTATTGGTATAGATATGATAAGAGCATGCACTTTTAAAATGTTTGCGCTTTTCTTCTTAAGTATTTACTGGGATTACAGATAGTCCCAAACTCCTAAGAACCAAACACGGTGCATACATTTGGCTTTTATCGTAAGGGAACGTTCGGTAGGCGCAGGGGGAATGAGCAAGGAGTGGTTTCCTGGATAACCCTCCTGTAAGAAGCATAAAGTAGCTTAGAGCTTTAACATCAGATGACTGCGTAATGGTTGTAGTTAACTATAACATTTTATTTGCACTCAAAAAGTATTGAATTATCAATCTTCCTTATAATTGAACTATGGAAGAAGCAAATAAATTATAATCAGTTTCGGTCTGATAAAAGGTATTTAATATACCCTTATTGATCATATTTAATTGAAATAAGTAAGAAGCATGTTTGAAAACTAACAAGAAAAATATATAGCGATCTATTTGAATGAAGTGTAATTACTTATGTGTAAATTCAAGTGAATGACGGAAGAATATCTCGTAAAAGTTTAACGCAAATATATATATATATATATATATATATATATATATATATATATATATGTTCTATATTTTACGAACATTAACGATTTCTGCAACCTTTAATTGTAAAGTTTTTTCGTAGTCTTATGATTTGCTCGTTAACGAAAATGCATTCAAAATGTAGAGAACTTCACACTATTCGTGGTAGCAAACTTAAAAATTTACTTGTTACAAACATGTGATACTTAATTCGAAGTGATTGCCATTTTTATAAGATCATAAATAATTTTTCTGTATAAAAGGCAGATTTGGGAGAGAATTTTCTTGAATCTTCGATACATCCATCACACATGTTGAACTAGAGTGCATGGTTTTGGAATTTATCCAAATGTTTTGTTTTCAAGCTATATTTAGACACACACACACACACACACACACACACACACACACACACACACACACACACACACATGGATGTTTTACGGAATTTATTTATTCAGGTTTCTGAAACTTGTATTTCCGCGAAAATCTGTAATAAAACTTCAAATTTTGGTCGAATGATTGCAACAGTAAATATGAAATTAATAAAAAGGAGATATTTTGACTATTTATATCTTTTTAAAGGGGAGGGAGTAGAGAACATATAACATTGCTAAACTGCGAACTTTAGATTGTCAAGACATCTTCCTTAACTTTCTGAACTTCGATTATCAACAAGTAGTGAAGGATCCATTTAAAAGAAGAGTTACGGTCTTAACCTACAATTTCTAAAAACAAAGGGATATTTTCTCTCATTCTTTGTCACCTGATCCTTACCGCGCATCTGGATATGGCGGATGTTAAAGGGAACTTTATCATTGCTGCCAATCCCTGCACATTATACCGGCAGAGTGCTCTTCCTTGCAAGCGTAGCAGGGGATTTCCGATGACAAGGCAGCCAACTGCTTTAATGAATCTTCACAGTCGTTATCAACATTAGCAAGTAGCAGCGCTTCATGTTTCAGGATTTCTCACCGGATTATTACATTCTGGGATTAGAGATTCTGTTCTTAAGCGGGATAATCATGATTCGCCCTTACGACTCGATATCCACACGGCTTGCAGGAAACGTGGTACAGCTTAACCAGGCCTTCAGAAAGAAACTGTCACAATTATACGAAATGTATGTATTCAAATCCTAATTCTAGCAATTGTAAGCGTTATTCTATTTTTTCTTATACAATCTTCTACCTCTCTTATTATTCATATATGCCCGTCAAACTGGAATAAGTAAATATAGTATGTTTAAGGGATAGTAACATCTTATTTAACTGATCATTATGTTGGTGACTTTAATAGGGTTCTTTTTGTGTGACTAGACGGAACAATGGTAAAACAAGGTACTAATTGTAAATTTAAACGCATGAAAAGTATGGCTAAAATGGTTAAGTGTAAGAAAAAAGGTGATTTAGCGAAATTCAAAGGTTTTGGTAATTGAGAACACAATTTATTGTTGTTACTGTAGAAGTGCATAGTCAATTACCTGTTACTATATTAGGCCTTTTAATTATCCTTAAAAAGGACGGTGTTCCTTGGAAATTAGCAGTCGAAAATATTTGAGCACTGTTTGTTGTTTTTGTTTAATGTATAGCGATTTGTCCTGAAAGAACTTCCACAGCAATACTGCAGTGAGAGAGTTGTATTATACATTCAACACAAGACGAAATGGAGCCCGAGAGGCACGTGTAGTTTCCAAACAAATTACTGTGAGAAAGGTCTCATTCAACGGGCTCTGGCAATAAAAACTTTCCTCCCAGGACCTAGCCTTTCTATCCCAACACTTGATAAAGCAATAAGGAAAGGAAACGTTGGGCCACCTTACGCGATTCTTGACGCACGCCGTGTAAACGTTGGGGAGATCGTAATCTAGAAAGCTGCGCGAAGGATGTTAATGTAGCGTATCGCCGGCCTCCAAACGGAATTTCTTAGTACTGCCAAGTCTTAAATTTGTTGGTGATATATCAGAGCCTTAGTGAGTTCTCAGGCGTTGTGAGAAACACAAACAAATAAACAAGGAAAAGCTACAACACTAACTATGCAATTCTTGACATTTTAAATCCTTAATCCTTACTAATATAAGGAGAAAATGTGTTATACTCGTGACTATCTCTAGTCAATCTTATGAAAATTGTTATAAATGCGTATTCAGTTCATCTTTATAGTAATAAGCCTTTTTGTATAAATTGTTTTATTACATGCTTATTTTTAGGAGCGGGTGGGGGAATACAATAGATTTAAGGGATCAAGAGCTGGTTGGTATGTACAAACTTTGAAATTTTATCAATAGGGGTGGGGGAGAAATAATGCATATATAATTCGTATATAATGTAAAGTGAGGAGAGAAGATATAATTAAAACAGATGAAGTAAAAGTTATTAAAGTTTGTGTTAATTTATTTGGTATAATAAAGTATACTTGATTTCCAATCAAAATGTAATATTTTGGAATAAATAATTCAAATTATTCAATTTCATTTATTATACAATCCAATTAATACATATAATTTCCCGTTTAAGCATGTGTAAACATTTTAAAATTAAAAAAAAAATATCTCAAATAGTTAACCCCCGCACAAAAAAATGCATTTGAGGTAAAGTGTGTGCTGTATCGAGATATAGGATTTTGTGTAGTAATGTTTTCTCCCCTGTGTTTACTAGCTATGCAAAAATTATTCATAAGGTGACCTCAGGGGGTTTTAACAGAAAGTGAAAGATATAAAAATGATATGGTAGCTTAAATAAGTAATACGTCTATAACAAAATCGTTAAAATTGCTTCTGTTAAAAAGTCGTTAAAATGTTTCTTAAAAATTAATTTTTTGAAAGTGTACCATGCTAGCTGTAGTTTGCGCTGTCGAGATTATTTTTAAAATCTTGGTGTCTTTGGAAGATGCTAATTTATTCCCAATGTTTGTTAAAATCCAAGGTTGGAATTCTATCTCTTCATAGCTCCCACATACTTATGTAGATATACCGCATGGTACTTTCTCAAAATATGAATGAATAAATAAATAAGTAAATAAATAAATTAATTGAAGCTGGTTTCTTGGGTGTAGCAAGTTTCAAAACAGACAGGTATTACTTGGGTCAAATCTGCAACATGAGAGTTTATCTATTCTATTCTACCTCTGCTGAAAGTATTAAAAGTTGGTGCACAGGTAAGATAAGGGTTGAAAAATAACTTATGGGTGAGAGAAATTACGTTTGTTAGTAAAAATATATTGATATTCATATTTGTTTTCGGTTTCACACACTATCAACTTAGAAACGGTCCTCGCATCTGTTAAAAGTTCAAGATACTCTTATGGCTGCAATTGAAGTGATAGATGACCGTTGAATAGTGGTGTAGATTCCGCTTCTCGCATATTTGAATCGGAAAAATGAAAAATTAATAAGTTCTTATAGGATTAAAACATTTGCGGTGAGAAATGACTGGTGAGCGTTCATGTGCTGATGATATATTAGCAATTTGTAAATTACTGTCAAGCGTAAAATGTATGATCATTTTACTGTAAAGCTTACCTGGGTATAATAATATTCATATCTCTGTATAAGGCTTTAATAGGAATTCTTACTTATTGTGAGCAAAATTCACAACAGCTGCGTTAAATTTAATAATAGGGGAAGGTTGCGTAGCTTCACCTTTCACACACGAGTACCTAAAGCATTTCATCACGTTTGATGGATTACTACATGTCGGCGTTATTAAAGAAGCTGTAATGTTTAGAAACCGATATAATGAGGCCTGTCAGACTCTCACATACACAAAAGATTTTCGTTAACGATGTGAAAAGAAAACTGAAGCAGAATCTTTTTCTATATGCCATTATTAGCTTCTGGCAGAAGGTGGAAGCTACACAAGATGTAATTTCCTTTGGAAGAAAGCGCTGTCACGTAAAGAATTCTCGTAAGAGCTTCTTGTTAATATTCCTCTAGAGTGCACTATTTGTTTTGACATTTCTTATTATAGCATGGAGATTATTTCCTAGAATTTAGCGCTGTTTTTACAAGCGCTGTCAGGTACATGTAGACATAGTAACTTAAAATATGTCTGCACTACTCCATACGTATGTATATTATAAAGAGAGAAAGTTTGTGTACAGTGTTGGACATTTAAAATAATGTGTATGTAATCACGGTTCTGCTGGTTTATCTCGAGACTTAGAGAGAGCGCATTATTGCTTGCACTGTTGTAGCTAACCCTTACTGTCTCATCCCACATCGATCACTTCCATGTATGGTTCCTGTATCATTAGAATCCGGATTTAAACCTGGAATAGTACTTATAAATTCTCTTTTGCTGAAATACAAGATTTTATTATTTATTTTATGCTTTTTAATCAAAATGGGTTATTTTATCTAAATCAGGTAAATTTAAAAGTAAATTTTCACTCATAGCCTCATTTTATCAGGTGGTTTGCGTCTCACTGAAACATTTAGGAGCCAATATCAAGATGTGGATCTTCTTGTCTGTAGCGTAAAGAAAGTATTAAGTCGGCGATTAGAGTTTAATAAATTTCATGAAGTCCTTCCAAATTTTTTACCTCCTCGGCCAATTGAACTTGATGGCTTCTTGGTTTAAGATTGTGTCGCACTACGCAGAACATTTCAACGAAGTGAAAGAAGTGTTGTACTTCTTAGATACAGAAGATGCCACTGCACAGGAATGTTTGCCAATATTGGCGTCCTTGATTGGTATCCATAACCCTTTCTCCAAAATACCTGCTATTATAACACAGTTGGAAGCTCGAAATAATGTCTTGGAACATTGAGCAACATTGTCTTCAAAGACTCACGGTATTGTTAAGATTGCCTTTGAGAAACTCAGTAAGGTATTAACGAAAAACCCTGGTTACGAAATACTGCAGTTAAGAAGAACTGTGGTGCTTTTCATATGTTCCAGTAGCGTCATACGATGTTGAAAGATCCTTTTCACATAAAAAATTCTTCATTTACAAACGCAGGAGCTTCACACAAGAAAATCTCAAGGTACTTCCCTCGTGTACTGTAACAAGCTTACATAAGGTAAGAATTTTACGAAATATGTTTATGATTAAATTTTATTTTTCAATTGCTTATTTTTGGTGCTTATTTGCTTCGTTTTTGAGCCTATAAGCTTGCTTATTTCACCATTTGATTGTGCCTACCAATTCGTGCTCTAGAAATATAGTAGCTATCACTTTAATACTTCTAACCGTAGCGCTTTAAATACTACTATTAGATGGCGGCAGTATACCTATATACCTTAATTAGGGGTTTCTAGGAGAGTCCAGTCAAACTGCTAATGTCATTAGTTGTCAGCGGATGCTGGATGACACTTTCAGGCCTCAAAGTCATCGATTCAGTCACTTTCTTCTAAATATATTTTGAAATTGTCCAACATATCATTTTATCCGTCTTTTTCCCGGTAAAATTCTTCTACTCCTTTCACATGTTCAGAAGCAAGCTTCTAATTATCTGGAATAACTTTTAGCGCTGCATTGCGAATGATCTCGCTTGCATGTCTTTGTTAGAATATAACATTTTTCGTCACATCTGCTACCTATATCAGCTCGAAGGCATTGATATCGCAATGAAACGCAGGTATGTTCTTTGAATTAACCTTGGAGTCTACTGCATACAGTGAACTTATCTTTCTCTTATGTCATACAACACCGGTTTTGATGATTTACACATTTCACTGTGAATATAAACCACTGTTTGTAAATAAGCAAGCGTGCATTAGTTGCAGTACCTCTCGCTGGCTACGGAAACTAGGCACTCTTGAACAGCCCTGGCAAAATGTTAACTAAATTTGTTACCCTTTATCTGAGGGAAGGTTAGCGCTAAGTAGGTCATTTTTCAAGCTAAACAAGACGAACTTATGTAATAAAATGCACAAAATCGCCCTGGTACGGCCACGCCGTGGCTCAGTGGTTAGACCGCTTGGCTCTCACCAAGGCGGCCAGGGTTCGATCCCAGGCGACCGCAAAGTGAGATTTGTGGTGGACAACACGGCGCTGGGGCGGGTTTTCTCCGGGACCTCCAGTTTCCCCCGCCATCTCATTCCACCGCTGCTCCATCTTGATCTCATGTATCAGCAGCCTCACCGCCTGCGGTGCCGTATGTAGTAAAAGCGGGCGTTAAACACTACACATTCATTCATTTTTGGCCGCTACGCGTTTGGTACGAGAACACCGTGACGCCGGGTTACGATGACGCTCGACGCACGCTCTCCAACCGTGTAAGTAAAGGAACTACATTCAAGGATACCTCGCAATTATAACACCTCTCATACCTCCTTATAGTGTCAGACTGGGGTGAAGCTCAACAGGTTCTACTTTCACCGCCGAATCTTCCAAACGCATTACCGTGGCAGTGTGTTCGCTAAATTGTAGATGGTGGCAAACAAATCTGCATATCTATTATCCTGGTATTTAACTTCAACATCAAGACAATATGTCCTCAAATTGTATTTCTTTTATGCTTTTTATTTTACAATATCATTACAAATATATTACATTTGCAAAAAATATCTATCTACTAACTACCAGCCTACTAGTCACTGACGTCCAGCGGATTTAAACGCTACAGTATCTGTTTTCAATATCTAACCAGCACATACAAAACAAAATGTTCTATATTGCAACAGAAAACAAACAAGCATTTCATCTATTAAATTGTCAGACAACTCATCCTAGCGCTACACAGAGAGAATCTCGTTAATCCATTTATGCGCGTCACTAACTACATGACGAGGCATTTGTCTGTATCCTAGTTGGAAGGCCACTTCCAGCTTTATCTGACCATCAGTACTATAAAAAAGGTAAAGCTTATAACGATTTCAGTTTAATCAATAAAATTATTTAATAATTGCATATGTATATAGGAAATTCCGGTCTAACTAAGCAGAAACGAAGTCAATCAATTATACACTCCTGGAAATTGAAATAAGAACACTGTGAGTTCATTGTCCCAGGAAGGGGAAACTTTATTGACACATTCCTGGGGTCAGATACATCACATGATCACACTGACAGAACCATAGGCACATAGACACAGGCAACAGAGCATGCACAATGTTGGCACTAGTACCGTGTATATCCAACATTCACAGCAATGCAGGCTGCTATTCTTCCATGGAGACAATCGTAGAGATGCTGAATGTAGTCCTGTGGAACGGCTTGCCATGCCATTTCCAGCTGGTGCTTCAGTTGGACCAGCGTTCGTGCTGGACGTGCAGACCACGTGAGACGACGTTTCATCCAGTCCCAAACATGCTTAATGGGGGACAGATCCGGAGATCTTGCTGGCCAGGGTAGTTGACTTACACCTTCTAGAGCACGTTGGTTGGCACGGGATACATGCGGACGTGCATTGTCCTGTTGGAACAGCAAGTTCCCTTGCCGGTCTAGGAATGGTAGAACGATGGGTTCGATGACGGTTTGGATGTACCGTGCACTATTCAGTGTCCCCTCGACGATCACCAGAGGTGTATGGCCAGTATAGGAGATCGCTCCGCACACCATGATGCCGGGTGTTGGCCCTGTGTGCCTCGGTCGTATGCAGTCCTAATTGTGGCGCTCACCTGCACGGCGCCAAACACGCATACGACCATCATTGACACCAAGGCAGAAGCGACTCTCATCGCTGAAGACGACACGTCTCCATTAGACCCTCCATTCACGCCTGTCGCGACACCACTGGAGGCAGGCTGCACGATGTTGAGGCGTGAGCGGAAGACGGCCTAACGGTGCGCGGGACCGTAGCCCAGCTTCATGGAGACGGTTGCGAATGGTCCTCACCGATACCCCAGGAGCAACAGTGTCCTTAATTTGCTGGGAAATGGCGGTGCGGTCCCCTACGGCACTGCGTAGCATCCGACGGTCTTGGGGTGCATCCGTGCGTCACTGCGGTCCGGTCCCAGGTCGATGGGCAGGTGCACCTTGCACCGACCACTGGCGACAACATCGATATACTGTGGAGACCTCACGCTCCACGTGTTGAGCAATTCGGCGGTACGTCCACCCGGCCTCCCGCATGCCCACTATACGCTCTCGCTCAAAGTCCGTCAACTGCACATACGGTTCACGTCCACGCTGTCGCGGCATGCTACCAGTGTTAAAGACTGCGATGGAGCTCCGTATGCCACGGCAAACTGGCTGACACTGACGGCGGCGGTGCCCAAATGCTGCGCAGCTAGCGCCATTCGACGGCCAACACCGCGGTTCCTGGTGTGTCCGCTGTGCCCTGCGTGTGATCATTGCTTGTACAGCCCTCTCGCAGTGTCCGGAGCAAGTATGGTGGGTCTGACACACCGGCGTCAATGTGTTCTTATTTCCATTTCCAGGAGTGTATAATACGTAAATATAAATATGGATAAAATGTGCATACAGGAACCACAAAACAGTTTTAAGCTAGTTACTTGAGTAGTCTCTTAAACAGTTACGCATATTAAGACCAGATTTTAGTATAAAAATGGATGCATCTGCCAAATTTTTTCTCGTCCAAAACCATCTCTGTCCAAAAATATATCTGGTTGTAGGGTTAACTGCGGCTTTGGAACAAAAAACCACGGTGTTACCTCAACACCATTCACTTTTGATATAGATATTCGCTAAGACTTTCTAATGCGAGTGTTTATTAGTATTTTATAATTAAGCTCTAGTTACGCAGTTATCGTTATACTTTATGACTAGGTCTAACATGGAGGCTTTGTCATTAATTGCCGTAAGTTCTAAGTGAAGCGAAGGTTCCACAAGTCCTGTGGACTATGGGTACTTAAATTACGTATTCAATTCCCGTAACTATTTTGTCGCGTCTTACCAGCCTGGCTGGCTTGGTGGAGGTGCATAACCCCAAAATATGCTGCAGTTTCCGGAGTTATTGCAATTTCTACATTGTAGGTCTACGTTCGGCTTACATCGGGCCTCGACCATTTTACAAGGTTGTGTATTGGTTCTGAGTTTGATAGCATCTGTAAATATGGATGGCGGGAGAATGTAAGGCCCGAGCAACCAAGCCTCCCAATCAGGTTCGCATAAGAGGCCTTGCCTGAACGTCACAGACCATGCATAATTTAAATTCTTTTTCCTTATGATTAATTTTCTAAGAATTGATTCTTGTTGGCCACTACTACCCTACTCCACCTGCCCTTTTCTCTATTCTTTAACCGAAGGATCGTGTTTTGAAAGCTTCTCGAATATTAGTTCGCGTGGAATTTGATGCTGGCTCTAAGGTAGGCGAGAGATATGGTCAGTCGGTTTTGGTAACCCTATTCTACATCCCTCCTTAATTTACTAGTCATTTATGGCACAATATGAAAAATGCGCTTAAATATCTTTATTAGTTTATAACCACTTTTGTTTCAAATTCTTAACGAAAGCGAATGGCTAAATATAATGATTTTTATACCATGCAGTTATTCTAACAATCTAATTTTTGCAACGGCTTAATATTTACATTAGCACAGGTTTTAGCCGGTGCAATGTAATACTCATAAAAGGATTTTTCGCTGTTACCAACGAAGGATGAACAGTCTTTGCCTAAATATTCGTAAATTTCTTCAGGTTCAGAAAAAGTTATTGATCAATGATACGTAATGCAGAATATATTACTATTCCCATTTTGATCTTTGACCTGGAAACATTTGGATCTGATCGTATAAATCTCTAGCCCTAGTTTATATAAGAATTGGTTAAAGAATTTAACATCGTGTGTTTGTCCAGTTAAAGCAATGTCAACAGCGAAGGCTATTGTATGGACTTTGGAGTCACCAATATTAAAACCTTTCGTTAGAATCAGCTTTTTGATATAAAACGGTCTTATTTTCTTTCATTTGGTATGATATAGAACCATCAATATGGTAATGATATAAATATTTACCGATATAACGCATATGTTTGCAGTAATAACGCCCTTTTGTTAATTCCGTCAAGTCCGGGTGAAGTTTCAATTTTAAGTCTTTTTAATTTGATAGAAATCGTCCTAAGAGACATTAAAGGTAGACACCTCTCGTGAGAGATATAGTATTCTCTGGAATACTCCAAAGGAATTTCAAAATTATCAATTTAATTTCGTAGCCATAGTGTGCTTATGTGTATTGCAGTTCCTTAGCATTATCTTGGAACTGTTAATGATGAATGATATAGTTTTAGACAATTCTGAAATGGCCGTTGTATCGTGGGCAAGTTACATTCTTTAGTAGACTATTTAATCGGATTAAACTTCGCTTGTCCTTATTGGCTCATTCCTGTGAACTAACATCTCAGTTAAAACAGTAATTTATTGTCCCTCATGCTTACAATCAATAGAAGTCGCCACGCTAACAGCTGCACTAAGTTCTTATATCCGGGTTCATTTTCTGGGACCTTAACTCTATGATGCTATTCCATGCTGCTTTACCTCAGGCAACGGTTTTTCTCTGTATACGATTCGGTATAACATTCTGGAAATAGCATTAATAATCTCGCTGGAATCTTCCAAAAAAATGAGTAAGGGTACATGCTACATAAAATCGTTATCGGCCAAAGACCCCAGGTGGCACGAGGTTGCTGCTGTGCCTCTGGGTTTTTTTCTGGTGAGGCGCACATGGACTCCTTGCCTCGTGTTTCAAGACTGGCGAGGAAGAGAACGGAACCGGGAGAATGGTCAAAGCTCTCCCAAGACACACTCCAGAGCAGGCCATCTTCTCGATGTCTACCGTCGAATCGGGACCGGGTGTCTGGGGTCGGGGAAATTATGAATTCGAGATTCCTCGGCGATCCCCTCGGGGCTCCATCCCGGCCTTATACCCCCGTACAGTGAGTGGGTCGCGATATCCACCGGGATTGAAGTGCATCCCAAACAACTCAACTTGTTAATGCCGCTACAGAGAGAGAGAGAGAGAGAGAGAGAGAGAGAGAGAGAGAGAGAGAGAGAGAGAGAGAGAGAGAGAGAGAGAGAGAGAGAGAGAGAGAGAGAGAGGAGGGAGAGAGAGAGAGGAGGGAGAAACTTTGTCTGCAAATGCTTTTTACATAAGGGTTCTCCAACAAGAACTTCTGGTGACATTTAAGTAAAATGAAAATGTACTAAAGATAAAAAATATACATAGACTTCTAGGTACTAAAGAAGATAAAATATAATGATTTTTCTGTAGTCCAGGTATAGGATATGCTTTTACAGTGAAATGCTAGTATCAAATTCTTGAGTGGAATATGAAACTTAAGCAGAGATTAATATTGTTAGTAGAGGCAAGAAGCTTTTCCCCAAAGGAATCGTTACCCGTTACCCACACAACAAAAACGTACTGTGAAAGTTATTAAGGAGGAGGTATAAAAATACAACATATAATCAGTGTACACGGTAAGAAGCCAGTCTTTGATATGGGTAGCAGATTTTGTGTAGGTAACAAGCTTCCTTTACTTTTATAGACGGTATACGCTCAATTTCCCTGGTTCTCTCATTTTGCATCACATCAGCAGGATATTGTGTTGCTGAAGATACCTGCCTTTTCCAGAAGCTCTTGAATTTCATAATGAAAACTTTGAATGGAGGCGGATATTGCAGTTCTTTCAAAGAAATCTCTGAAATATGAAATAATGCGAAGACCTTCCTTAATTTAAAAAACATCTTTGTGCCAAGGGATAGCTCTTCTAAGCCAAATCAATTAAGAATGTGTGAATACCGCTACAACGTATAATCCTGCTTTTAAGTAAAGTTCGTCTTAAACGAACGCAGAAACGCGCATGGCTCTCATTCGGAGACAGCGAATTCTTGAACCTCCCACTGTAACTTTGGATGTTTCTTGGGTTTCCTTCATGGCTCAGTGAAATGCAGAAATTGATCATATTTAGTAGAATTTATTATCCGTCTATATTTTCGCATCCTCAGTTTTGATAGATTTGGTGATGTATTACGGTGCCGGGCAAATGGCTTGAATGCTTGCTACAAGGAGTGTTCTCCGTGGACATTAGAGGATTGCCTGGTGCAACTATTTATTCAACTCCCTTTGGGCAACTCCACTAATAAGGATCTGAGCCAGAAGGTCTAGGGAGTTTGCGTCCCTGCACCCACCTATGGCTCCAAATCTTCAGCCATTCCTCCGTTGGATTTCAGCTGCAATATACTTGACTTAGATTGCAGCTGCGTGAAGTGTATCCTTTTATTAAATAATTACCACAAAAAACTGGGAACTGTTATACTAGTGATGCGGATACTCCTATGCTCTCTTCTCACATTATCTCTTCATTACCCCACTTTCTCTCCTCTGTGTAGTCTCCCAATCTAAACCTCCTCCCTCCTTCTTTATGCAACGTACATGTTAGGCTATGTTTTGAAAATCGGTAAAGATATTACACTATAAGAAGAGTTAATTTGATCTTCCATTCATCCCCAATAAAATTTTATAATTAGAAATTTATTTTAACTCGATTACTAAATGTATTAAAATCCACAGGGTCTTCTCCTGTATCCATTTTTCAGTTTGTTTCTTTCTATCCAATAATATTAACAACGATTAAGTAAATACACATTTTATTAGCATATAAACTTAGTATTGAATGCTTAACAAGTGAAAGGAGCAGGAAATGTGTTCTACGTGTTAACTCCCATTTCGTTACTTCGAACGAATAGCGAAATATTCCTCCTGGCAGGATTTTATAGGCAACTAATTACAACATACTGTTGTGTTGACTAGTGAACTTGCGAACAGAAATATGGGGCCATCCCTCCAGACTAATAGAGTATAATCTGTTACTTCCTAATAACTTCTCTTTGTTGCTGGCTTGGAATAAATGCGAACAAAAAAGCATAAACAAAGGGGATATTCTCTGTGAAAATAAACTCCTTAATGATTTAATGATTGGTGTAAACAAGAAGGGATGGCTAACCCACTGTGACATAACTAACGATTCAGCTTCACAGAGATATCTGTAGCAGTTAAATACACAATGTGACAGAGCTCTCTAAAATACAAATGGAAACTAAATTTTAAGTATTGTCTTCGAGAATTATTTAGGAGCATGTCAATTTTAATAATTACTCCGTTCAGTAAGGATTTAGACACTTGAAGTATGGCATAAATGTCCATCTGTGAAATTCCATTATCTTTCACAGCTAATCTTTGTAGTATGATACACCCCAGTTCTTCTAAATTGACATGTCGACAAGGATTTAGTTGCACGGAGAGAATAATAGGCCTCATAAAGACTGGAGTTTGTAAAATACAAAAGGAAAAAGAGGAGAAATAGTACGATGCTCTTAGAACGGACTTGAAAATGGAGTGCAAAGGAGAAGAATAAGTACACAATTAAATGTTAGAGCGCGTCTTTTGTTTTACGAAGTGCACTGCAAAGCTAACGCAGATGAATGGTCGTTCTGGATGCTCATTTTTAAGTTCTCCTTTCTTACTTGCTAGTTATGCACTATCATTTTCTTGTTATCACACTAAGGCTCCAAAATTTATGTTATTAGGTTACACACTGAAGGGCACCAAATAATGATGTGCAAGTTACCGAATGTTAAGAATTAGAATAAAATAAAGTAAAACGTTATTACGACTCTTATAGGAAAATTTAGTTAGAAATACTTTTATGTACAATTGTCTCTTATCACTGATACAGGACTGTATTCTGAACAAAACTGAGCAGATAGAAGTAGAAGACTGGAATGGGTAAGCTCTATGAGTCCAATAATTAATCTACTGCTGTAATATATAGGAGACGTCTATTTAGTTATACGCTTACACGCTATGAGAGACTCATAAACAATTAAACTCGAGTCTAATAATTAATCTACTGCTGTAATATATTATATAACAGACGTCTATTACACGCTAGAAGAGACTTCATAAACAATTAGGAAGGTACATGTTTTATCAGTCAAGTCCTGCTGTCCAGAGATGGCACTACCTGTAACACTTTATCGCGGAGAAAACATATTACAATTATTCACAAAGATTTGTAACACACTGCATTTATATTCTTTAAATATGAGTTATATTTATACGGAAGTTGTAATATATATTGAGACACTGTAACGGCAGTCTTTGTTTGAACTGAAAATGAGTTTTGTTTTCTGATCTGACTTTTAGTTGGCCATGTAATGGCAATATAATAAAAGATGAACGGTTTATACAGCCAGCCAGCACCACACGGCATGGCTATAGGCAGAAAATCAATCTCATTTCATCTTGTTCGAGAAATGTCGTGGTGAATACAAAAGTTTTGCGTAGTAACGGAAAAGAGATATTTTCTGTAATCTTGATGGTGGAAAGACGATGTGGGCGAGATAAAAAGTTTTAATAGTAATGAGTGGACGTGCAGGAGTGAGAAATTTTATGTAATTAACGGAAACTATTAAGGAAGCAAGGATTTATCAATATGCTGGAGGTAACCTGCAATGATTGACTAGGAAAGAAAGTTCGAGTAAATTGTAATCCAGATTACACAATTAAATTATATATTACAAAATTGGACTTCTCCAAAATGTTTATTTATTTTACTCGAAGCACACATGAAAACGAAATATCGCATGACTCATTTAATCACACAATCATTAAGAAACAATTCAAACCACAACGAAGTGACCCTGTTACATCTGGCTTCCCGACTTGGCTCTTCGAAATAGTCAACGTGCATCCTATCTGCAACGAATACAAAATCTGGTTACAATCGAATGAACAAATGATACTATGTGAGAGACAGAACCATCTAAAGTGATGGTTTGTTATGATTTGTTGAAAATAATAAGCTTGGTGAAAAGTAAAATTTTAGTTGTACTATTATCCATTTATAATAATGATGATTGTATAGCACAAAATATGCATTTCAAGGATTTCATTTCTAGGTGTGCAGAAAGAACTAACAACCGGACAATGAATGTGAGGGTTCATGGTGTGGGAAGTCGTGTGACAGGTACCATGCAATGTGGTGTGAGCAGAATCACTCACACAACTGCGGCCGAACTTTTTCAATATTTGAAAGTCTTGCTTCTTCCTCTTTCGTACGTGAGGGACACGATTTTATGGCATTGTAGTATATCTCTAATTAAGGGCAGCACGAATGTAGTTACTTAATGACTTATTTACTCACATGATTGGAGATATATTCTTCGCTCACTCATAGTATACAAAGATATTTACAAAGAAGTCCCCCACCCCAAAATAATCTTCTAAATTTCTAAAATTAAAGAAGTGCCTCTCTCAAAAGTGGCTCTAATTAATTTGAAAAATTATATTTAAAATAATGGTATTTTCTTGAAAAATTTAACGTGTATTTTTAATTTTCTGGGAATAGTCTTTGCTTTTCATTCTGAAATACCATTTCCTAATCAGTAAACCGTAAGAGGTGGACAAAATGGTAGTTTATAAGAACTGAAGTTCTTGTTAAAGCACGCAATTTATGTGAAATTGTTCTGTTTAGCTCACGATATCAGATCCTGTTATTGGTTTTTGTAATACTAATGTTGTAATTATCCCTTGTTTGGTTGTACCTAGATTCTGGCATGCAAAAAGGATGGAATGTCACAGCCACCTAATCTTAAGATTTGCTATGGCTTAATCTCACTTTAGTCTTCTATTCTTATTATACCTATAAAAATATGTAAAAATATAGTTGTTAGAAACAGTATCTTGACTAATAAGACGTGGGTATAAAAATAGTTTCAGGAATATTAAGATATTTGTACAACAGTGAGTAGAGGAAGTACTGTGAGTGCACAGAAAAATGTCTACTCTTATTTATGTGATACTGCAGTTTTATGGTAAAAAATTTTCATCTCGTTTTCATCTGTTTACAGAATCTAATAAACGATCATTTCCACAGTGTAACGCTAGAAAATACAATGGTTGACACTTCCGTATTGGATACCGTGGTGAATGTGGTGGTGGCGGTGGCGGGGGCGGCGGCGCGGTGGCGGCGGCGGAGGCGGCGGTTGTGGTGGTGGCAGTGGTGGCGGTGGTGGCGGCGGTGGCGGCGGTGGCGGTGGCGGTGGCGGCGGCGGTGGCGGAGGTGGAATCCTAAATTCATAAACGAAAAAGTAGATATAATTTATTAGAAGTCAATCTTTACCGACCTCTCCTTGCTGTCCAGAGATGGCTCTGTATGCGATATATTATCACGCATTACAAGATATGTAATTATTGGCTACGTTTGACAGTAAATTATAATTGTGTTGAGTAGTTAAAGGTTTTATTTTATTGATTCTTCTTCGAACAGTGTGAAAAGTATTTGGTGTTTCTAGTTAGACGATAACAAAGGAAGAAACATTAGTCTTTGAGAGGAGAAGTATCCTAAACCTTCTATAAGTTTTCAACTGCTCCATGCTGTGTTACTTTTTGATACTTGTATCCAATTATAGTAAATGAAGTACTTTGAAAATCCGTAATTGGAAAATGTTCATAATAAAGAAGACTTATAATGACACTCCCGGATGTAAATGTCTTCTGTTATGAAAGTAGATTGAACTCCTCCATACCATTATGACAGAAGATTATTCATTTAGATATTGGTTTCTGAACAGAGACTTCAATTGTTTGGGAGAGATAAGCATTGATATGGCGTATTATGTACCGTTGTATTTGAAAGCTGGAAACAACAGCAATATGTAGAGCAGCGGGAATCACGTTCCTGAATAGTTTCAAAAAATAAATTCGGTCGTTTAGCAAACGAAACTTAACGTGAGTTATTGCATCGAGTACTTCGTTCAAGTATCAGAAAAATGTCCCCCTAACTTATTCAGTTAGTTAATTTAAATCAGAACGAAAATCTTGTTTTTTTGCTCTATCATTCTATACGATTGTCAACCACAAAGGTGCCAACATAGGATTAACACAGAAAAGCTATTTTAAGGCCGCAGCTACGACGTCAGAACATAGCCTTAGACTTTGCGAAGCTGAGTCCAATAATTTAGGATTACGTAGAAAAAATGGGCAATTAACTTAATATGTCTTAATTGTAGTAAAAGTATTTATACATGTGAGGAAGGGGAAGAAGAATGAAACCAATTTAAGAGTTCGTCGTATATCTTTCTCAATTAGATTGCCACTTGTTTTCGCATATGCGTACTAACGTCAGCTCTAATCAGGATTTCGTTATTACTTATTTCATTTAATGACACTTTCTAGAAATACTCATACTTCTATCATATTCTCTCAAAGTAACAGTATGAAAGCAAAAATTGATGTACACTTAGTTATATGTCTATAAATGAAGAGACATATATTGAAAAATCCACACCAAATAATGCACGATTAAACATATTTCTGAGAGTGTATTTTCCATGAGTCATTATCTTATGCAGGTAACCCTTGTTTGCCTTGCGCTCCATGGAGTGTAGAGTTCTAGACAACAGCCCTTGTCAGCTATGTCACAGACAGAAATATCTAACATTTTCGTATCGTGCCCTCATGAAGTAGTACTGCGAAATTCAATCATAAATTTTGCACCAGGATCTGCATAGTCTTTAAAGGGGTTTACGGTCTGGAAACTGATACCGAAGTTTCCCAGTGACCGACACTTTGGTATCATCTCAATATCTTTGTCTTTATTCTATATGCTGTCCGCTGCTAAAGTGGCAAACTATGAGAACGTTCTCTCTGAATGTGTGTGGGTGTGTGAGAACACAGCACAAGTTAAATTGGCTGATTAAGTTTAATGGAGGTTAGGAAATCAGTTATGTGAAGCTGTTGACTACCTTTTGGGCATGTATAATTAAACTCTCTCATTTAACATCAGATGTTTTATTATTTATTTTCTTACTTCTATCAAAATTTTCTTTAAAATATCCTATTCATTACTACGAGAAGAGTTAATTTGCCAAAAATCCGTAAATTCTAATCGGAGAATGCTCTTGCGGTGATCGTCAAGTGTGTGTAACCTGAGCGCGGCCTTCAAACGTTCGGAATGTCGATAATAGTCAAATACTAATGTAAGACTCTTAAGAAAGACGGAGGGCTCTAAGAAATACACCAACTTTATTAACTTTTCTACACGGTACGCTGTCAAATCTTCATTTTTATTCTATTTGAGGCACGCGTGTTGTTCTTTGACTTGTTAAAACCTAAGATTGATATGTCCTTTCCAATTTCCAACACCTTTTCTTTGGCAAGCAATTCTGGCTTCTGAATGTGTTAAGCTAAAAGTGTCGGGTGCTTGATCTATTGCATTTCTTGGAGTATCTAATAGCTTTAGCTTCACGAAGTATATTAGCTTTTATCCTGAATAAATAGCATCCATTATTAACGATTTCTTATCTTTTTACAGTCTTCTCTAAGATAAGATACTTGTTTACTGCCCTCTTTATCTCCCCAACATTTCTTTATATTATTCGTCTTATCAGGTAATAACTTGGGTATCAAAACTAATAGTTCTTACTTCAAGGCCAATTGACCCCATTGCAATTTCAGAAGGTAGCCAAATAGCACTTTTCAGTGACCGATCACTAGGTCTAAAGGGCAGCCAAAGGAAAACAAGATTGGTACTTTGTAGATTTGTAACTTCAAAGCAAAAATGTTGAACGGTCTGTGGTATAGAGCACCATATCTCTCCATCTATTCTTAATAACCAAGAGTATTTTATCGAAGACAAAATAACGGAAAATATATTTGCAATAAACTTTTAGACGCCCTTATCCTGAGCCCTATGTACCTATATAATCATTTAAAATTTGTTATAATTTATAATTATTTATTGTATATCATTTAATATTGCCAGGTTTCCTTCCAAAATATGTTCTATAAATTTTATGTCCTTCATATAAATGTTTTAATCTATTCATATCTTTTGTCGCGTAGAATGCGGCTATAATTCATTTCACTTTTGTCATTGATGGGAGTCCGCAAACATATGGGATTGTAATTGCTGCTGTTAAAATAAATAATAAATAAGTAAATAAACAAATAAATGAATAAATAATATTAATTGAAATGCAATTTATTTTGGCAAATTTGAATAGTCTTACCATCATAATTTCTCTATAACCAGAATTGTGAGAGTATTCAGTCACTGTCTTGCTTAAACTACTTGGATATAGTCCATTACAATAAGACATTGAAATTAACTATACCAAAAATTAGACCAAACCAATGATTTTCGACAACAGTGTGAATGACATTTGAGTTTTTTATATTTTTTCCCTTGTTCCATTTATCTGCTATGGTCATATCGGCGGCCGTTCTCCTTTGGAACATACTGAAGGTGTTAACTCGTTATCTTTGGTTTTTAATCATTAGATCACGCACACATTCACACTCTCATTCATACTTCCAGACTCTGAGGAAGATGGGGAATTATCTTGGTCGGAGAATAAACCCCACCCCCCACCGCCGGGAATCGAACCCGGGACCCCTAGCACAGCAGGCAGGTGCTCTACCGACTGAGCTACGAGGTCAGCAGACATTTCAGTTATCAGGTGTAAAACAAGAACAAATAATTTGTAAGTGCATATCTGTGTATTGCGCGGATAGCGTGTATCACCTTCAAGAGGTCCCAAGTTCAGATCTCGATTATTTATTTATTTATCTATTTATTTAGTTACGTTAGTTAGTTACGTTAGTTACCTTACGTTAGTTATGTTAGTTACGTTAGTTACGTTAGTTACGTTCTCAAACGTTGACATGTTGGGCTATGAATGAATGGGTGAACTAATGCTCAAATGAGTCCGGGGTCCATGGAGCTTGAGAGATTATTCGAATATGGGGTGTCCCGGGATTTTTCTTTATAAATGCCGACTAACCATAATTATAGAGACTCCGGTTTTTTGGCATTATTTCATCTTTTTACCAAATGATTCACTGAATAAAACTTGCCAAGTTGCAGAACGTTAAAATTTAAGCAAAATAAATACATAAAAATAAAATGACATGACATAAATGAAAATGAACACCCACACAAAAAATTTAGGATAATTAATTTTGTGTCAAAACATTACCAAAATTAATATAATCATACAGTTCTGGTTTTTAAACATTAATACTTTCAAATGTATATTCCTATACCATCTTAGTTCAGCATTGGCTGCTTGTCTTCTAAAGGGAGTGAATTTTAGAAATTCCTCCCTATGGACTATTCTCACTTCATCTACCAGTTGCAACTAACTTTTAAATATCTTGACAAGTTTTCTTCAAACTCTTATCAACAACATGCATAAAACAAATCTTGTCCAAATACATCACCCTTTTTTCAGCAGAGTTTAGTATATTAGCACTGATGTTGGGATATTCTGGTCCAATAATACTGTAAACCAAAATGAGTATCTCTCAAGATCCGTTAATATTAAAAGGTGCTTTGGAAATGAAGGAACGGGGGGGGGGGGGGGGGGGCCACACATTTTCTCAGAGCGACCATGATGGGTATCTAGTTTGGGCTACCATCCCCCACTAGTCATTGAGATATAACTATTCTAATAGCCATACACTACTTAGTTCTGAGATTACAGTGCCGCCACATTGGTCCTTATTCTGCAGTGAGAATATAACTTAATCGATAGTTTCAAAGCATGGTGCTCAAAGGCAAATAACCAATATTTTTCTTCTGTGTTAATGTTATATTTTGATGAAGTATTCTTCAACTGAGTAGCCTGTTTTCAAACATTCTCATATTCACCATTGGTGTTTGATAAAAACTATGGAAATGGTAAAGTATGGTGATTTGTGAATTCAGAATATACATGTAACAGTAAAATATTAAATGCTGCATGCCAGGAGATGAAACAGACAAGTCACTTCTGTGATCTGCTGAAAGTACAAATGAAATTATAGCAATGCGCGGTAACATTTTTATATTACAAGCATTGCATTTTAGTTCAATTAATTGAGCCTTATTATTATGGTCATTAAATATTTATCAACCTTCAATTTCGAAATAAATAATCTAAGGTAAAGATGTAAGTACTTGTGGTATTACTAAAATATTTCACTGCAGTCCTTTCGTACTAAGCAGTCATTCTTATCTCCAAAGTACATCGTAGTAGTTTTTAATGTAACTGCTATTCTCACTTTGCTTTCCGGACAGGTACTTAGTTAAGCGCAGATTTTATTGGGACTGAAGAACGGATGGGAAGACACCTCGACCCATCGCAACCCAACAGGATCTAGTGCGGCCTATCTAGGGAGAGTATGAGACAAGGGAGACCACGACTTGGGCGGTGTGCAAAGAGCGAATCTGGTAGAGCCAGCGAAGCCAAGAGACGCACAGAGCTCCATAACTTTGGTGATACTGACATCTGCGCTCCACCGAAACTTCACTGTACCACCCAGCGAGAGGGAGAAGAAGCGATCCTTGCGGCCTACACAGCAACTTCAAAGGGGGCCAAGGAAGGTAGTTTAGAATACGGCATCCGTCAGAGTTAGAACACCTGAAAAATAACAAGGGAACAAACTGAGAAAGGAACGGAAATGAATCAGTAGATTAGAGAACCAGAAGTGGAAAGCTAGGGAAAACCTATGTCATGGTGGCTGATTCGCGAGATTCGGACACTTAATCTCCTGAATGGGAGCCACGGGTCACCTTGCTCCGTCAACACCACACTGGAAAGCGTTGCTTCTCTTAAGGATATCTATGACTAAATATGGTAATCCTGAGCTAATAATGCTAGATTTTTAAGATTTATACCGCAGATGTAACTTAGTGCAAATATGATACAGCCCACATTTTGTCAATTTTACTTTGATAGTTTGGAAAATATGGTCAAATTTGTTAATTTTTGGTTACGACACCTAAAAGTACCTTGCGACAAAATAACTTAAATGTTTGGTTAATATTTCAACAACAGGTTCCCAATATATTCGTTTCTTGAATTTGCCATATGTTTCTCTGTGTCTCAACTTTAGGCTCCCGAAATTTTTAAATCTATGACTATGGCTCTTTTGCCCAAAATTTGACATTTTTCTGTCTTGAAATAAAGAAAGTGTGTTTAAAATTCATCTTACAATAAACCCCAGAGCAATTTATATTCACTGTGTCTCTATGAACGTGTGTAGCATGTTTCATTAGTCTAACACTAAAACTGCGACTGCTGAAATTTTCAATAGCAAGAAAACAAGGATAGAGAATTAGAATTCATCTCTAACACTAGCATTCACGTAAGTTTCAACTAACTAGATTAGAGCATTTAGAAATGGCTTCCGGGT
This sequence comes from Mantis religiosa, assembly GCA_030765055.1. Taxonomy (NCBI): domain Eukaryota; kingdom Metazoa; phylum Arthropoda; class Insecta; order Mantodea; family Mantidae; genus Mantis; species Mantis religiosa. Next base: position 81,795,885 of record CM060956.1, read on the forward strand.
GCTATCCAAGCATTCTTTGGATTCAGGAAGGCTTACACTATTTTCTTCTTCACTTCATGGCATAGGCAATCAAGTGTCTGTTCCGCATTCGAAGTCCTCCAGCCATTGTTTCCTGGGTCTGCCCACCGATCTCCTACCTTTAGGGTGATACTGTAATATTTGTTTTGTAAGTCTATTATCTGGCATTCTTTCAACATGTTCCTTCCATTTTTGTTTGAGATCTTTTAACCTATCATTCATACTAAAAATGTCAAGCTCTTCTCTTATATTTTCATTTCTTATTAAGTCCCTCTTCGTGTATGCTTTCACACTTCTCAAGAATTTCATTTCTGAAGCCTGTATTTTACTCTGTCGCTTTTTAGTTAACGTCCAAGTTTCACTTCCGTGTGTCATTATAGGTACAGCCATAACTTTGTAGAACTTTAATTTTGTTTCTTTACGCATTTTGTTTCTAAATGTTCTATTTATTGTTCCACACACTCTTTGAAATTTGCATATTTTATTGTAGACATCATATTCCTTGTCATAGCTAACATCAGTTCCCAAGTAGTTAAAATGGCTTACCTGCTCAACGCAACTATTATTTATAACTATTTTTGTTCTAATTGGCTCTTTCCCAATGAATGCCATTACCTTTGATTTTATAAAAGAAATTTTCATATTATATTGCTTACAAAGTTCACCAAGTTTAAAAATAGATTTTGGCAGGGCAGACTCGCTATTTTGTATAATAACTAAGTCGTCAGCAAACAATAAAATATTTAATGTTTTTATTTGATATTTTAAAACCTACATTCACTAGCTGCTTCCATTTGTACACTAGGTCGTCAATATAAATACTAAAAGTGTAGGTGATAAAGTACACCCTTGTCTGACACCCTGATTAGTAAGAATTTTTTTTAGAAATTTTACCATTGTTCCTCACATTTATTTTTGCTTGGAAGTAGAAGCATTGTATCAGTTTTACTAATTGTTGTGGGTATCCTTGTTCTTCCAATATTTGCCACATTTTGCATCGGTTTACCCTATCGAAGGCTTTTTCAAAGTCATTAAACGCCATATGCGTTTCTTTATTAAACTCCCTATGTTTTTCAATTAGTTGTTTAACAATAAAAATGTTATATACACAGGATCTGTCTCTTCTAAATCCACAAAGTGGCTTAAACTATTTTATACACTAAAAAGAAGAAGAAGTGATTTTTTGAAATTGTTCATGAAATTTCAGCCATACATACACTTAACTGAAGAAGCGCAATTCAAATTAAAAATTGCGAAATTGGGATTGGGAATGAACTATAATCACCCAGGCTCCAGGTTCTAGACCACTTAAGTTAAAGAAATAGTTCTGCCGGGTTCGGCAATATTGTTGAACACATATCCCTTCTAGTAGGAAATACTGTAAATACCTGGATTAAAGTTCCTTCCATAGAAAGTGTGACAGGCCTAATTGTTACAGTCCATAAATATTATTTGATAGGTAAATTTCACCGTTTGTAATAAAGTAAGGCTTTTTTCGGTTCCAAATAAAACAGTTATTACGCTTTAAAGCTAGATGTCGCTTTTATAAAAGAGATGAATTAATTACGTTTTCGTTCATCTGCTACACTTGATTGACGTATATTTACATTCTAAACAAAAGCTTTACAGTGCGGGCCTTCATTTCCGTTTCTGCCTGCGCCTCCGACACAAATAATTTCATTAATGCGCTATAATAAATCTTTTGGGTTTAATTAGCAATAATTTTATATACTTTCAATGCCTTAAAGTTATATACTGTAATGTATGTAGAAAGAATCTTAGAATTATTTGATTTTGTCTTGAATCGTAAAATTAAAGCTATAGACATTTTGAGCTGTAAACAAAAGGCTTTATGAACATGGCTGCTAAAGAAGGTTCATTAGCTGAACACAATGCCTCGTTATAAGCAATATGTATGCTTAGTTCAGGCATAAACTCTGCCTCTGAAGATATAATTAGGGGCTAATGATCTGAAGCATTGTGAGATTGGAAGCTTTGTTGATGCACGTTACTCCAATGGTGTTATAGCCATCACTTAAAAGTCACTGAATAGGAAACTAAGTACTCCTAATGCGATTTCATCGGCTTTCACTACATCCTGTTTAATACATTATCTTAAGCTCTTTAAAGTGAGTACACACTAAAAGCCTAGCAGAATTGCGTTTTAAAGTAGCATATACAATCTGGTTCTTTAGAACTATTCTAGTCAGTTTATAAGCTATGAACTACTACTTAAAGGCTCTAAACTAATTTAGCAACTACAAAGGGTATTTGAGAAAAATGTGTCAGTAAACAATGATGGAAAATATACAAGAAAGCACTGCAAAATTCAACTCTGCACTTCCTAAACCAGTATGCTGGTTTTATTTTGAAACACTTATACCCAAAGGTCTTTCGACAAGAGTGTCCTATCTTTAAACTTAAATAAAATACGTTCTATAAATGATGCAGGTTTATTTCTTTTTTATTCTGGAACATAAATGTTACGTATGAAAAAGAACATCAGTTAAGTGATCGCCGCGACTTCGTTGGGTTGCACGTATAGAATTCGCCATTTCAATGATAGAAGAACGTACATTAGGTTCAGCTTCACGAATAAGCCGCGTGATGTTACTCATAAGATCATTTACTGTTTCTGGCTTGTTGGCAATAACTCGAGATTTAACATAACCCCACAAGAAGTAATCCAACGGCCATGAGTCACATGATCTCGCGGGTCAGTTAACATCACCACCAGAAATAATGAAACCTCTGAACTTCTCCTTCATACGTTCGATTGTTAAGAGATCGATTGTATATTTTCATAAAATCCAACTGAGGCCAAAAATAGTCCCTTATAAAAGCCCAGTATCTTTCTCCACTGACAGTTAAAGCTTATCCGTCTTCGTTTTGGAAAAAATATGGACAATAATTTCATCATACCAAAATTCACACTGCGCAATAACCTTTTGGGGGTGAAGTGGTCATTCTTGAATTTCCATTGGATTCTTTTTGCATCTATAGTGGCAATTTTGTTTTACAAAACCATGCATCCAAAAGTGGGATTTTTCGCTGACGATAATTTTCTGACAAAACATCTCGACAAGACAGCTTCCGATTGTTCCATAGCCATGTCAGCGAATACACGGCGCAACCTATGATCGTTGGGCTTTAGTACTTGAGTTAACATAATTTTGTAAGCGTGGAACTTCAAGTCCAGATGTAGAATTGACCAAGTTGTGGTTGGTGTAAGTCCCAATTCTTGCGCTCGACGAGCAATTGATTTGTTTCCGTTCTCGCGTACACTCTCACGAACAGCGCCTATATTTTCGTTGGAGTGCTTACGTCGATTACGTATAGGCGTTCTTTGATCTTTGACAGAACCACTTCTATCAAATTTATCGATCAAACGCCGAATGGTTCTCTCGCAGGGAAACTTATGCACACCGTACCCTTCACGCAATACATGAGAAGGTTTGGCGAATAGATGATCCATTTTGATAATAAATTTTCACAACTTCTATGCGTTGCTGAATGCTGTAACATACCATGGATATTTGTCAATAACAACTGTAACCACAAAAAATGAGTGTTGTAACTAAATAACAACAGCAGCTACCATATGTTAAAGATAGGACACTCATTTTGAAAGACCCTTTACAATATGGTTTCATCATGCAACTGGGATACTCACTCGGCTTAGAGTTGAGTGAGGAGCTGCTTAGAGGAGCAGTGAGGGAGGGACTGCATGAGTGCGGGAGTGCATATTGTCTGGCAGGGATTGTACTTGGTACATTACTATAGCACTCATTTGTAACAGTGACTTTGCATTGAGTATTCAATCATTGAAACATAATCTTTTAGGGTACCTGCTTGTTTAGAATAGGCTAGAAGCTGGAGAATGCATCAGGATAACATTTTGAACATGATTGCAGCAATACTTGATAATACGAACAAGAGGAAATTATATTTGTACTTTCTAGCTTAATTAGAGTTTTAAAACTAGATTTTTGCAATTCAAGACAAAAGTATTGACAAACGATAAGTGCATTTATTTCCATTAGTTGTCTTAAGGGTCTTAAGGCTTATTAAACTGGTAAGTGGTCCACAATTTTCATTCTTATCTAAATCGTAATTGAGCGACATTTTGGCCAGATTTGACTCAATGATGTACTTTTTACTTTCCACTGTAGCTTTCGACAAGTCCTGTAGCTAAAATGCAGACTTCTGTCAACCTGTAATTGGTCAAAGTTATAATTGCTGTGAGTTAGAGAGTTGAAAATATTGTGACTATGTGGTTTCGTACAGTTAAATGTCTAATTTGCAGAAATTCAAAATGCCCTTCATTCAGTACAAACACACTTTTTACACCCCTTACAGGCTCTACAAGTGACGGTACATACACAGACGCAGTCTCTAGTTGCTTCACCATACGTAAACAAACTAAAGAATTCATTTGCGGTACACTTCCAATAGTTACACACACACACACACACACACACACACACACACACACACACACACACACACACACACAATTAACAGCTCACTGTCATTAAATTAACAGCAACTGACAGCATAGTTCTAGAACTCACTGGATCGCCCGAAAGGTGCCGAAATTTCACGGCCTTTCACGACGCTGCGAGAGGAGGAGAGAACTATCCAGAAATCTCTGACTCTTTCTCTATCGGCAAGCGTTTAGCGCTGCGCGCCATTATCTGTCGCTGCTCACGCGTAGCTACCGCTTTGCGCGGCTTCACCGAAATAATGCGATTGGTGACGATATCGAAAAAGTTACTTTAATATTTTGAGGTATCTTACTTATGACTGAAAACGAGGACTATTTTTTTATTTACGTCCTCCAACATTAAGTCATATCGGACGGTGAATGAATTGGATGAAATGATGCTCAAATGAGTCCAGAGACCATGAAGCTTAGAGATACCCGACATTCGTCTTGAAGGATAAGGGTAAACCCCGGAAAAAACCTTATCCCGGCAACTCACGCTGAACGAGATTCGAACTCGGGACCTCTTGAACGTGAGGCAGACATGCTTCCACCACGCTACTGAGGCGGGGACGAGGACTAAGTAGTTCTGGAAGTTGTAAAATAATTTACTATATTGGCCACGTCGTGTTATATAGCTGTAAAATACTTTGATCAAATTAGTTTAGTCAAAGAGGTACTGAAACGAGGCCATTTTTGCCCTGCTTTTTTCAGTTTTATTTTTCCCCACCAAAAAGCTTAATGTTTCATGAAGCATTTAGTGAAAATTTAATAGTTTAATTTTAAGTGAATGTATATCATTTATTTTTGTAGTCCTCTTTTATATAAATTCCTTGGGTGATGTCTCATGGACGTTAATTGTTCATTAATGTTTATATTTATGCATTTTGAATAGACCATTAACATTTAGGAATACTTCATAGCACCGCACTCCAGCTGAACAGTTCTCTACAGATGATTGCAAGACCGTCTGTTTTGTTTTAATGACTTCGTTTTCTGTGTGAATACGTGCCATGGTAACATTGTATATATTAACTTAAGTTTTAGTTTTAGATAATTAATAAATCACTAATACTATAACCCGTCTAATTGATTTACTCTGAACACAAATTAAAGTGAACAGAAGGATAAAGTAGCTATATACTGAAGCTATATAAAGCAATAAAGCCCTTAAACATTGTGTATCCACATCATAATCATTCTTGACAAGAGGTGAAGTTGACGAGGATCTAACTTTTTGTGAGGATGTGTAAAGGACGATGAGGGTAGTAGCCGCCTCATATTGGTTTCTATCTTCGGCAGTTTTGTTCACATGAAGCTACGCCATTGTAGGACACGTTAGTTCCTTTGATGCTCCAAGCTTGTGTAGTTTGGGGCATGACAGAAAAATCTGATTTCCATGGCTACAAAGGATTTAGAATAAAGGACGCCGGTTCAAGTGTTATATCCGCCCAATAACGTCAACGCCCTAGGGAGGGGAGGTTTGAGCCAGGAAAATACCGCATCAAGCTTGGCATACAAGTGAACCTGGGAATACTGGCATTGAAGCAACCAGCTGAACAGATGAGTATCCAAATGACAGTTGTTAAAAATGAACAATTAAAAACTGCACAACTTCTGAAAAATTTCAAAAAACTAGCATCTGGTAGTGACAAGTTTTGTGCCGGAAAAGCAATCGTTAGAAAGTTTAAAATTTCGTGCTGCCTTTTTACGATCCTCCAAACCGTATAATCATCCCATCAATTAATCGGAAGCCATAAAACAGACTTAAATAGACTTAAACATACATATACAAGCTTAAACGTCACCTAGGCTCATTACCAGAGCTCAGTTACTAATCCAAATGCTTATAAATGCCTTTTTGCTGAAATACGAGGTTTGCTTACTTATTTTATACGGAAATATGTAAATATAAATATGCAAATTTTAAAGTAAATTTTCACTCCTAGCCATCATTTTATTATTCAGTCAGTTTACATTGTCTCGCTGAAACAGATAGGAGCCTATATAAGGACATGGGTATTCTTGTCTCTAGCGTATATAAAGTGTTCGTACTGTCACCGATTAGAATTAAAAACTTCATGAAGTTCTTTCAAATGTATCCTTACACCTCAGCTATTTTAACTCGATGGGGTTCTTGGTTAAAGGTTGTGTCATACTACACAGAACATTTCAATGAAGTATAAAAACAGTGTTATACTCCTTAAATGCAGAAGATGCAACCAGCATTACCACAGCACAGGAATGTTTTGCTAAGATAAGATATAGTATATCCATAACAGTTTCTCCAAAACATCTGCTGTTACGAAAGTGGGTTAAAAAGTAATGCCTCCTATTTTTTTCTCTTTTAATTGCCAAGAAAATTGAATCCAATTTACATAGCTTGAAAACTACTACATTGACGATTAATTTGTCACTATTCAATATAATCTCCGTCCTTTTCCATAGCCCAAATGACCTTGTTGTCGACGGGCCCTTAAACACCACACCACCACACCACCTTTTCCATAGTTTTGGTCCACCTTTCAACTAGAGCATTTATTCCAGTGTGGTAAAACACACGGTCTTGCTTCCTAAGTCATTGATGCACGGACGTTTTCACAGCCCCCTCATCTTCAAAATGAATCCCACGATGAGCTTCCTTTAGTGGCCCGAACAGATGGAAGTCTGATGGTGCCAGATCAGGGCTGTATAGGGCTGAGGTAACACTTGCCATCCCAATTTCTCAATTTTGGCAGTGGTGTAACGGCTGGTGTGTGGTCTTGTATTGTCATACAAAAGAAGAACATCTGCCATAGTTTTTGTTGGCGAACTCGGCGAATACGTGCATTCAGTTTTTGAGAGTTGTGACGTATTGGAAAGTATTTATTGTGCATCCCTGCTCCAAAAAAATTAATCATAAGCACACCCTCTGCATCCCAAAACACTGTCGCCATAACTTTCCTTGCCGACCGCTGAGTTTTCAATTAATTTTTCCTTCGGTGACGTTGTGTGATGCCATTCCATTGACTGCCTCTTTGATTCTGGTTCAAAAAAATGAACCCACGTTTCGTCTCCAGTAACAATTTTTTCCAGAAACTCCTCTCCCTCCAAATTGAAGCGCTGCAAGTGTTCGGAGGCTATTGGTTTCCTTGTTTCTTTGATTTGGGCATTTAACATTCTTTGTACCCAACGTGAACAAACTTTTGAGTAACCCGGTTGTTGAATAATCGTCATCACATTGCCTTTACGGAGGGAGGTAATGCGACACAATTCACCTGTTGTTACCCGACGATCACCACGATTGATGTCATCGACTCGCTGAATGTTGCATGGAGTCACGGCAGTCACCGGCCTGTCGCTTCGCTTTTCATCTGCCAATGGTGTTTGCCATTCAGCTTCGTTACAGCGACGAACCGATCGTCTAACAGTGCTGACATAGACCGATGCATCACCATACACAATTTTTTAGCCTTTCGTGAATGCGAATTGACGTTTCACCTTCCGCGGTCAAAAATTCAACCACAGAACGCTGGCTAATACGAATGTCGATGTTAGCCATTTTACAAGAGGATGCAGTGCTGCCACCTGTTGACTTAGGAAGTTCTACTGCAGGGGATTGGAGAAGAAGGTTTGAGAAATTGCGCCAAATTCAAAGTTTTCACATAACTTACTTATTTAAGGAAAAAAATAGGAACTATTACTTTTTGACCCACCCTCGTATAAGACAGTTGGTAGCTAGAAATAATACTTTGAAACATTCACTTTTTTTGGTAGATGAAATTTAGCAACATTGTCTTCAAAGATTCGAGGTATTGTCAAAACTGCCTTTGAGAAACTCGGTAATACATTGACAACAAAACCCTGGTTACCAAACACCGTAACATTTCTAAAACTATTTCTGGTACAGAAACGTATATCGAAGGGGAATTCACTCAAGAAGAAATGTGGTACTTTTCACATATTTCAGTAGTGTCATGCAACGTTGAGAGATTCGTTTCAGTGTCTGAAAAATTCTTCACTGACAAACACAGGAGCTTCACACAAGAAAATCTCAAGATAAGCTTCTTCATGTACTGTTACAAGCTACGCGAGATAAGAATCCTATGAAACAATATGTTTATGATAAAAGCTTTATTTCTTATTTGCTTATTTTTGGTTTTTATTAGTTTCATTTTCCGTGTCTATATGCTTATTTAGTTCACCATTTGATTGTGCTTACAAATCCGGAATCTACTCATTACAATCCTACCAGAAAGTGGTCAGAACACATGAAGTATGCTGCCTAGAAGAAGTTATGTTCAAACATATGAAACTCCCCCTAGGTAAGACCTAGTGATCGCCCATGAAAGCATTACAAGGATTCATTACAACATTATCCAATGACAGTATACAGTATTGTTATGCAAGTTGTTTACTTCGATTTTCTACTAAAACAGATGACAGTAACCTCGTAAAATAAGAGTAAAAACATTGAAATGTAAACAAACATTAATAAGAACTCGTCGTTTATCAAGGATGCTGAAAATGGTCCCTGAAGCAATAAACCTAACTTACGACCTAGTGAATCTGAACATAATTTTTTTAGTATTGAGTTAAGATTAAAGTATTAAGAATTAATATTAAAGTACGATGACTTCTGAGTTGTTAAATTCATATCTATAAATTCAGTAGTTTTAAATGTATATTTCGAATTCGATCATTAAACCTTCAATTCTCACCTACTTAAATTCCAAGATCAGCCTGAGATTGCTTCAAATGTAAATGTATTGCATTCATTGCGTGACCTCGATTACTAAATACTTCATTCTACTCATTTGTGCACGTATTAATATAGAAATGTAAGCAAGTCTTTGCAGTCCATTCGCATACTACGCACAGGTTTTAACAGATGTAGGAGTGTGGTAGTCCTGAAAGTACATTTAACGTGTATGGAAAAATGACCACAAACAATGCACTGCTTGTTCATTAAGTAGAAACATCAAAAATAAGTAATTTAAATAAGATAATATAATTGTCGCTATTAAAACCCGTGGAAAAGTCAGAATATAGCTGGGGAAATTCCAAAGAGTTAATGGAAAGCAATCTAGTCTTACTTGTGCTCCTGATTAGAATTTACAAAATCAACTTCTACTGTATCTTTTCGTATCTTACAATTACAAGAAAGCTTAAAGGTCATATAAAATCACCATATTTCGCTGCGCTTTGTTTAGCAGTGCCAGCGAGGATTTAAATAGAATTAAATTATCTGAATCTTTATTACGCCTAGCAGTTTCGTGTATCAAATCATACACTGCAAAGAAAAGCAAGGGTTTAAAGGTGGATGTATGAAAAGGAATTAACGAATTAAAGGAAATTGAAAAGGGGCTGAAGAGAGCAACAACGGAAGGGAAATTCGTGCAAAAAGAATAGAACTCCATAAATGAAAAAAGAAGCGGAAGTGTTACAAGCGCAGATGCTGAAAATCGAGAGCACTTTTAAGATAAAGGGCGAATTAGCGTGCTTCTCTTTATGGATCTGGAAGTGAAAATTTGGACGTCACAGTGTCAAGAGTGCAGCTTTCAAGAAGAGTGGAACATAAAGCGTTATAAGTGGCATACTTTGGAAAATATTTTTTTTTTCTAAGTGTACGTGCTCATTCAAAAATTCTGCCCATGTTCCAAAATAGAAGGCGAGGAGAACTTCCTTTACTTCTAAAGGCGTGTTCACGGTTATTATTGGTTGCCATTTTCCAGAGATGCATTTCTTCACACATATTATCGTGTACTTTGCAATATTCCACAGTGTTGATATCCCCACACCAAATAAATCGAGAGCATACATTTATATCTGTGCGCGTTCCCTGAATGAAATGATGCCATCGAGTTTCTAGACGATCTATGATACTCTAATCTGATATCTTGACTCCAAAATATTACAATAAAGTTTCTCATAGCAGTTTATTCCGAAGATATTTTGCCATTTACCTCCAATTTAGGACTTGCTGACTTGTGTGTAATAGAGAAGTACTCATTTATTTACCTTCCTGCATCCCTCATTCCAAATTTAATTTAGAATCCTTTATATCACAAATTCTGCATAACCTTGAGATTACCACTTTGTCATCCTCAAATTAAAATGAGTAGCTCACTTTATTATGCTCGAAATACCCACTGGGTATCTCCATTAAATGGAGAAACAGATTAAAGCAATTTATTCATGTAATAAAAGTACCATGCACAAACATTCCTTTGTTTAAGACTGCAGTTAGCTGACCACCTAGTGAGGCTAGTTGCGAATCTGCCTCGCATTTAGGTGATCCCAGGTTAGAATACCACTTTGTGACTTACATGGCTTAAGCATTTTTATCCACGTTTCCCTTAATCTCGAAGATGAATGTCGGTAAACTAAACTTTACTTTTTACTTTATACTTTTATAAGTTTTACTGTTTATTCTGTACAAGATTATCTGAATGACAAATTATCCTGATAATGCTTCTGTAGCTCTATAAGTAGTATCTAACTATTCCAATGACAAATCATTACTAATAAATATTTGATACAAGTTTAAAGTTTATTTTTAATGTATATGCATTTAATAAATAACAATGAATGGTATCCATTGCAAAAAGGTTGAGACGTACTGGCATAAGCCAAGTGAAAGCTGGTTTAAAAAGAGTTTCATTTTGTATCCCTGCTTTGTTTTCCATATTGTTGTTCATATTACCTGTATTCTATATTCTATAATATGTGTCTTATGTTAACTTTTGTACATATATATGCTATTAAACTTTATACCTCTGGACATGTTCAATGTTCACAGCCTTTTCTAACTACAAGTGAACCTACTGAATGCAAATCAGTCTAATGTAATCTAATCTAAAAACTATATAATCCACGAGCTCATTTAACAATGTTTTATCCATCTGACTTACTCATTCCTGCACCGTCAGGTGTAACTTTCCCTGTCAAACGATCTTAAATTGAAGACTGAAAAAAGTGTTACAGTTGATTTACTGTACGTGATATCTTAATAAATAATTAATTTTCTTAGAACGAAAACGAACTACAATTCTATAATACATTCAACTAACTCAATCAGGTTTAACACAACACTATTTGACGACATCTTTGATATGTGGTTGGAAAGGGAGGGTGGTTATTGAGTCTCAACCATGTAGGTACAAAGTTCAATACACATTCCTTTTAACCTGCTTGTCCTTCCCCATGTTGATATAACACCCTCGCACTTTTTCCCGAATTCTTTGCTGATGGAGTAAGCATTCGTTACCTCATTGTTCTAGGTAGAGCTAAATTAGGTAACAAAGAACTCGTAGTTGGATCTTTTAGACACACGCTGCCAGGAGGAACGGATGAAATAAAGGAACCGAAGGGACGAGCTGTAGGAAGGGACAGCGGAAGCGGCAAAGACGTGCAGAGTTCTCTAACGTTTATTGGTTTGATCACCCGGTTGGGAAGCCGTCGCGGCGACTGCGCAAACCACCCGATGGTGGCTCAGAAGTTGCCTTTCAAAGGGAGCATGTGAATGTAGATGCTGAGATGGCTCCACCATAGGGAACCTAGAAGAAGTTTCAAAATGACAGTCTCTGCGCCTTCTACCTACAGACACACACACACCATTTTTAATAACGTGAACAGAGAGGAAATAGGACGGAAGAGAGCCGCATTTGAAGATGCCATTCCATCATTCGTAACCGACCAGAGTAGAAACTACGGAAAATTCATGGTCGAAGTGGGGACCTCCAGTGTTCGAACTTAAAACCTTCCGGTTGCAAGCATCAGGCGTCACAATGAAGCCACCTCGGTTTACATTGTTCTAAATATAATTTCTGTTGAACTATTAGTTAAATCAGTTTCATTCATAGAGCAATGAGGCAATACTAACCTTTACAACATTGAAGTGATTTTCAAGGAATACAAATAGTAAGAAATGCGCCACGGTATTGTAATGGATGTATTCATAACAAACAGCCTCAGCAGTTTTTTTAGGCAACTGAATACTGCACAATGCTGTATTTCAGTTAGTTTATGAGGTAGTTGAATTATTAATAGCTAAAAAGTATTTTAAAAATAGATATAAACATTGTTAAATTTACTTACCAAATTAACACTCAAAATCATCAGCAATCAAAATAAGCTATGCTGTGATTCAGTGGTGCAACTTATACTGTACTACCACACTGTTTGTGTGGCCAAGAGTTACGTAAAACGTAAGTAAAAGTTCAAGTATTCAAAAATTCAAACAAATAAGAAATATCTCCGAAATCTTTCACTACAGAAAAGGGGGGCCAGCTCTGCATTGTTACAAGATTTTGCTCATTTCTTACAACTATCTCTGTGTATTTGTATATACATACGTAATATAGATCTCTGTGTTAATTTTCCGCAAGCAAAAAGTTACTTCGACCTATGTTATCTTACAGTCATTATGCAAATATTAGTTTTTAGCATTTTAAATTGTAGTCAGGTAGCGAAATATCATCGCAATAACAATTCTCATTTGGTAAGCACAGAGTTCTTATCCTCGACAAACCTGAACAAAGGTTTTTTGTTGTTTTCCTGGCTATAAAATTGCGAATTTTTATATCATTGACGTATTGCATTTTCTTTTTGTCCTCTATACCAGGCATGGGCTGATGACCAGTCCTGGATATGCTATAATATAAAGTTTGCTTAGTGCTTGCTGGTCCCTGATCCAAAACAACTGACGTGTAAGTACAAGGAGGAAGAAAATCTGAAGAGGAAAGAAAACAGCAACGCTTGGTCGCAATAATTGCTGTGTTGCGTGCTAGTTGTTTTGGTTCAGTTATTTAATTATTAGGCCTACAGAAACAGTTACTGGAAAATCCTCTTATTTTAAAATGTTTTTCTACCTTACCAAGGATGCCTCTATCACTGTGTTGCCTGTAGACAAATTGTATTTTCCAAATATCTCAACTGCGAGGCACTACATTCCACTATCTTCGTCAGTTATTGCAGCGTCCGGACGTCCATTACATTCCTCCACCCTCTTCTCCGCAGCCTTTGATTGGTTTGTTTCTTCGGCAAAGCGCTCTATCAAAGAATTCTGAAATATCCGGCGATATGCGTTGTTTCTCCTAGGGATCTGTAAAACTTATTTTTCTGTTTAAATTACGTTAGAGTGAGGTCTTCTTAAAGCACAGGATATAAATGGAATAAGTTTCTGTTCAGCATCATTTGAAGGGTCAGCTATCGACCTAAACTCGTAAAGTGCTGTTCAATGACCTTGGTCTGTATTGCAGGCTTGACACTCACAAGCAAAAGGCTCTCCAACATTATTTCTTCTATAAGGTTCTTCGACTTAATTATGACTGTCATTCAAAATTGGATATCCCATTTCTTTTAAGGTCTTGCATTTCTCTACTCCCTGTGTATACGTTAAAACAGTTCTTGGGGATCTTCCTTTTGGCAGCCATTGTATTCGATTTACTTTTAACATTGAAAGTTCTTTCATTTACATTGCATATGATCAGCTACAGAGTTTCTGTTTCCTATTCAATTTTTCTTCGCTACTCATAATGTTGAGTTAGTCCATAAATGGCTTGAAGAGTTTGAAATTTAAAATTGGGCTTGAGAGGTTAACTTAGGTAAGTCTGGTAGTGATAATGCCACCTTCGTGCCTTCGGAAGATTTAGTTCAATTTTTCTTATTGAGAGCTTTCCTTAACAGAGGTATCGGATCTCCACCATTCGTCTCCTTTCTTCACCCTGAGTTGGGTTTCCATATTTTCCCTACAGAGAGGTTCGTCCAGTATTATAATTAAGCTCCCAGGCACTGGGTCCCTTGTTGACCAGTAGGTGTTTACTATCGGAGCTATTCAGAATCACTATACGAGTATTTGGTGAAATACCTGATCGGCCACCCAAGGGATGCAGTTGTTAGGATTTAAAATATCCTCCAAGAGTTTCGTCTTGTTCGTCTGAATTTCCCAGTTGGTTGTGGGTTGAAATCGGGCTAGACTGATGTTATTTAGTTGTACTTAGAATTTGATGCACTATATTATTGAGCTGTAGGGAACTATAGCTGTAATTTTGATAGTAACAAATATCAAAGGTCTTAAGATAACATATTACCATTCTCCTGAAATCAAGTTTTTGCAGAGTAAAAAAATTACATATACATAGATAGAGACGAAGGATATGAATTTCTGAAGTCATAAAAACTGAAGCTTTAAAGAAGATAACTGAAAATTGACAATTTCTGGACTTGACATTTTTCCTGTCTCAGCGCAAAAAGCCTGTTTATGCGATCAAGACTAGTTCATCAAATTTATGAAAAATAATTTCGTGAATACTCAACTTAAAGCATAAAATATAGGGGAAAGTTGGGCGTGGAATTGCTAGAAAGCTTTCATCCTAATTTCATTGATCTTTTCTGTGCATTAAAAATTATAATGCTTCCTCTTAAGTTATAAGCAGAAAAATTATCGCTTTCCATCCAAAGGAGGTTATGACATTACACTAATGATGCGCGTTTTGAAGATCCTTAAACAAAAACGCATGTCTGTGTACGTGCATGCATATGCCTGCCAATGCACGGCATAGTCCAACATGGAGAAATTTCTTTAATTATCAATGTTGGTATTTATCTTCGGCGTCTTTACTGCTTCGTAGTTGCTGTTGATGTCATCCGATGTGGTCGGCGATGCTTGGCATTGAAGTCCCCGTCTAGAACGACGTGGGGATAAATGTAAAGCGAAATTGGAAATAACGTTGAACTGCGGGGCTCTAGAGTAGGAAGTAAGCAGACAGTAAGTGTTCCGTTCCACCGAGATCCACACAGGCCTTCAGTTCGAAATGGAGGGCGCTGAATGAGTCGGTGAATTACACTTCTTTGTGGCCCACAAACTCTGATCTGAGGGTTATTGTGTGGGAGACAGAAGGGATTGTTTGTTCGGAGATGTGTTTCCGAAAGCAAGATATGGTTTAAGACACACTGCTGCGTTCCTGATGTGTCAGATCACACCCTTTGGAGAACGTGAATCTAAAGGACGAACGAGACCTAGTTCTTTTGCCCTTCCTAGCTCCAATCCTTCGAGGGACCGACACGGGGATAAAAAGGAACATGACCAGTAGCTCACGATGCCCTGGGAATAGTTTTGCAGCAATTGCTACAGTCACCCCAATATATCTGAAAGTTATAGGATAAAAGAGTGTGGAGGGTGTAGTTTGTAAGAGCGACGGGATGGTGATTTACCATTCCCACTGATCGTCCCTCAGCTGGCGAGTGGGCATGCATACCACACCAACTCGGGGCTTCGGAATCGAGTCCACCCGCTTGACAGGTTGCCTCGTTGGTTTCCTCAACTACGAGGAAATGTTGCGGATGCCTGGTAGCGTTAGAGGACTGTTTTTGACAGAGTAATCTTCCAAGGATGCCACCTGCTCACCTCTGGAGTTGGGGACACTTAGGGAACTTATGTGAAATCACGTCCGTTTTTTTTTTATTATTCTGTTCTGTCTCTCTGTCTCCCCATCATAACAATGTTAATATTTTTGTTATATCTAGTGTTAAATTTATGGTTATAACATTTATTAAAATATCCTGATGTTGGGAGAGATGTACGCTCCCGTAACGTCGATTTCTTATCGTCTTGTGACCTGGCTTATTTCCCGAGAAGAGTTTTAACATATTCGTCGCCAGGAAAGCTTCACGTATTATTTTATCAGACGTAAATGTTTGAGGAGGACAAACAAATGTGAGAGAGATGCTCCAGTGTGCAAAACAGAAGATGAACGTGTTGAGAGGTGAAACATAAAGCAAGGTGTAATGACTGGGAATTAAGGAGCTTGTGGTGGTAAAATGCATCGTGAAACTGATGTTGTCTCTTGCAGTCATAAGGCTTAGCGGGCACTTGCCCAAGTTTGAAAGATGAATAAAATGTTGATGATCCCATTGTAGAGAGGATATGGCCTTATTGAATATGCCACTTTAGACCATGTAGGAAATGTTCATCTTGAAAACCATAGCTCACACTACTAGCACTTTGGTCGATTACAGGTGATGAGCTTACGTGAACGTATTTTAATTTCCTAAATTATACGTCATTTCATAAACAAATACGATGCTGCAGTTTAGAGATAATAAAGCGAGGCAGATGACGCTAGTCGTAAATGTAAATCAGGTAAGATGTGCAGAGTGGAGTAAACGTTACTGCTGAACAGCCATTAGCGTCGTTTTGTCCGCCTGTACGTATAAAAATCTGATATTACATTTAAATGGATTTCTCTCCTCATGATTCGTTAAAAGCTTTTTAATCTACCTGCTTCATGTTAATGAGATATAAGTATTAAGAAATTGTTTTGCTTTATATTTCCTTATAGGTAGAATAGAAAATGGGAGGACTTATTTGGCCTGAGTCAAACCTTTTAAGAACTGGTCGCTCGCATTCCATTTATTTTCACATACCCAGCACAGAAAGAAGTAAGAAAGTAATAGAGGCTTCATATTTGAGGTAAGGACAGGGACTGAATTGTTCTAATCGATAACGAGGAATATCGCGGAAGCGATTAAATACACACAAGGAGATCTACCTATTCTCTGGAGTACTACACATTACTTCTCTTACGGTTGCATGTTATCTTAAACAGAGAGAACTTGACAGATTCTTTCAACAAGTTCAACACAGGCATTTAATTTTACATGAAAATACTATTTAAGACATGTTATCAAATTGATTACAGCCATTTTAGTAAAATAAATATTTCTGAAAATCTTCCATCGAAGGGATATTATAGGTTAGGGAGATTTTTATCATATACAACAAATTTAAATCCCGTAAAACGCATAGGTTTAGCACTATACATGTTTTGGAGTAACCTATTTCTGTCATCTAGCTTGTTAGTTGACTTAACTTTCCAATGTTTATACTTTCATCACTTTCGTTTTCGTATGTCTTGGACATATAAAGAGAATGTAATGTGACAGGGATCAGCCTTCAAAATTATGGAAATTTATTCCCTTTTC
This sequence comes from Mantis religiosa, assembly GCA_030765055.1. Lineage (NCBI taxonomy): Eukaryota > Metazoa > Arthropoda > Insecta > Mantodea > Mantidae > Mantis > Mantis religiosa. The sequence goes on from CM060956.1 coordinate 81,813,355, forward strand.
CACATTTGCCGTGTGTAGGCGATCATTTGAATAGGTAGAGTCAAATTCTAAAATTCAATGCCATAGCCGGGATTTCAACCACGGATCTTCCGGTCTACGTCCGGTTACTCTTAACCGTTGAGCTTCTATGGCCAACATGCCACTATGACATTAAATTCTCCAACTGACTGGTTTTTTTCTGTAAACCACTATAGACTCTGATATACAATGAGATTCGATCTATTGTGGCGACTTACTGTGCTGTAAGTATTTAGGTTCCAGGCTTCAAGACTTCAGTACAGTCAGTTGGAGAATTTGTCATGTCGACCTGTTGGCCATAGTAGCTTAGTGGTTTAGAGCAACCGGACGGAGACCGAGAGATCGGTTCAAATCCCGGCTACGGCATTAAATTTTTCAATTTGTCTGTTAAGGTTTTAGAATATTTGACAATTATTTAAGGTTACCCTTCTCCATTCTCACTAGGAAATATGTACGTATATCTCGAAAGAAATGTGAAGTAACAAAAAAGTGTTGTTAAGAATATTTTGTCCCAGACATAATAGAGAAGTTCATGTGAATGCATGCGATTTTGCAGCTTTCCATCAGTAAAGGAAGATGCGAATACTGATATTCCTGCTTTAAGGAGTACTCTTACCGTTATCATTAATTCCCATTACATTAATCGCTTCAAGTAACTTCCATACGACTATAAAACCCTTCAAGTTCTATCAATTGCAGGATGATATTAACATCGGCGATGAGTCGGAATTTTATCCCACAGGAGATTTTCTGTTACATGGTAATAGCTTACTGACATGGTGCCATCGCGTTTAAGCACATTTAAAAGTAATTGATGTGCACCGGGTTTGAACCTGTGATCTTTAAATTAGTAAAGCATAGCTGAGCCTCCTGATCGACTGAATTTTCTGCGAAAGAAATCCCTTGGAATAGGTTATTTGAGGATTAATAATAGCTGATGCACGCATAATCAATAATCTCTGAAGCAAAGCAGCACTGCTGCAACAATAATGCTTTAAGTTATGCATTTGAATGCCCTACTTAAGTATATCAAGGTAAAGCTGCGCTTATAGTTAAAATGATCAATTTAAAAAGTAAACAGTCCAGGTTTTCGTTTGGGCAATTTGGATGCGTTGGTTCCTAACCGTTTAAAAGAAAAGTAGCGTGCAGCACCTGTATTTGGTACAGAGTCCTAACAAAAAGTGTTTTTTTATAAATAGTCTAATTGCTTTGTCTTTCAGCGTTCCATATGCTATGTGAAAGGCCATTTAATTTTGCTTGTAGATTTCGTCAAACCTGAGGTTCCTTTCCTGGTGATAACTGCGTCCCACGAACCACCATGCTAATCATCTTTTACCCGAAAACATCCATTGCCCTCCGCACGGTTCAAACCGGCGACCTCGATAACTAGAAACTAACATGTCAGTGGAGAAATAATAGCATAATTAGTTAAACAGCAACATATAAATATCGCAAAACAAAATGTTAATATAATATTGAAAGGCGAAGTTACATAATTTGAACCATACGGGTCATAATTATGAAATAGAACGAGGAATAATAAAAGATTTAATATTTGGAGGAACAGATGGTGCAGTAGGTGATCAGCCCGTTCATTTATGGTCTTATGGTCCTCTACCCCTTAGAGCACAGGAAGGCAGCTTCAAGAGTTGTGACGTATTTCAGTTTGGAGGAAGGCCTGCAGTGCGTGTGACGCCAAGCAGGAGCCGTGTAGTAACAAGTTGCCTATATCTGAGGATTCAGTCACGTGTAGCGCACTCAATGACACCAATGTAGCTGCCACGTACCTAATGGAACTGTGAAATATTACCATGTGACGATTTAATGAAGGACAAATATACACACAAGAAATACTTGGTGATTTTTACAAGAATGTCCCCATAACCAGATTTCCGAGGTTGTATTCACTTGTCACACGGACATTGTGTATGTTTGACTCGACATATGTGTGCGAACAATTTTTTTTTCTGTTATGAAACTAGCTAAGTCCAAACACCGAGGTACCTTGTGGGATCACAATCTAACATACAGCCTTCGATTACAAATTTCCCAGACATTACGCCCTGACATTGATAAACTAGTTAAAGAAAAACGAAACAAAGTGTCGCAAAATGTCCACGTAATTTTTGTTCTGAATGGGTCTCCTTTACTTTGCAGAGAAATTTACTTTGTTTCATTTTATTTACTTTATAACATACCTGACCTTCAGATGAACTACGAGTTGAAGTTTTATATATTTTCTGATAGCACAGAGCTAAAATGTAATTGTTTATAAGCTCTGACCAATTGTGTAATTAAAGCAGTCAGGATTAATATTACAACACCCAAGATATAAGTTGTACATATTATTAACATCCAATACGTTTCCTGTCTTTTCTATCCGCACACATCAAACTATTCCTTTCCCTTCTACAGCAGTAATCAACGCGGTGACGCCACACGCTAACCTGCCTTTCGTTCGGGAGCATATTTGGCGGTGAGAGCTGGTGGAGCTGACGCCACACAGCCACTTCCTGTGTTCCCCTGCCTTAGTCATTTTAGACCGAGTGAGGGAGCCACAACTATGGATCTGAGATAGGTGATCAGCCCGTTCATTTGTTCATTTATGATCCTCTATCCCTCAGAGCGATTTTAGAACGGGTGAGGGAACCACAACTATGGATCTGAGATGGGTGATCAGCCCGTTCATTTGTTCATTTATGCTCCTCTACCCCTTAGAGCCATTTTAGACCGGGTGAGGGAGCCACAACTATGGATCTGAGATAGGTGATCAGCCCGTTCGCCGGAATGAGAGTGAGGGAAGCAGATGAACGAAATGAATTCAAAGTAGATGAAAGGAAAGATATGGAGCAATTTCTGGAATGATGGCGGTGATAAACGGAGGTCCCGGAGAAAACCCGTACCAGCGCTGTGTTGTACAACACTTTGCAGTGACCTGGGATCGAACTGGGGACGACTTGGTGACAGTGAAGCGTTCTAACCTCTCGACCATGGCGCGGCCACATTAAGAACTTGGAAATAAGGCAAAACTGTTAATCTTCCAACCGTAAAGAGGAAAATAATTCCTAGAGCTCGTAAGGATTCTAGCCACATATTATACATATATTGTTACCAGCACAAGAGGTTGCTATGCAAGTCTTATATCATCCAGTAAAAACAAACGAAAGCCTTAGAGTTTTTTGTGTCAAAATTAGAATACGTCATATTTGACTATTGCACAAAGTTAATCCGCTTGCTTTACTAGGGCGCATCTGTCCAATAAGATGAAAAGCAAACTAGACAAAGATGCAGGTACAAAAAATATTTCATGGATAAATTATACTTTGCGAAGTGATATGTACTGATATATTTAGAAGTTAAATTTAAAATTGACAGGGGTAGGAAATATTAATTTGTCTTTTTTAGACCGGTGAAAATGATAGAAAGTCAGTCTTGAAGACATTTTCCCGATTTGGTGTGCTTTTAAAGAGAAAGCAAGTCCTTCATTACTAAAAGTATATATTTAAATAGCAGTGTTTTCCATGCTTAATTCTGTAGAATTGTATCTACTAAATTTATTCAAGTTAGCTTTAAAAAAAATCTGTTTCATGTTAATCATTGGACAGGAAACAGCATGTGCAATTTACTGTCGAAAAGTAATTAATATCTTTTTCTGCATATATCTACCACTCAAACTAAAATCTGTATGTTGGTAGCAGGTAAATGGAGGATATCACACAGATTTTCCGCAATCGCCAGAGTAAATAATGTAAATGGCTCCAATTGAAGCTTTGATATTCCTGTGTAAACAAACAAAATATTTAATTTAACCAATGGAAATAAAAAAATGGTAAAACACTGGAGTAAAGTTTTTACATTGGTTCTGTGCAACTGTAAATTAAAAGATTTCTCTGTAGCTAAATTACTTTATGGTACATTGGTCGATGTAGGTGTATTTTATTCGTGGCTATAATACCGAGGTAATTAAGCAAGATCTCCCAGGGGATGAGTGACAAATTGTATTTATCCGACCATTGTTGTTTTTGCATTGTTTGGCATCGATCCCCGAGCGGTTGACTGTGAAACGCAATCCCTATCTCTTAATCTACCGTTTATCGCACACAGCATATATTAAGCTCCTGGTATTTACTATTTTGTTAAACGCATCCCTATCTAGGTCGTATATTACATAATTTAAAGCTACGGTACCCTAAATTATTTGGCAAACGTTAGTTAATTTAGCAGAAAATAGCCAGGGGTTTTAAGCTATGAAAATGTTATGCGCTTATTTATGGTTTATTTTCCATTCATCCCTCAAGGAATATCCATTAAAAGGGAAATGTTCTTAATTTCGTGAGCATTACTATATACATTTCACCGGTCTGGTTCAACAGCTGAGTGTTAAAATCCTGAAGGCGTTAAAATGTTTTGTTCAGTTAGTGTTATTCTCTTTTCAGCATTACAGGAATCGTATACATGGGACATGCACTGTTTCATCTTTCATTGGACATTTTCTTAAAATACGAGGCTGTTCAGTAAAGAATGATCACAATTTTTTTTTTACAACGTACCTTTACTCATCCCTATAATTTTGATGGTCCTTCTCAAAATAGTCTCCCCTGAATGCGATGCACTTGTCCCAGCGTTTTTGCCAGTCTTCAAAGACATGCTGGAAACCATTTTTTTTAGAGATCCTTTAAAACGGCCTCCGTAGCCTTCACCACTGCTTCTGATGATGGATGCCTCCCACGAAGGCGTTTCTTCAAGTTAGGGAATAGAAAAAGGTTACTTGGGCTAAATCCGGACTAAAGGGAGGGTGGGGGATGCACCTCCCGCTGACTTTTGCAAGATATTCAGCAACAACATTGGGAAATGCGGCCGCGCATTAACATGGTGCGGCATCCAGCCTGCTTCACGGAAATGTGGTATTTTGCACCTGATATGGATCTGCATTGTTTTCAGGACATCTCTGTAGTGTGTGCAGGTACAACATACTGATAAACGATTCTAAGAATATCAAAGAATGAGATGACCATATCTTTCCCAGCAGAAGCAAGCACATTGCTTTTTTGAGAGTTGGTGATGAAAGAGATTTCCACACTGAGCTTTGCTGTTTGCTCTCAGGATCAAAATGATGTAACCAAGTTTCATCAGCACTGATTACGTTTGAAAGAAACTCCGGATCTTCCTCTAACATCAACTTTAACTGCATGTTACCTTCATTGCAGCGGTAGGTGATATTGAATATGTCTGAACTTGCCTGGTTCTCACAGGTGGGAACCAGGAGTACCAACAATGAAACTAATATGGCGTGTTTGTTTCATATTAAGCTAACAGAATATATTGTGCGAAAAATTATGACCGTAAAGAATATTATGATCATTCTTTACTGTACAGCCCTCGTAGAATGTAGAATATATTTTCCAAAAAATCCCACAAAGGAACAGTCAAAAGGTCAACTCATCAAAAAATAGTCCTCTTTTACGATGTTTGCACACCATATATTGGTACTGAGGCGGAGGACGAATTTGTACATACCGACTCGCCGACTACCTGCCGTTATTGGCTGGTCCTCTTGACTGAAAAATAGACATTGCGTGCCCGCATTCTGATCCAAAAAAACTCTCGTACCCTTTTCTTGTTTCGTCTTAAGGAGTTCGGTTAGCATTCGAGCCCTACATATGAAACTAAGCATCGTCCGTGAGGAGTCACTCCGTTTAGCGAGTTAGTGTCGTTGAAGCCCATTCTCAGTTCAACTCTTATTTTTCAGTAGATAGGTGACAGTACCAGAGTCCAGTAGATAGTACCTACTGCAGTTTCAGGAGTAGAATTTGGACTCCGCACCTCAGTGTTTAGATTGTATGGCTCAGATGTGTTTTATTTTGAGTGTGCCCATATAGCGTTTTCTCAAATGTAATGCTTAAGTGACAAGGTGTCTTTTTTCAAAATAGTATTGTGCAGTTTTGCAAAGCCTTCTAGCAAATGAAGTTATTTTTATGTCTGTCATGCTCCTTGATTTAACACTGTATTTAAATGGTTTGCTACAATGAAACGTTCTATCAGTGACCACTACATTGCCGTTTCAAACACGGCACATTTACCTACATAAGTGTGCCCTTTACGTTAACTCGTAGGACTTTACATTAAAACGTTGATCATTTAATGGTGAGGTACATGTCCAAGATTTGAAATGTTATTTATCAGAATATATCAAAGAACAGGTTAAAAATCCTTGAAGATTATCATTGACAACTGCTGCAATATAACATGAACAAAGTTACAATAAAAATTTAATTAGCCGCCTGTATCCCTTAACAGAAAACACTAAAGAAGTGAATTCCGAAAAGGGTCTCAGACCGTGGTTTTTAAATGTTCTTAAAAGCGACACCAAGTTTTACGATTTGCCACACCATTCATTCCACTTTGTGCTCCACAATGCCTTTCTTTTCATCCATTACAATCGCATTTTACATCATCCATTCATCAGCTCATACTAATAAGAATGTTTGTAAAGTCCCTTAGCCGCAAGCTGCAACATGAGATTAGTCGTACGAAGGTTTGCCACCTAACTAATTTTTCACTCTTGATTTATGCTGTTCACGTATACAGATGGGTAATTTAAAATACTTTCCTGTTTATTCAGGATTTCCAGTGAAATATATGTATGATCTTTTTAGTACAATAAATATCTGACATCTAAAGTACGTAGAAGCAGGAAAAATGAGTTACAGTCTACACTATTACTCTCTCTGCTCAGGGAAAGTATTGTATTATCCCAAAAATTTAATACTGATATTTCATAAAATACACAATTAAACTCCCTGAAAAATATTATGGAGAAACCGTGTGCTATCTGTGAATAGCATAACAAATAAAATAAAAATGATCCATAAATGCCAGTTCATAATTGAGTTCACAATTTTGAGTCAGCACGAGTTCATAATTTTCACGGATGAGACACGAAAATGTTCAAGAGAATAAACCATTCTAAATAACCCTTTACTTGGAATTGTTCATACATTGTGATGTGATACCGAAATTAAAGGATTGCAATAAGTAAAGAATCGTGATGGATTTCAAAGAAATCGTGTATATTTGTCATAACACATGCAGGGACATGTAGTTAAGTTCGTGTAACAAAAGACACGGGAGAAACAGAACTCTCAGTGGGCAGCACTTGACTCCGTTTGAATAGGTATTCTTCGGACCCTTAATAATGGCATGACCGAGACTAATAATCACAATATACAAAATAGTCACAAAGGAGTTATGGGTGAATAAAGAGGGTTTATAGAGTTGAAAGTGACACACGCAGCTGTACACAGTGGGGACAGGCAGTCTGTGGCTAGCGGCCGATTAAGACGGTCATCTGCTTGTCTTGAGGGAAGGCAGACCAGAAGCGATGATAAAAGATATCTGTCGGTTCATACGCGAGTAACGAATTAAGTGTTATCGCGTACTAAGCAGTCTACATACGGGAACTCTGAACATTGATATATGAGTAATCCTTGGTCGGCAACTTCGGGTTTGAGGTGATGATAAAAAGAAGCAGTCATTAAATAAGTTTGAAACTTGCATTCCAGTGTCATTAGAACATCCTTACTCATACATACCCTCGCATACCCTGAGAGTACCTCTTTGCTCATACCCTGCGCAACCATCTTTTTTTTCGCTTCAAATGTTTTCAACAATGAGTAAGAATTTTGAATGAAATTCTTGCCTGTGTTTAAAATTCTTTCATACCAAATGAAATATATATTGAATTTTCCAATAATATACACATTCTGGCTTTAATTTACATTGGAAACTGCTTTTGTAAAACTGATAAATCTTAGGCAAGACAAAAGTATTTTTACCTCCAGGGTGTCTCTCATGCGTAGAGGACACCCTTTTCCTTGACCGCTGCGTCCTCCAGCGGCCGTTGCCAAGCCACAGAGGAATACAGAATGGGGTGACAGAGATAGACAAAATATTCTTCTTCTTTTTCTTTTTCTTCTTCTTCTTCTTCTTCTTCTTCTTCTTCTTCTTCTTCTTCTTCTTCTTCTTCTTCTTCTTCTTCTTCTTCTTCTTCTTCTTCTTCTTCTTCTTCTTCTTCTTCTTCTTCTTCTTCTTCTTCTTCTTCTTCTTCTTCTTCTTCTTCTTCTTCTTCTTCTTCTTCTTCTTCTTCTTCTTCTTCTTCTTCTTCTTCTTCTTCTTCTTCTTCTTCTTCTTCTTCTTCTTCTTCTTCTTCTTCTTCTTCTTCTTCTTCTTCTTCTTCTTCTTCTTCTTCTTCTTCTTCTTCTTCTTCTTCTTCTTCTTCTTCTTCTTCTTCTTCTTCTTCTTCTTCTTCTTCTTCTTCTTCTTCTTCTTCTTCTTCTTCTTCTTCTTCTTCTTCTTCTTCTTCTACCTCACGCCTTTGGATTGTTTAGCCCGTTCCGGCTCCAAATTGGTCTGCCCCTCTTTTCTTCGGTCTTCCCTGGTTTCTTCTTCCTATAGGTTTATAGTTTAAGGCTATTTTTGGTATTCTGTTATTATTCACCCTCTGAACATGTTCTTTCCATTGATTTCTATTTCTTTCAATAGTATGGTTTATTTTTCTCCTAGGCAAAATATCTAAACCCAGTTGAAATACAAAAATTCTGTAAAACTTTTTTCTGTATGGTCCAGCACCACTGAGACATTACTTTTTGTTGCTGTAATTTACGTCCCCCAACGTTAATTCATATCGCACGATGAATGGATTGGGTGAGATTGGGACGGTAATACTTCTACCCTATTCATATGCTAATGGATACATGTAAATTTGTAAATAATGATGTAGTAATAGGTATTATATAGCGTTAAAGATGAAATAATATGTAATGTATGTTTTAATCTCAGAATACCTGTCAAGGCGATGTCTGGTATATTCGTGGCGCTTAGGAATCTAACAGACCTGGTAAATTCCTAAGAGGACAAAAAACCCTAGGTACCGCTAGAAAGCTAACTGTAAAAATTTTCAACCCTCGCACAGAAGTGTTTTCAGATCAGTCTCCCTCAGATTCAGCCGGTGAAACACACGTGAGCTTAGGACCTAACGCACCAGTATACTCGACCAGCTATATATTGCACAATTAATGTAAATAGCAAAAGTTCTTTTATTAATTAAATAACTATCTACAAACTTAAAGATATTTATTGTTGGAATTGTGCACGCCCTGTCTAAGAGCATAATGTTCAGACTAAAGCTAGCTTAAGCAATACCATTTCGTAGCCGTAGAGATCTTCTACCAGAGGTACGAGAAAACGTCACATCAGGTCATCGTCATTATAATAGTCTGAGGATTGTCATAAATACATGCTTAAATGAGCCCAGGGTCCATAGAGCTTACAGTTACCCGACATTCGTATTTCAGGATAAGGGAAAACCTCGGAAAGAAACTTATCCAGGTAACTCATCCCGACAGAGATTGGAAATCGGGACGTCATGTACGTGAGGTAGACACGCTACTATCTACGCTACTGAGGCAGGTGGTTATTGGTTGGAATTTTATGTTTTTATCAAATGGAAAATCTTTAATGTTTTCCTTTCTAGTAGTGCAAATAGAACGGAATTTCACAACCATCACATACTTCCAATTCTTTAAAGATTTGACAATTGCTGAAGTCTATTGTATTCCCTAATTGCCATTTCAACTACAAGAAGGATAATTTGTGACCCCTTAGCGCGAGTAGGGATTATTATTAGGAATTCATTGTGTAAAAGTGACTAGATAGGATAATGCGAGTACAACCCATCAATTTTTTACTTTATATTGTGACTTTGTGGGTTCGTAGAATTAAGAGACCAATTTGCCGAAATTCTAAATGTTCTTTATTTGCGTAGAAATAAACTCCGTAGCAGCAGGATTACATCGCATATCACAACACAATCTTCCAAGGTCGATGACTATACCAATCAGCTCTCGTTACATCGCATTTGTTCACAGCTGTTTACTGTTTACTCACATCTCTGCTGTTCTCCGCTTACCTCCCCCGCGACTGTTTTACAACTTGCAACTCCCTCTTAGCCAATCGTAGCCTCTTTAAATACTTCACAGATAGTTTCTAGATTACTCGAAAATAAACCAGAACCCGAACAGTCTCTATCAATCAAAAAGTAACTAGAAATTTCCATTTATCTCAGTTTGTTTGTTTTGGCAGAACTTTATCTGCATATTATCTTTGTCTGCCGGCTCTTGGTTTTCACACTGCCCGCCTATCAGTTCCTTTTGTGTAAACAAGCCGCGATATCGTAGATTCAGGTTCGCAACAATATTTTTTAAAAGCCTGCACTACCCTCCATATTTTACTGCCCCTCTACAGCTAGTATAGTACCTGTTGATTCTCGAAGCCTCGGATCGGTTTTTCTATTTTATAGGAAAATTGAATCGGATATTTAAATCGCGTGATATACTTCAAAAGGTCGTGCAATAATTAAAGCTACATAATACTAAAAAGTTTCGTAGTGTTTTATGGACACTATAATTTAAGTTCATGAAATTTGCCAATGTTTGAACTTTGTGATTACGCTTAAGTAGATGGCAACATTTTGTCAGGAATCGGTTCATTCTTCCTACCATTATAGTCGAAATAAAGTTGGGGTTTCATTACATAATGGAATATCTGCTTTAATTTGCTACATCATATTTGCGGTGTTAATGCATTCATTCATTTCGTAACGTGCCCTCTGAGAGTACATTAAATCTAATTACAGCGATAATTAAATTGGAATCAAATTATTAATTAAAGTAGGTGGCTTGACACTGCTTGTTATACTATAGCTGTTTGTTATGCATTTTAAAAATATGTACCTTGCAATTTTAACGGCTTTCAAAAGAGCTTTCCCTAGAGCCTTTGTTTCCTCTTATGTAAATTGCTATGCTGTTGTGTCTGTCTAGTTAAACAATTGAAACTGTTTTTTAAACATTTCTGTATAAGTTCATAAAAGTGATTTGTTGTATTGTTATTCAGCTTTAAACTTTTCCGCCGCTTTACACAGGGTGCTGAGAATCGAAGTTAGAAGTTTATTGTAAATAGAGATTTTTTCCCAAGTCAAAATATGCAGTTTTCACACACACACACACACACACACACACACACACACACACACACACACACACACACACACACACACACACACACACACACACAACACACACACACATACACATACACACACATACACACATATACACATAACACACACACACACACACACACACACACACACACACACACACACACACACACACACACACAGGCTTCTTTTAAATAGGCAAGCCGAACATTTTCGTGGGATTGCTCCACTCACAGAATACTTTATTTGGAGATTAGTTTCTTCATATATTTTCTCGGGTATATTTTAAGATACTGGTATTTCAAATTTGAATCCTGAAGATTTTGAAAATTATACATGAAGCTTTCTTTGATCCTAACGTATTTAATTCGACTGTGAAGTCTTTAGGAAGTGTACTAACATTTAAATTTTGTTGTTATATTCACAGGAGTTTGAGTCATCTTTGATGGATTTCGATAAAACGTGAGTTTTCTCGAATACGTTTGGATGTATTTTCCTAAATAGTTTGCAGGTCGCAGCCAGGTGTTAGTTGAACTATTTGTCGTTTATTCGTGGGTCAGCAGAACGACAATGAAATTGCCTGGGGTCTGATCCTGCTCGTTCTAGAATCGCGCATTCATATGTTGATTTGAGAGGTACGTCTTCTTGACTAGTCCCCCTTCCTCCAGTTTGATACACACAAAATGTAACTCGCTTTATCTGGACATTTCTTATTGTTAAATCTGACCTTCGTTTATTCATGGGTTTCTCCGGTCGATAGGAAAATGTTTCTGTTGTTTCTGATCTATTACAGTTTGCTTTGCATTATTTGGCTTTCTTTCCGTGGCGTATGGCGATTCTGAATAGGTAAAAGTACCTCCCATTGAAGCGATATTTTGTGCTCATGCGATGTTTGAAGATGCTATGATGATGTACCACGTTGTGGCACCATCTTTAAGCAGGACTATTTGGGATTAAGGTGGATGCAGATGAACTTCTGCAGCGGGAATTAACGACACGTCAATAAACTGTCGTCTTGTCGCTGCTTTGTAGAAGGTGGAATACAACGACTCCACAATCTCTTTCGCTATTACCAAGCGAAATGCTGCTTCTCGTCGATTTCTGCCTCAGCTGCTCCGCATGGATCTTGCACTCTGGGTATGCGTAGGATATTAGCACAGAGAAACCAGAGCTTTCTTTGAAATGCGATTTATTAAAATAAAATAGAATTGAAGGTTTGCCGATACGTCTTCGTTGCTACGGCCGCAGAGTAGGTTCACTAACTATCGCAATATACCACAATGCTGGTTAGGTTGACTGCCAGCTGCCTCTGGACCATCCTCCTTCCACGAGTGTTCCGACCCATGTGACTTCTTTTCCCTCGTCGTCATGTCAACTGAGAGGCCTTTTACTTTTCTTCCTCGACCAGGTGTGCAGTCAGTTTCTGAGAAAACCGGTCTCGGGGAGTAGGCTAAAGTACCTGGCCTGTGACGCTCCTTACCTGCCCGCACACTTTTATCCCATTCTGTCACTTTTAACACCAACTAAGCCACCACTAACTGTACCCTTTTAACATGCACTGATTTCCAAATTATAACATTTCAATATTTTGTGCATTTACAGTTTCGGCTTCACTTCTCACCTTTGGTGACGATCTTGAGGGAATCTAGAAGTTTCTCCTGCAATTCTGAATAAGTAGGCGCATATGTGATTCTTCAGCGATGAGTTTTTTTCTTTCCGAGGGTCGCGGTAACGGGGCTGATAAAGTTAGTATTACAACTTTTGAATAACGAACAAATAATACTTTTATTGCTCAAAGATGGACATTTAATTGCTCAAACATTTTAAAACTCTTTGATAAAAGTCTAAATATTATTAGTGTAGTCTTTTAACAACCAGCGGTAGATTCCACGGTGAGCAATTTCTTTTCTTGCGCACACTCTACTTATGCATCTTTGATGCACACACAAAATTGTTTCTGTACACACTCGGAGAGACAAAAGCATATCTTACCCCTAAGACTTTCATAAGCAGAACAACAAAATCTTTTAAAACATTTAGCAACTTATCATATTACGTTGTCATGGTTACACCATTACCTACCATGCATTATTTCTTTATTTTATTACAAATACTAATCTCTTGCACTATTCTTAACAAAACATGAAGTATGCAAAATAACTGCTACACCATTGAAACAATTAAAACTGTCTAAAGAAATTTCTACATACAAAGTAGTTTGGAATCGGCTATTTCTTTGAGAAACTTGGCGTTTGCATCCCTGAAATGCGATGTACTTAACACCAACCTTGGCATATACCTAACTTTTTTTGAGTTAAGCAACAGCCGAAGGCGTACGCACACATATGCACACATCGCAGAAGCAGTTTTCTACAGATGTTCCTTTTTTGGATACAGATAGTCAACACTTACATTTCAGGTGCTCTCTCGATATCGAATTTTAGGTGGAATAAAAGACTGTCTAAACTTTATGTAAGTATGCACACGGTAGGAATGTAGTAACAAAATCGCATTGCACTGGAACAGAGAAGAAAAGTAGCCAGTGATGACAAGTTAATAAATTTGTTTAAAAATAAATACTAGGTTTTAATTGTTACTACTATAGTGTGTTCATAGACTGTTTCAATCTAAAACTATGTTATTTGCTCTCAGATATTCAAATCATAAATCACAGTATGTTAATATATTATAGTAAATTAATAACATTAATATATTGTATTGTCACAGCAACAGGCATAAATGTTTTGGCACAAATAAGAAAACAGTCGGCGGATAAATTTTCAGATAAGGAGCTTGCATAAGCAGATAAACATAGCGCTTGAGATAAAAGACTTAACGAAACAAACTGAGATAAATGGAAATTTCCGGTAATATCTTGATTATTTCGTTTCTTTATTCTTCCGAAAATATCTCGAATCTAGAATTAGGTATTTAAGCAAGTGACGGCTCGCAAACTGAGTCAGTTGTGAAACAGTGTTGTGTAACAAGAGTTGTTGTAACGAGAGCTAATGTAATCAGCTCTCACGGTTTGTTATTGTCATCGACCTTGGAAGATTGTGTTATTATGTGATGTAATGTTACGTGAGAATTGAGTAGTGCATCTCTACGAAAATAAAGGAGATTTTAATTTCTGCAACTCGGCCTTTTAATTCTACTAACCCACAAAGTCACAATATATTTAATAATACATTGTTAGTATATTATTAATATATTATAAGACTGATAAAATTAAACGGAATTGGTTGAAAAATAAAACGTGCTGCTGCATTGTTAATCATTGCAGAGTTAATTTTTAATAACTTTTACCATAAAATGTTTGGTTTTGATCCATTACTTTGAGATTGTAAAGAGAATTGTAAAAGTTTATAGGAAGAAAGTCGCGAAATGTTTATTTTGGTTATTATTTAAATAACCTGTGAAACCATTGATTAAAATTGTGCGCAATGTTTAATAGAACAAATAATTGAATGGTAAAAGCTATTAGCATGCGATTTAGATGCTTCCCTTTACACACTTCCCTTTAAGGCAAGTTTCACTGGCAGCGATTTTCATACGAGCGTACCTGAGGTCATGAAAAACGATCATATGTAAAACAGAGAGCCTTTCCATCTGATGAGCCAGATCTCTGGCGCAAGGGCTTAAGTGCGATATAATAACAAAAACTGGGCACTACACAGACGTGCCATTTATTTATGCTGCTAAATAAGGGAACTTTCAACAAACAAAAAACAAAAAAAGCGTATTCTGTGTTTGAAGGGATTACCAACTGACAAGCAAGTAAGGCAATGAATAAATTAGTTAAAACATTTGACGATGCAAACTTTCTACCAGTACGTCATTCGCGCTGGTTTCAGCCATGTTTTCATTATTTTGCATAAAATTGGGAGAATCTTTTCACGTTTGACATAAGCCTCGGCGGTATGAAAACCCTTTTTTCTGACAGCCTGGATAGTTAGCGAGTTAAATGAATAGATAAGGTTAGAAATTATACAAAAACTTTGTATTTTTACTAGAAACTATTTCTGTTGATGTTTCTATGGTTTCTGTAGAACAATTAGACAGACTCAAGTAGATTATTACCTCATTTATTAAAGGAGAAATGTACAAATAAAGTTGCTAAAATCATACTGAACATCCTGGTTTCTTTATACACTTAACAAGAAACCTTATTCTTGGAATTCTGATCCTCTTTTGGGGTTCCTAAGTTCTCAGGGACTTGTAAGCCAATATGTTTAGTCAGTAACCTGTCCAGGAACAAGTAAATTGGATATTATCCTATCAGGATGATCAGTCCGTTGTCTGGCATGGCAGTGAAGAAGTAAATGCAATGTATTGATGGAAGAGCTGATTGGAAAATTCCTGTATCATATTAACCAATCCAGCAGTTGCTGGTAACTGAGGAATACAGCGGAAAACCCTTCCGTTAGATTTCCAGGTCCCGGTATTTTAACCCAGGACTTTTCGAATCAGAATCGCTTACATTACAGTCGGAGTAAATGTAGTTTCTTTGTGCATTTTAATTATTTGGAATGTTCTCTTTAATTTGACATTTATTTTATCATTATGCTCGCAAGATTTATATTTTAAGTAGGTATATATTTAAAAATGCTTCATCTGCCAAATTGTGTACTGAATTATGTGACACTTCACAGTGAAAAACCACAACTCCTACGCATTTTAGAATATGAGTAGAACTTTAGCTTATGTTTAAGAAACTTTTCCTTTATAATTTGGAAACAATGCCAACTATAGCACCTTCTATGTGCTCAAGTCAGCTGTTTTTTCTTCTTTCTTTAAAATGCATGCTGGTTTGATTTCTTCATTTTGTACCTGGAAGGCCTTTTTATATGATTGATATTTTCGGACATAAAAACCTGTTTTTCAAAAAATATTTTAAGATAGATAAACTAACTTTTAAGAGCACTAGAGAATCCCTCAAGTACTATTTTGGAACTACATTGGTGTTAATAACACTTTATTTTTAAATAAATATAGATATACTTTGACCTTCTTATATTCGAAATTATTGAGTATTTATACATCAGTAGATACGGAACACATATTTTCAAAACGTTTTTTTATATCCGAACTAGCTACGGAAACACTAGATCGTGTATTTATCAGCGTGTATTTATCGATGGAACTTAATTCTTCCCTTAAACGT
This sequence comes from Mantis religiosa, assembly GCA_030765055.1. Lineage (NCBI taxonomy): Eukaryota > Metazoa > Arthropoda > Insecta > Mantodea > Mantidae > Mantis > Mantis religiosa. The sequence goes on from CM060956.1 coordinate 81,829,593, forward strand.
AGGGACGTGGTGAAGGAACCACAAGATTATATTTATGGTATGAAAAAATTTATTAAATTTTAACTATCCAGTTGGTTTATGAAAAACTAAATGTTAAATATGATCCTTGATAAATTTTCCTGAAAATTTGAATAGTACAATTTGCTATCAATGTTTTTCTATTTTATTGATAGTTCATTAGAGTTATTGTGAAATAATTTAAAAATGAGAATGTCGTGTTAACGCCATTCCTAATATTATGTGCTTACAAATATTTCCGTGAATATATTTTGTAGCTAATTTATTATTGCAAAATTCCAACGGTCTCTTTTGAACGAATTTGCTCTTTGTCGCAAAGAAAAGAAGACTTTTTGTCTACATTAATTTTATAAAAAACTAGATTTGCAGTAAGGTATTTAAATAGACTATGTAAAACTAAGGTAAACCACACCTTTATGATTATAAAGTTTAAAACTTAAAATCCATACATGTGAATTTTCAATATTTGTCTTTCATTTTGCAGATGCTAATTTTTGGCATCAGCATACATTATACTCCAACTTGACAAAGATAACATTCCAACACTTTTACCCTTCTGTGCAAAGACATTGGACTGTTGGGCTGTAAACAGAGATCAGTTTTATGAGAGACAGAGAGAGAAACTATTTTTTTCTCATGGTTGCTGCCAGGGAATGGTTTGTTACATTCGAAGTGGGAATATCATCAGGTCTGCCACAGAAATCTATCGATTTGGATTGGGCCGTTAGAAAGTTTATACAGAGCGTGGAAGTGACGTCTGTCTATCAGCTTTATGCCTTGGTAAAACAGTTTTTGGTTCAGACAGGTTTGATTTGCGATTATTTTCCGGCAACTATAAAAAAGCATTGCATGTGCAGTTTTTATCTCTTTAATTATATTTGTTTAATATACTTTATGAATTCTTTTATTTTTGACATATTTCTAAAGGAATTGTGTTACTATTCAGGTAATGATTTCATTCAAGAATTGCTTATCCGCTCAGATATCTGTGTGCTAGAAATGTTATATTTGGTTATGACAATTTTAGACTCGAGGTTGTTTCTACATGACGCTTATTCTATATTATTTTCTGAACTAAGTATTGTACAATCTCGTTATCTCTGTCCGCTAAATTCTATGTAAATAATTAGATTGTTATAGTAATTGCATTACCTCATTACACCGATAAGCTTTATTAAACTACACTAAGCTCACCGGGATGCATTAAAAAATGAATCTTAATTTTACTTGCATATTTTCTTATAGAAAATATAACTTTTTGAACGACTTTATGTTCAATTTTCTAACAAGAAAAAAAAAAACCATTTAATTTTAATCCTGAGTGCCTTACTTTAATTTATATCAAGAAATTCGTCAGAAAATGGGTTCGAGTGGATAAGAGCTGTTGCATTGCAAGTAGATGGCGGACATTCACTTGCTTAAGGTTTAATATAATTTGAGTCTAACTTGTACCAAATGCTCCATATATTACTAGTCTTTACCTAGCATCATAAAAACAAGCTATATTGAGTACTAGTTCGACTAAAATTATATTAATTTTGTGCTTCATTGTATCATAGTCCTTACTCATATTGCTTAAGGACTCTTGCACAAATCAGACTAATTAAAAATTGTGTTATGTAACCGCTGTTTTGGTTTAGGCTCCAAGAATTGTAAAATGATTTAAGTATGTTTAATTATTTAATCGATATGGACAGGTTAACCCGTAACTGGTGAGGTGAGGTTGGAGCTACCCCACAACATTTTTGAAGTGACTGTACTCTTAATCTAGATGGCTGATAATGCTGGAATGCGGTGAACCTTTCAGTCGCCTCTCTAGCAGCTGAGAGACAAGTTGATGTGGTATCCATTGGAATAGTTTCCTGAACAATTTTGTGTTTCTCTCTGACTGAGGTGGCACACACCCCACCTCACCAGTTACGGAACATTTTATTTGCTGTTGCAATTAACTGATAAACACCATTATGACAAATTCAAGGAATACTATAAGGGGTAGTGATCCTAATATTACTGATTGGTTTAAAGATATTCTCAAAGACTTGGAAAGTGACCCCAGTGGTGAAGGTGATGATGTTATGCAAGAATTTTGCAGTGAACATAATATTATTTATGAGGAAAAGGCAGCAAAAAATGAAGAAGGCGATGCCAGTGGTCTTGTATGAGAACATGATGCAGATACAATTGATGAGGAGCCCCCCGTAAAGGAACAAATACCTGAGCAAAAATACTTTGATGGTAGAAACAAATTCAAATGGTCATCTCTCAGAAAATGGAAGAAAGCTTGGCAAAGCAACTCAATCTGTTCTTGGTCTTATGAAGCCCATCATAGGGACAAATCGTAATGTGACAGCAGACAATTGGTTTACACCCATTGAACCTATGAGTTACAAAAAGGAGGGTTAACATATGTGGGAACATTGAAAAAGAACAAGCGAGAAATACCTGCAGAATTTTCTCCCTAAACAAATAAATCAGAAAATTCAGTAATGTATGGATTCACAAATGATTACACGTGGATATCTTTTGTATCAAAGAAACAGAGTGCCATTATGCATTTCTCATCTATGCACCATACAATATGTACTGACAGTGTAACCAAAAAACAGAAATCGTACAGTTTTATAATGAAACTAAAGGAGGCATTGATGCTTTGGATGAGTAATATGCCAATTATTCAACAAGCCGATGTTTCAACCGCTGGCCATTGATTGTATTCTTTACACTGTTAAATATTAGCTTATTCAATGCTTACATTATTTTAAGTCGATTTTGGGAAATCCTGACGAAACCGACTTTATTTTGTGCAGTCTTTAGGGCGACAAATGAGTGGCTGAACGCAAAATTCCTAAACGTCCAACTGCCTCGAGGGTTACATCAAAATATAGGGTGTGTCCTGAACAAAACTCTTCCTACAGCAGCCGGACAAAAGTTTCAGAAACAAGTAAGAAGTACCATGCGCCCTAGAATCAAAGATAGAAAGATACGAATTACTTGTGCTGAGTGTGAAACTCCGATGTGCTCAAAATGTGCATTGAGCAAGTGCGAAAATTGTACGAAGTAAACGGTGTTCAAAAGTGGTCTAAAGTATTTTCATTGAAACAAAACGTTAATTATCGGTTATATTCATCATGTTAGATGGTATTATATAAGAAGCTATCAGTTTTAGAAATGCTTTCTGTCCGGAAAGCTCAAAGAAGTAAGGTGTTGCATTATTTCTTTCTTATTTACATTGCCCAAGCACGAACCATTTAAGTTCTGTGTTTGTTATGGTTTTCCAGTGAATATGATATTGTTATGTTGATTTTACGTCCTTGCTTATCCATTTCAGTATTACTTTGATATTTATAAACATTTCCTTGTGAGCCTTAATTAAGTACTGGGGTTTGTCTAACCCCACCTCACTAGATACGTTCTAAATATCTTACCTCACCAATTGCGGGTTAAAATGAATAAAAAGGAAATTGTTAAAATTTAGTAGGTCATGAGGTGATGCAGCAAGTGAGTGATATGCTGTGAATGTTTTATCATTGTTAGTTTTAAAAATTAAATTCTGTAATGGGTGACCTGGACCAGTAAAATTAAATTTGATTGGAAGTAATGGCAACGAGGGAAGGAAAAATCAGTAATTTTGGTAAAACAGCGAAGAAGGAAGCCGTCTTTTGATGGCAGAACGTTATGGCGAATAGACGTAAACTCAGTGCTGCGACGAAACCTTTTACGGAACCTTGTAAAAGAATTAATATCCGTTTTCTGTTCATTTTAATAAATTTAAACAATACTATTGTCAAGTTTTATACGAAGAATTGTATAAATATTACAAATTAAATTTAACATCTTGATATTTCTGAAGTAAAAAGAATTTATTGGTATCTAAGTTTATTTAGAAAATTTATCCTTTCATTCGCGACCACGTCTGAAAATTCAAGAGTTCTCATAGCTCAGACTGAAGCAGATGTGGACATTTTTTTATATACATCGATACATCGGAGTGCCAGATTGGACCGAGAAGAGTTAGCAACTTGTGGCTTCGTCATCTTCCCGCTACAACGCGGGACATCAGGTGAGGATAATTCCCGTTCCTCACTCTCACCGCAGGCCCCCAGAACATCATCTCCCCATCAGCACCATAATTCCCGTTAAAGTTATTGGACCCTTGGTGTTCAATATTAGAGAGCAATAGAGCTTAACAAGTCCAGTTTGATATATGGAAACATTGTTGCTAATGTATAATTAAGAGTGAAATAAACTGTCTTTTAATAAAATTTTAATACAAGACCTGCTCAACGAAATCGCATTAAAAGAATTAATCCCTCTGATAAAGTAACATAAAATAGCTTAGCAAATAAGTAACATGATTGGAATTTCATCTTGAGATACATTAGTGATAATAAGATTGTTACATTTAAGTTGCCCAGTAGAACTGTTTAAAGTGAAGAGAGTATTCTTTCATTGGTTAGCAATGAATATAACAAAAGAGGGAATAAAATTCTCCAGACAAAAATTATCTTCCAATTGAAAGGTTACACACTCTCACAGTTCATTAAATACCTTTCAAACAGGTAGACGGGGATAAATGGAAGTGATCGATAACTTTACCCATGTTTAATTTATGGTATTACAGCAACGTCAAAACACTGCTGCGTAAAACGCTAACCTGAAATAGTCTGACTCTCATAAAATTTACTGAGATTGAAAATAGGACACAGAAAAAAGCTTTTGGTATAATGTTACTAACACGTAAAAATAACTTTTTAAAAATTTGGGAGAATGCAGAGTAGCTTTGTTGGACACAGTTTAAAATTATTTTAATC